>JAYESA010000003.1:102098876-102246376 GCA_036927795.1 Iris macrosiphon | reverse complement strand
CCCAGACGGCAGAACTCTGCTGCATACTCGTCCACCAGCATGCTCCCCTGGACGAGTGCCTCAAACTGGCTCTCCAAAGCACTGAGAGCCACATCTGGGAAAAACTTCTCCTTAAAAAGCCTCTTAAAAGTCTCCCAAGTAAGCCCTGGTGCCGAGATCCTCGTATCAGTGTGATACCACATCAAAGCGAGGTCGAACATCTGACTGCCCGCTGCCTCTATCTGCATGCTGTCCGAAATCTGTGCCAGCCAAAAAATTCCCTCAATCTGCTCTATCCAGTCATTCGCGTACAAGATCCCCTCTGTACCCCAGAACTCCTTGGTCCGCATCCTCTGGAAGTCAATGATGCTGCCCGGCCTCGGATGCTGTGCCTGCTCTGCCTGTGGCTGGATCTGAGCCACTCTGTCTACTGCCGTCATGGCTACCTGGTGGGCATTCTCAATGCCCAGCCTTATCACATCCACCTGGCGGTACTGCACGTCCATCATCTCCCTGAAGAACACAAACAACTGTGCGGCATCTACTGGTGCAGGAGGTGGTAGAGGAGGTACCACCAGAACGACTGGGGTAGTCCTCGGATCGACAGGTAGAGGAGGATCCCCGAGGGAAGCAGATGCTCCCTCAACCGAAGGAGTGGCGAGTGGAGCGGTAGCAGCTGCATGAATACGAGCTGGACGAAAGGTAGCAGACTCTCGGTGGCAGCTACTGGAATGGTATGATGGGATCGTATCTTCGGAGGCATCCTGAACACAGATCAAAAGAAGTCAATACGGCGCAAGATACGATATCATCAAAGAAGGACAATAATATTTCAAAAGAAAGCAATTTCAGAATAATTAGGTTAGAATTGTTCCTAGTCGTGATTGAGTACACTCTCATCCTAGATCCTATATCCTAGAGCAGGCTCGCAGCAGTACAAATAAATCGTTGTACTACCACGATATCGTACTAATTACGAAGCTTGAGACCTGCGTGGGCCGCCACCAAAAATGTTGTACTACCATGACATCGCACAAAGATCATTCATAATTTCGACAACGAAGAGATGACTTTGAAGGAATAGAACTCTCTGATCGTAAGATCGATTCATGAACCATCTTCGCAGGTAAGATCTCCTTCAATCCCTCTAGAAATATGCAGATTTTAGAATTTAAGTCACAACATCAGTAGATCAAAACTTGGGTTAAACTAGGCTCCATGGAACTATTTCTCTATCAAAATATTTTTGGTACGGGGTGTGTCCAGCCAAACGAGGCCATATCATCATGTGCGGATTGTACCGAATGGTGCATAACATATACGCGGACGTGTGGGCTTTCGCAAAACTTTATTTTGACGTGTGTGCATGTTGGAATCAACGTGTATCCGTCGAAAAATATTGTATTGGACTTTTTTGACACATTGCCATAACTTAGTGTGTGCTTGTCATTTCGTAATAAAACTTATGCCATTAGATTCATAGTGTTACGCTAGTCCTGTGATCCAACTTTGGTTCGATTCTGAGAACATTGATAAAACACCATTTCGCGGGCCCCATGGTTCCACTTGACGGGCATTTTTATGACTGTAGAAGCATGAAAAATACGCTGGGGAATCACACGCATAAAACCCTCAACATGTAGGAAGCCGCATAAACAGAGCTCCAGCACTGGGTGGCGTAAGATATGACTTCAGAGCCATTGGCGTACAGCAGAGCTTCAACGCTATTTTAGCAAAAAATATAGCTCCAGAACAACCCGCGTAGTGCAGTATTTCCAGACTGATTCTGCGTAAAAAAGGTTGCTACATCGTCACTTTGGCGTAAAATCTGTTTGCTTTTAATGCAGCAGAAAATTGTACGAGAAACTCTTCGTATTCCTCGAATGAACCTGTCAGATCAAGCAGTGAACCTGACTCCTGACAAAGAGTACTACACGGTGATCGAGAGGACGGCTGTAATGATGACTCTGTACATAACTCCAGACTGTCGTCTAGTGACATAATCCTTGATATAAAACGTTGTTTACGCATTCAAGGAATACACTGCCTATTCTACACAGGCAGATATGAGCTTTACGCTCAGGATGAGACGAAACCAACAGCCACGTCAAAAGCTGTTTTTCGTACAGAACTCGAGGCACGTCTCTGCAATTAATGCACGAGATAGGGGCAGATTTCTGCATTTAATGCATGAGATTTGGTTCTACTTTTAATGACTGGGTGAGCTATAATTAAGGCTAATATGTCCACATCACCATCCCCGCATATTATGCCAACCAGGCTATTTTCAGCTATAGGAGCACGCTGTATGCTATCTCCTTGAAATACGCTGACCTGGCTATTTTCAACTATAGGAGTACGCCGTATGCTATCTCCTCGAAATACGCCAACTCGGGCTATATTTGCAAAGGTGCGTGATAAGGCTATCTGGCTCAGGATACGCTCAAAACCTCAGTCAAAGAAGGATAAACTGGCTATCTTTACACAGGTCACCTATCCATGCAGCATCAAGCTTTATGCAAAATTTGGCTTCTACGCCAACTTGACAGTTATTTGGCTTCTATGCCAACTTGACAGCTATTTGGCTTCTACGCCAACTTGACAGCTATTCAGCTTCTACGCCTACTTGGCCTTTACACCATCAGAACAGCTATTTGGCTTTTACGCCAACGAGACAGTTATTTGGCTTTTATGCCAACCATCTCTACGCGAGGGGCAGTTATCTACGTGGCTTGCATGCCGTGATCTTCGATGAGCGATTATACGCGTTACCTCATAATGGGACACGCGTCACACGCCAATTCAAGAGATCATTCATACGTGGGTAGCAGTTATTATAACCACCGCGTAAAAGGTACAGCTCTCTCCGTTGTTCGATTTCTACGCCGACTGTAGCTGAACTCTATAAATAGAGACCTCCGGCCACGGAGGTCCAGTGTCGAAGAGTCGAAGAAAAAGAAGGAAAGTCGAGGATTTTCCAAGAAAAGAGAGTATATTCAGAGAGTATTTTGGCAACGAGAGTTCAATCCCTCCTGCAGCCTTTGAAGCTTGTTTTTCGTCTTCTACAGCACTTCTTCATCATCGTGTGGTCCAAGGGACAAAGTGATCGACCGTAGATCAGACTCCTATAGTAATATTTCCCCAGAATCAAATTTTTGTACTTAATATCCTCTTATAGGATTAATTGTACTTCTTTTTCTTGTTTGTAAACCAAAGAAAGGGTATTATATAAACCTAGTTTCAATTTCTTTCATTTATTATCAAACACAAGATGGCGACTCTGCTGGGGACTACTTTCTCATCTGACGAGAAAGCCATTGCTCAACACGATGCTGTATCCGTAGGATCAACGAAGAAGACTCTGGTCGTCCAATTCGACCAATCGGCTTACGAAGATATGCTTCGAGCAGGGGGTAGCTCTCATTCCCTCTCTGTCCAGGACAACAGAAAATTACGTAAAGTATGGATGCCCCGGACATCCTCTACCATTCCTACGGACTCTCTCTCTCCGATCGACAAGGTTGTGACACCGCGACCTCTACGCCTTGGGCGTAAAAATCTGTCTCACATCTGTGACGTGGCAGACGAAGCTTCTGGTAATGCCTCAGTGCCTATCCAGAAGTCTACTCGGCGCCCTGCGCGTAAAACTTTGTCTCCCGTCTGTGACGTGGCAAACGAAGCTTCTGGCAATGCCTTATTGCCAATCCAGAAGTCTACTCCGTGTCATGTGCGTAAAACTTTGTCTCCCGTCTGTGACGTGGCAGACGAAGCTTCTGGCAATGCCTTAGGGCCAATCCAGAAGTCTACACCGTGCCCCGCGCATAAAATTTAGTCTCCCGTTTGTGACGTGGCAGAAAAATTTTCTGATAATGCCTCAGCGCCCATTCAGAAATTCCAAACGTGCTCCGCACGTAAAAATACATCTCCCCACTGCGATGAGACAGATGGTCCTTGCAACCACCACAAAGGAAAACAAGTGACGGATTTCCTGACCTCTCGGCCTTTACGCTATTAAGAGAAGAATCTGCCCGCTTTTTAGATTACGCGAAAGGCTGATGGTCGATTGAGGACTTCCTTAGTTTTACGCTAACTTGTGCAAAGTTCCAGATTATGCCAGGACAAACCCTCCAGTGTAAAGAAGGCCCAGTACATGGATAGATACGCTCCTCATGGATCATGCGCTACTCACATGGCTGAACTGCTATATTCTTATGGCAGGGAGAGAGTTATGATTCCCAATATCCGCACTCCCACTTATGTAAAAAGGTAGAATAAGCCTTCTTCTTCTTCTCCTGTTAATCCTCCTGACTTGCGTAAATTCCTGATCCAGAAGCGTAAAGACAGGAGATCTTCTAACATGTCTATTATACCCCCCAGGGAGCATTGTTGTAATAGTCACAAAGTTGTAGTTAATTGCTGTTGTTCTAAGGTAAAACGGTCAGTTTTTGACCGGTTGAACTACTCTTTGTCTTTACGGAAGCAGAGCCGACATTCGCATCAGTGAACATGGCGTCACACGTTCCAAGAGGAATGTCAAATTCAAGACATCATCCCTCTAGAACTCCAAGCCAAAGGAGATTTAACAGACTCCTTGAGAATATTGAAGCTGGTGTATTCCAAAATATCCATTCGAGGTCACGGCAACCGACTTTATATTCTTCTTATTCTGACACTGGAGGTCGCCAGTTTCCCGAATCAGATGCTGAAAGTATAGACTAATCTCTACAGAGATCTATACTAATCCTTCAATAGCATCCAGAGAAATGGGAGTCTATGCCATTGGAGATGAACACGAAGAGGCTTCCCCATCGGGAAGTACTGAGCAACGCATTGCTGTATTGGAGACATCACTGAAAAAGATGCATTCCATGATGGAGAATATGCACCAGATGATGCTAACTCAACATACAGCTGCTATAGCTTCAACATCGGTTCCTCCGACTCAAATACGTGTGGGGGTGGATCTACCACCGTCCAATACAAACCAGGAGCCTGTTCTAAATCAAGAGTCAGCGGCTCCTCAACTTCCTAACTCGGAGAACGTATTGCCTCCGGTTGGAGTTACAATATAACTGATCTTTCACCACTCTGTGATCCCGTTACCAGCTGAAGACCCGATGCAGGCAGTGCAGGAATTGAAAGCCCAATTTGATGCCTTGAAGCATAAGGATCAGCTCAAGAAATTGGGAATCAACCAACCATACCCAGCTATCTGGGACGAGATCCCTTTCCCACCTAAATACAAACCACATGCTATGGTTTTGTTTGAGGGAAAGACGTCACCGAGCCAGTACATGAACTACTTTAGCATGATGACAGTGTTATTGCAAGAGAATGACGCCCTTCTTACTCGAGTATTTAAAGGCTGTCTATCTGGAGTGGCCTATCAGTGGTACCGTAGTCTTGCGGGCAACTGCATTACTTCCTTTTTAGATTTTAAGACTCTGTTCTTTGCTCGATTCTACGAATGAGGGATGGACATGTCTATGTACTCACTCATCGAAGTAAAACAGAAGGAGAAAGAGAACGTTCGCACTTTCATCAAACGTTTTTGTCAGGCCACTTTGCAAATGTCTCCCGGAGTTCCGGATTCAGCCTTGGTAGATATTTGTAGGAAGAACCTTCTTCCACTAATTTCGGTGTTCACATGACCAAATCAGTTCCATGATTGGCCCTCATTTATCATCTCAGCGGTAGCCGCTGAAGACAACAGTCGAAAGGCGCGTGACAATGGAATCATGATCTCTACCTCTGATAGAGGGAAGAGGTCATCCTCCAATATCGACCATCCTCGTGGTTCCAAAGGAAAAGAAGCCCTGGCGATTAATACGTCCAAGAAAAATATTTCGGCAACCACACAGACGAAATCTGGGACTTCCAGGCCCATTGAAGCATATTCTTTTGACGACGACGATATTCCGAGCATATTTTAGTGTCTAGTCAAAAGCGGCAAGCTTACCCTCCCCGAGGTAAAGCGGCCTAATGAAGTCGGCAGTACCAATAATCCGAAGTACTATATTTTCCATAGGTACATACATCATCCCACAAAGGCATATTATGTACTAAAGAGGAAAATCCAGGAGTTGATCGACGCCAAGGCCATCACTCTACATAATAGCGAGAAGACAGTCACCGCCAACATGATCTTCCTCCAATTCGGCAATCTACCCCCTCAAGAAGTCCCGGATGGGTTTGTACCTATTTCTCGGACAATGATGAACATCGTTAATCTCCCTCCGGCCAGGGGTTAAAATCATGACCTGGTACCCCTAACTACCCAGCGTGGTGAGATTATGTGGGTTCATCCGGATCTGGTGTCAGAGATTGAGGAAGAGACTCAAGCTGCTAAGGCTAAGTCTAAAAAGAACTCAAGACGTAAACCATGCCATATGGTTACAATATCCCTGACATCAGAAGAAGAGGCTTTGGCTACCAGAATCTGTTCAGGGAAAGCCTACCTCAAGAATTATGGAGGAAATCAGAAAGATGCAACGGCAGACACTTCAGCTGCCAAACTTCCAGAGCCTGAACCTGTCATACCAGAGGCGGGTCCTTCTAGACCAACTTTGACGAACAAGGGCAAGCAAAAAAAAGTGCGTTTTGACAAACCTTTGAAGAATATTCAAAACAAAGGTTTGGAGAAACCATATAACTTCGACATCCTGGCCCAGTTGGCTAATACACCAGCCAGATTGTCCATTTTTGAGCTCCTAAGACTATCCAAAGACACTCGTCAAGCCTTAAGTGAAGAGTTAATGCAGGCGGATGTATGCTTAACTCAGCTCAAGTCCCCCGACAAAGAACCTGTGGCATGTCCTCAATGCCATAGCATGATGGAAGTGGTCCCTAACATCACTTTCACTCAAGAAGACATGTTGTTGAAACATAACAAGCATGATAGACCCCTCTATTACACCAGATACGTCGGTTCTATGGAGGTAGACCAGATTCACATAGATCTGGGATCATCGATCAGCATTATCCCTCATAGTCTGCTCAGACCTCTGAGGATTCCTACCAGCGAACTGGCTTACACCACCACAACAATCGTGGGCTTCAACGCCAGGAAAAGTAAGTCGTTGGGGACGATTTGGCCGAGGATCCAGATTAGGGACCTTAGATCAGTGGCTACATGCTACATCATTGATTCGAAGGTATCCTACAATATTCTGCTGGGTAGACCATGGATCCACGATCACAACATTGTTCCTTCGACTCGACATCAATGCTTTAAATATATAGATGCCCAAGAAACAGTAAAAATGGAGTTTGCTGACCTTAATCCGTTCAAAGGAGTAGAGTCCTACTATTCTGATGCAATGTTGTACACCCAAGACTACATGAAAGAGGTGTCAGGCAAGACAGAGGAGGAATCCCACCGGGAGCCAGGAGAACCGTCTGCGGAGCAACCTCTGTCGATCCAGGTGAAAGGGCGGGCTACCCGTCCAAAAGTCATGGAACCCATGGCTATCCACTTGAACAAAACCAAATCAGGAGGAGGAAGTAATCCCCTAGTGATCACTTTGAGCCAGAAGCCTCCACCTTTGGTCATCAACCTCAGGCGCAACACGCAACCGACTGATGTAAATACAACCAGGGATGTAGTTTCTGACGATAATAAAGATTCTCTTTTCTAGTATACTGACGCCCAATTTCCAAAACAGGAATCCTACCACCATAACGATATAGAGCCTGTAGCACAAAAATTCTTGGAAGCTATAGACTCCTATCATCCGTATGTGTGGGAGGTAGCGTCAACATCTAATGTCATCACGATATATGGGCCACATAAATATTCTATCTTTATTATCCCACCTACTCACAACAATCAGCATCCAATAGCCTTCGGTCGCATGCGCAACAGACCGATTGTACAAGAAGATTCTTACGAATTCGATGCTGGTAAAATGCAGGTTCACAGATATAGCCACCAAGCTTTGAAGATTATGCAAAGTATGGGTTATGATCTGAAGTCAGAACCTGGCCTCAACTATGGGAAAGGCAGACGAATATCGTTGCATGGTGATCCCTACTATCAACGAACTCATTTTGGGTTAGGGTATACCACGTTTCTTGCAACTTCTGAGTCAAATAAGGATACATTTTCCTCTTCTCAAGATGACTCATTGTCCTCCGGCTCATATGCTAATCTTGAACGGGTATTATCAGTAAATATGGTGTTGACAGATTCTCTCGAAACAGAGGAACAAGAATCTGAACCATTCAAAGATGAATCCTGGGCTCAGCAAATGGATATATAATAGGAACTCCAGTTTGAGCAGAGAGAATCGCCCACTGAAGATAAAGTTATCCAGATCGATGTTGGGGATGAACTTTCACCAAAGCCGATATTTATCAGTAATAATCTTTCCGAAGAAGAAAGGGAAGAGATGATCCAGCTGATAAAAGAATATATTGACATCTTTGCGTAGAATTATGAGGATATGCCAGGTCTTGATCCTAAAGTGGCTACCCACAAGCTCAACATATTGCCCAATTCAAAGCCGGTGAAGCAACACCAACGCCGGTTCTGTCCGGATATGATGGATGCCATCGAAGCAAAAATTAAAAAGTTGATAGCCTGTGGGTTCATCCGGGAAGAACAACATCTCGACTGGGTCGCCAATGTTGTCCCAGTTATGAAAAAAAGTGGGAAAGTGCGTGTTTGCATCGATTTTCGAGATCTAAATGCGGCCTGCCCTAAAGATGAGTTCCCTCTTCCCATTACAGACGTTATGATCGACAATACATGCGGTTTTGAACGCATGTCTTTCATGGACGGATTTTCAGGGTATAATCAGATCAAGATGCATCATGAAGATGAGAAGCATACTGCCTTCCGTACACCATTGGGGTATATTGCTACACTGTCATGCCCTTCGGACTGAAGAATGCCTGGGCTACATATCAGCGAACTATGAGTAACATATTCCATGAGCACTTACGCAAAACCGTAGAATGTTACGTAGATGATATTACTGTCAAAAGTCGCCTCAAGGATAATCACATCCAAGACTTGAAGACAATATTCGAGTTGATGCGCTAACATCAACTCAAAATAAATCCTACAAAGTACTTTCTGGGTGTATCCAGTGACAAATTCCTGGGATTTGTCATTATCGCTAAAGGTATTCAAGTGGACCCTGATAAAGTGAAGGCTATCTTAGAAATACGACCACCCCGTAATCTGAGGGAGCTCAGGGGATTTCAAGGTCGTCAGGCTTATATCAGGAGATTCATATCTAACCTCTCTGGGAGATGTCAACCTTTTTCTCACCTCATGAAGAAATGTGTGTCCTTTGTGTAGGACGAAGCCTCTCAGCAAGCGTTTAATGATATCAAACGCTACCTCACTAATCCTCCAGTTCTGGTGCCTCCGGTCATAGGAAGACCATTTTTGCTGTATGTTCGAGCAATGGATCATTCTTTGGGAGATCTCCTCGCACAGAAGAACGAGGAAGGTCATGAACAGGCTATCTACTATTTAAGCAAGATGATGGTCGGAGCCGAACACCGATACAGTCCAGTGGAAAAAGAATGCCTGGCCCTAATGTTCGCCATTCAGAAGATGCGACATTATGTCACAGGCCAAACTATTCATATCATCTCCAGGATCAATCCTCTTCAGGTATTGATGAACAAGCCGAGTATTCTTAATTCCCGACTCGCGACTTGGGCGATGTTATTAACACCTTATGATATGGTGTATGTCCCTCAGAAGTCCATAAAAGGTCAGGCCTTGGCTGATTTCTTAGCTGCTCATCCAATTCCGGAAACCTCTAAACTATACGAGGATATTCCCGACAAAGTTGCAGAATATAATTCCGCAATGGAAAGTGTTACATGGCAGCTATTCTTCGATGGTGCCTCCAGGACTGGTCCCAGGGGAAACGTGGTTTCAGGAGTAGGAATTGTCCTAGTGACTCCTGATAAACTCGTCATCTATCGAGCATATTCTCTTAGCGAACCCTGCTCTAATAATGTGGCAGAGTATAACGCTCTACTAATCGGGCTCCAAGTAGCTAAAGAATTGGATGTGGAATACCTGAAAGCTTTTGGTGATTCTCTGCTGATCGTCAATCAGGTCAGAGGAATATATGAAGTCCGCAATCCAGACCACATTCCTTATCACCAAGCAACGATCGAGATTGCAATATCTTTCAAAGGATTCTTCCTAGAGCATGTGCCTCGATCTAAAAATTTGGAAGACGATGCTCTGGCCAGTCTAGTTGCAGATCTAGCTGTTCCTATAAGGAGGCAGAATTCGGTAATTTTTTCAACAGAGATCTATTTTGTGTGAAAAATAACTTTCATATAGAACGCAACTACGCCTCAAACACGGTTCCTCCTAAGAGAGACTGGAGAAGGCCCTTTATAGATTTTGTGGCATACGGATACTTACATGAGGATCCTAAAGAAGTAGTGTCTATCAAAAGACGATCATTATGCTTCTATTTTGATGACTCTTCACAAAGCCTATATCGTCGAACATACGATGGACTATTGTTATGATGTCTCTCCGATGATGATGCAAGGCGGGTCATCCGTAAAGCTCATGACGATATATGTAGAGCACATCAACCCGGTCCTAAGTTACAGGATCGTATTAGGAGGATGGGCTACTACTGGCCTACTATGATTGCAGATGCAGTAAAATATGCTAGACAATGTAAAGCCTGTCAAGTTCATGCAAATTTTATACATTAGCCTTCTGAGTATCTATATCCTACCATTGCATCATAGCCTTTTGAAGCATGGGGAATGGACATCATTGGTCCTATTCACCCATCATCTTCTAGAGGACATCGGTTCATATTGGCTATCATGGACTACTTCTCTAAATGGGCGGAGGCAATCCCCCTTGCTGAAGTAAAGACATCCAACGTGATAAGCTTTATCAAGCACCATATCTTTTATCGCTTTGGGATACCCCGAAGGATAATTCATGACAATGGGCCTCAATTCATCAGCCAAGCGTTTCACCGATTTTGCGATAAGAATCGGATACAAAATATGGCCTCTACGACATACAATCCGGCTGCTAATGGTTTGGCGCAAGCCTTCAACAAAACCATCATCAAGCTCTTGAAAAAGTTCTTTTCTTCGAATAAAAGAGATTGAAATGAGAAGCCGGGAGAATGCCTCTGGGCATACCGTACAACGGTACGAGCACCGACGGGTTGTACCTCATTCTCATTAGTCTACGGGTGTGAAGCAGTTCTCCCCATTGAAATCCAAATTCCATTACTCAGAATAGCAGTGGCTAATGAGTTGACTCAGGAAAATAACGATCAACTACGGCTTCAAGAGCTAGAAGGATTAGACGAAAAATGCCTTCAAGCTCAACAGCGCATCGCGTTCTACCAGGCACGCATTTCCAGAGCTTTTAATCGAAAAGTGAAGGAGAGAGTGTTCAAAGTTGGCAAGCTAGTTCTAGCTGTAAGGAGGCCAATGATCATTACACACAAGAGTAAGGGTAAATTCCAGCCCAAATGGGAGGGCCCTTATGTGATTGAAACAACGTTTTCAAACGGTGCTTACAGATTAGCCAAGCCTAACGGAGATATGATAATGGCTCCTATCAACGGCAAATTTCTGAAGAGGTACTACGCTTAACCTCCCTTCCTTAAATGGAGTATGGTGAAGATCTTATTCTGACAATACTACGTTCAAAGACTGGTTAGAGCATATTCTATCATGTCCATATAACCTCTGAATAGATATATCCAGCTGAAGCTTACCGAAAGTATATCACGTCCATATTACCTCTGATATCACTTTCACCCTAGCCTATCATTTATATTCAAAAATGATGGGTCCACAAAGTCAGATAAAGTCTCTTTATTACCTCCGGGAAGAGCAAATTACATAGAAAAGCAAAAAGTACATCATTAGGGAGGAGCAGTCAAATCACAAACCTACTACGCCAAGGCGGCCATCCTCTCATTCCTGGAGTCCAGAACGTTAGCGCGAGCCCACTCCAGTCGTGCCTCATCATCACTCAGAAGGGATAGTTCGGACCGAGCATGTATATAATCGGCACGAATGACTCCCGCACGTGCCAAGTTCCGCTGAGCTGTATCCATTTGGCCCTTCACCACATCTAGATCTGCCGATGACTAGAGAGCCCACTCGTTTGCCTGAGCGAGTTTAACTTCCAATTTACGGACCCTCACTTCATTTCCCTCATGTTCGACCTCGCACTGGGTTAGAAGAGGAATAACCTCCTCCAAGACGGCCTGCTCTTCGTCCATCTCCTGCTGCTGTGTCTGGATGGATTTTTTAAGCATTCCATCTGTTCAGCAAGCTTCACAGTCAAGGAGTCATACTCGGCCTGGATTATATTATCGACATTGCCTCGAGATAGTTGTAAATATTCGTTAATGGGTTGTTCTAAACTATTAACTATTTGCTCCAGTGCATCAGCTCGTCTAGCATCGTTGAAATTTCTGAGCGGCGCTATCGCAAGCTGGAAGGACGCCAGCAGATTATCAAAGCTCATATTCTTCTCCAGTACCATGGAAATTAACTCCTTCAAACTAAGGTAGAACAGGCTGGTATATTGTTCGTTCAGCATATCGAAGACCGGATGCACGCTAGGAGTGGCTGTGATACCAGGAAATCTCCTTCCAGGAATGACCGCGGAGGATGTTGCCACGGTCGTTGCTTCTACAGAGGGTGCTATAAAAGAATGAACACCAGCAACGATTGAAGTTTCTGGCGTACTCAACGAAGGAGGCACAGTCATGATGATGGGCTCATCCTCCTCTGAAGATATCTTGACTGCATTGGCGAGGCGACACTCGATAACATTGCAAATGAAGGATCGGCAGCTTCAAGGCATGTCTCTTCAATATCAAATGCCGCCGTCTCATCGGCGGTATCTACAACAAAGTCATAGGTTGCATCAACTCCGCCCTCCCCCGAGATGTCTTCACCTGAAGAAGACAAGAGAAAGTTAATATTAATTTGATGTTAATTTTCCTAAAAAAGGCATAAAGACAATATTTACCCATGGTCGATGGTATATATGTCGCGTCTGCAGCATGAATAGCTAAATTATCTCTTAATGATGCTAGACAAGCTATCGTACCTGGAGAAGGGGGTGCACCAACTGACACTGGTGGGTAGTCTTCCCAGTCTTCACCAAGATCCACTCGAGGCTTATCGGGTGGAATCTTGCTGGATATACTTACAGACGAAGTAGGGGTTACCCCCATTATTGGTCTGGATAAAGGTATATGCAATCTTATTATGCTCGACCTTGGAGGCGATCTTGTAGCACTACCAGAAGCAGTAGTAGCAGCGATCTCGAGCAAAGAATCTCCAGCACTGCCAGTCGAAACTATGGAGGTTCCCTCTCTAAAAGGCGAAGGACCTCTAATCAAAGAATCATCCCCAACAGGGGAAACGACAGGCTCGCTCCTAGGAGCCCCCCTGGTGGAACCCCTTTTCGGACCTCTGGCAATCTTCTTCTTGTGAGGGGAAGGCTCTTTCTGAGTGAAAGCCTTCCGTTTCTGGGGGATAATGAGAGGCTCAACTAGCGGAGCTATTATGCCTCTCGGTATTGTCGTCAAGAACTCGTCTGCCCCGGCGGTGTCCTTATTCTCGTCCGAGGAAACAGACGAAACCTCCTCCCTTGCGATGGACCTATAGAAAGGCATCCTAAAACTTCTATGCACATCAAAATCGTGATGGAAGGTATTGATGGACGCATAGAACTGTGCGTACGAGTGCAGAATACGTAACTCCATAGAGAGAGAGGTCGCGGGCACAGCAAAAATTGCACCAGTACAGCCTGTGATGAAGTACCGCCATCCTCTGGCTCCATCAATAAGTCCACCTTTGGACTTGAAACTGGTAATGGCATTTCCCACATGCAACTGGTCGTACCCAAACTGCCTGGCGAACCGACTGGGCAAATAAGGCTCCAGATAGTAGTGGTCATCGCTTTTGTACAGTAAATGGGAAGGTCTAATGCAGACCAACCAGTAGAAGGCTTCAGGAGAGAGAATGGTCCTCCCTTGACCCCCATCCTTAAGCTTATTTCCCTGTTGATTGATATGCACAGGGGGAACAATACAGAAGAGTT
This sequence comes from Iris macrosiphon, assembly GCA_036927795.1. Taxonomy (NCBI): domain Eukaryota; kingdom Viridiplantae; phylum Streptophyta; class Magnoliopsida; order Asparagales; family Iridaceae; genus Iris; species Iris macrosiphon. The sequence continues at coordinate 102,232,305 of JAYESA010000003.1, read as the reverse complement.
TCCAGCTGTGGGCAACATTTAACGCCCACCGGCAATCTATGACGGTCGTCACGTTCCAAGAGGAATTCTTGTAATTCAACAAGAAATTATTTTCTGAACCGCTGGCAGGACCGGGAGACATTACCCTGGTGTTGTGAAGAACTAACCATCCCATCAAGTATATGAACGGTAATTCCACCCGGGGAAAGCTTTCACGCTGCGTATTATCAGCTAGCAGCCCATCAGTAAGGGCCCTCAGGCCTGCTTGTATTCTACATACCATAGCAGAAAGCAAGCCCAGTCTTGCTCCGAACACCAAATGTACTGCAGGCCATAAGGTGTTGCGATGGATGCGATCTGCAGACGCGATGCCAGGCACTACCCAGTGGCGAAGCTAGACAGAGAGGAAGCCAGCCAATTGAGCTTCCTTTGACAGAGGTTTACGACAATGCCTCATATAACTGAAGGCTTTTGTGCTGGCAAGATAACTCTCTATCTCCTCGTCAAAAATATGATCTGGAGCACCTGCGTCTTCAATAAGGTCATCGACCGTGTTAGCATTGAGCATGCTCAAGAGGTTCAAAGGCCTATCTCGGCTATCTACCACCTTGTTCAGCTTAATATTTCTGGCCTGGTGGAAGAAGAGATAGGTTGCCCACTTGTTGATGTGAGCCAAGTCAGAGGGCTCCTTGTAGAAAGTGGTGCAGGCAAGATAGTGGCACATCAGCTCCTGATATACTGCCACAGCCCGAGGGTTTGTATCCCTCAACTCCCTGTTTGTAGGGACGTACTCTTCATAAGGAGCGTCCCCCATCGGCAGTCTTGAAATCTCTACCATCTCATGAAGGGCTAAGCCCAACTCGCCTAGCGGAGTGGCAAAAGTCCCAGTGAGCGAGTTGTATCGCTCCATCAAGGCTAAGAACAAGTTAGGGTTGAGAGGCAGCCCAACACTTGTGGCACTCACAGCCGCGAATAAGCCAATACTTTCCAGCTCCGTCTGGAAGTGCTTCAGGGCCCAGGCAGTCAAACTGGCCCATCGAAGATTCCCCGGGCTAAGCCATCCGCTGGTCCGAGGGTTGACCCTGGGGTACATTCCTCCCTGCCCCATAAAGTCATTACAGAAGGTCGACATCTGAACCGGCTGGATCAGCGAAGTGTCCTTACTCGGAACACTACCCGGCAGTAATCCCCTAAAGGACATAACAGGGCCCGAGGGATGACTCATATAGGCCCCCCCGTCGTATTCCTTGCTGTATAAGATTTTCCCCGGTCAGCCATGAAGGTCGGGAGTCAGGGTCCATGACATCTTCCTAGGATGTGTGGCGTGGAAGAACGTAGAGATAGGGTAATCCCTGAGCATTCGGGGCAGATACATGACCATGCCCTCAGCAGTAAACACCCAATCCTCCTTCTTGGGTTTGGTCTGGGACTGTTTGTCGATAACGTCCCCAAATAAGAAGCCTGGCTTCTTATACTCTGTCCCGTCTATGTATGTCAGAGGCTCCCCACTGATCATACTCAACAGCATGCGTTCTCCTTGGGACGAGAGTAAGGTTCCCCTTTCTTCAGGATAATTGGCTCCAAAAATAGGGAATGTCACATGGGACAGGTCCTCCAAATAGTTTGAGCTCAACATCTTGGCAGTAGAGCCCATAACTTTAGCCAAAGGAGAGATCTGTAAGTCCACTACAAAATATAAGAAAATCAGTCAGTTTCTACACTAGACGATACACTCTTGCAGTTTACGCCAAAGATTATCAGTCTGAGCTTTTATGCCAAGACTGCAAAAAACTTGAGCTTTTATGCTGGAACCCATTTCCAAGGCGTAAAATTCAAGGTTGGCAATATACACCAAAACCTAACAGTCTGAGCTTTTATGCCAGATTGACAAAATTTGAATTTTTACGCCGGAAGTCATATCCAGCGCGTAAAATTCAAAGTTTATATTTCTACTCCAAATTTTGACAGTCTGAGTTTTTACGCCAGACTACAAAAATATGGAGTTCTTACGCCGACACATTAGGAATGTGCACATAACAATAAAATATCTCAATACATCGTCCTCGAAGAGGCTCTCAGTACAAAAGATGACCTTGTGCGTGTACGTACAACGTGTACGAAGGATGTTTTCTCCCGAAGTCTTTACCTGTAATATCCGGAGCACAGCTCGACGGCGAAGCGCTGCGTTCCGATCGAGGTTCGATCAGCCTAATGGGAGTTGCTCGTGCTTGAGCAGTGGAACGGGAAGAGGAAGCGACCTTCTTTCCCTTAGCAGTGGAAGCCTGCTTAGGTGCCATGGCGATTCTAAGTTCTCAAGAAAAGAGACGAAGAAGAAGGGTTCTTGAAAAGCAAGAGTTTTGGGAAGATAGATAAAAGTTTTCTCTCTCAGGACTTCGGACTATTTATAGAGTTTCGATAACTCTTCGAATCCCTAACCAAATCCGATATTTAATATTCGGTTATAATTTGGGACCACGTCAGCCTATCATTTAGGAAAGACGGACAGTCAGTGGATCCAGATTTTATGCGCAGAGCAGATCTATAGTTTTACGCTAAGGAGCTTTTACGCTCGAGAGGCTATAAATCTACGATTTTATGCTCAGAGGCTATAAATCTACGGTTTTACGCCCAGATGCTTTTACGCTCATGAGCTTTTACGCTCAAGAGGCTACAAACCTACGATTTCACGCTCAGAGGCTACAAATCTATGATTTCATGCTCAGAAGCTTTTTATGCTCAGAGGCTACAAATCTACGATTCTACGCTCGAAAGCTACAGACGACCAATTACAAGGGTCTACACAGAAAATACTCCTTCTTGACTATAAAACATTCCAAGTGCCTGAAATACACAGAGTTCAGCATTGAAGACGACTCTTCTTCTTGGGTCATGTGAAAGTTCATCAAAAGTCCAGTCAGAATACTTTACAAAAGTTCAAGGATGGTTTAATCGACAGAAATTTCTCGCCTTTTTTTAAAGGGATTTTCGGGAAACAATTCTTGAAGATGATGATCTGAACAAGAATTCTTCGTATCAGAGAAATGACAGTTCAGATTTCTACGCGACTCCTCGTCCAAAACAGCATGACAGTTTGGATCTTCAACTTAAATGCTAAGGAGTTTTCTACGCATCTTTAGTTACGCATAAAAGACAGGACGAGATCAGATACTCTTTTATCAGAGTCGGCGTAAAATTATTCAGATACATATCTAGACTTCCTCACAGCAAGTATGGCAAATCATCATATGCGTAAAAGAAGACAATTTTATTAATTATGATTACATATGATGGAAATCCAGTCTACAAAAGGGCTCTTCATCTTCATGATTACATATGATGGAAATTCTTTTTCTACAGAGGGTTTCTTATTTTCATTTAAGATCACACCAAGAATCTGTTTTGCCAGATTCTCATATTGGTGTAGATCTTTTTTGTCTTCTACGATACTTCATCAGCTTCTGTGGCCGATGAACAAGAAAATGGTGAATGGCGGGAGGATACAAAACTGGGCCTGTGTAAATTATTCAAGCCCACCCTCCATACGCCATGGACAGCATGCCCTAGAAATTGTGTTGGGGGTTCAGACCCAACTCAATACTGGAAGACAGGGCAAAGCTGTCTGCCTTCGTCCAGCGCCATGATGGGAGAAAATACAGCTTGCAAGCTGTGTGGCCAAATTAGACCATTTCTCTCTCCTGGATGAATCACCATATGAAATTGCTGATCATACCGAGCAAAGGAAGCTATGATATCCTTCCATGATCCATCGTTGCAGAGGATATTTGCTCGAAGATGCCTCTTTTTATGGCTCCTTATATGTTGGAAGAACATGATCTTCTTCTTCCTCAAGTCAACCCGACGAAGCTCAGCAACCATCTCTTTGTGGTGAAGGAAGTATGGGAAAAATAGGTTAAATCAGTCGCCTTTATATAGGCAGATAAGAACACACTGAATCCCAACAAACTCCTAAAAATTTGCTGAGAAATCAGCCTCGCGGAACGAGTCAAACTTGACCGTTTCATGCTTCATTCAAAGTATTTCAAATTATGAGGAATTTGAAAACTTTGAAGGGGGTCTTGTAGAAGCATAAAAAATATGCTGGAGAATCATACGTGTAAAACCCTCAACATGCAGGAAGCCACGTAAACAGAGCTCCAGCACTGGGTGGCATAAGACATGACTTCAGAGCCATTGGCGTACAACAGAGCTTCAACGTTATTTCAGCAGAAAATATAGCTCCAGAACAACCCGCGTAGTACAGTATTTCCAGACTGATTTCGCGTAAAAAAGGTTGCTACATCGTCACTTCGGCGTAAAATCTGTCTGCTTTTAATGCAGCGGGAAGTTGTACGAGGAACTCTTCGTATTCTTCGAATGAACCTGTCAGATCAAGCAGTAAACCTGACTCCTAACAAAGAGTACTGCACGGTGATCGAGAGGACGGCTGTAATGATGACTCTGCACAGAACTCCAGATTGTCGTCTAGTCACAAAATCCTTGATATAAGACGTCATTTACGCATTCAAGGAATACGCTGCCTATTCTACACAGGCAGATATGAGCTTTACGCTCAGGATGAGACGAAACCAACAGCCACGTCAAAAGCTATTTTTTGTACAGAACTCGAGGCACGTCTCTGCAATTAATGCACGAGATAGGGGCAGATTTCTGCATTTAATGCATGAGATTTGGTTCTACTTTTAATGACTGGGTGAGCTATAATTAGGGCTAATATGTCCACATCACCATCCCCGCACATTATGCCAACCAGGCTATTTTTAGCTATAGGAGCACGCTGTACGCTATCTCCTTGAAATACGCCAACCTGGCTATTTTTAACTATATGAGTACGCCATATGCTATCTTCTCGAAATACGCCAACTCAGGCTATATTTGCAAAGGTGCGTGATAAGGCTATCTGGCTCAGGATACACTCAAAACCTCAATCAAAGAAGGATAAACTGGCTATCCTTACGCAGGTCACCTATCCATGCAACATCAAGCTTTATGCAGAATTTAGCTTCTACGCCAACTTGACAGCTATTTGGCTTCTACGCCAACTTGACAGCTATTTGGCTTCTACGCCAACTTGACAGCTATTCGGCTTCTATGCCTACTTGGCCTTTACACCATCAAAACAGCTATTTGACTTTTACGCCAACGAGACAGTTATTTGGCTTTTATGCCAACCATCTCTACGTGAGGGGCAGTTATCTACGTGGCTTGCATGTCGTGATCTTCGATGAGCGATTATGCGCGTTACCTCATAATGGGACACGCGTCACACACCAATTCAAGAGATCATTCATACGTGGGTAGCAGCTATTATAACCACCGCGTAAAAGGTGCAGCTCTCTCCGCTGTTCGATTTCTACGCCGACTGTAGCTGAACTCTATAAATAGAAACCTCCGGCCACGGAGGTCCAGGGTCGAAGAGTCGAAGAAAAATAAGGAAAGTCGAAGATTTTCCAAGAAAAGAGAGTATATTCAGAGAATGTTTTGGCAACGAGAGTTCAATCCCTCCTGCAGCCTTTGAAGCTTCTTTTTCGTCTTCTACAGCACTTCTTCGTCATCGTGTGGTCCAAGGGACAAAGTGATCGACCGCAGATCAGACTCCTATAGCAATATTTCCCCAGAATTAAATTTTTGTACTTAACATCCTCGTATAGGATTAATTGTACTTCTTTTTCTTGTTTGTAAACCAAAGAAAAGGTTTCGTATAAACCTAGTTTCAATTTCTTTCGTTTATTATCAAACAATGACCGGCTCATCGGAATCTAATTCGAATATTTCGTTGAGGTCTTGTCCTCATTCTGGACTCGTAGACATTAAATTTGCTAAATTTGGAGAACTTTATCTTCAGCAGATTTTTTGGTGCGAAGTAGGCCACTTGTGGATCCCGCTTTGAACCGAAATTGCCGTTTTCATTCCTGTATCCAAATTGGACTTATGAGTAGTCAATTCTAGCTATTTCTTATATTTTGGAAATATTGGTGATGTCTGTTGTAGCATCCGAAGACGTTTGTGTGGATTCTACCTTTTCAGGAGCAGTTGACGCATTGAGCTCGCTACTTGGACCTCGTTATATCCAGAATCCAGGCAAGTGTACCTTGCCATGATGTATCACAGTTCCTTGCCTTAATTATCTTATTTATTTATTATAGTTATTTGATATGGTTAATGTGTATGTTTACTCTAGGGTCGTGAGACATTATTTAACGTCTGAACAAGATTCGGGTGTCGACGCCGTACACAGAGTCGAGTAACGTCACTTAGAGAGTTGATACTATGATCCCATTTCGCGTGCTTATATCCTTACATGTCAGACCATAGGACACTTGACACTATTTTATGTGATGGAATCCTTCTTGAGGTATTCATGGTGATTCTACATAGGATTACATGATTCTTGATAAGAGACTTACATATTATACTCATATATTATTATGAGTCATTGTACTAGCTAGAGGTCCTGATCATGCGTATTATGGACATAAGACATCGTGGACATGAGATGTGAGGTTACATTGGATGGGAAGAGTCTTCATCGTGCTCTGGACATATTTTACTTATTACTATTTATTGTGTATTACGCTTTAGGTTTCCTCTGCGGAATCTAAGGTATTATATATATACAGCTTCCTCCTGGTTCCCCCACACGGAGCCTTGAGTGTACTATTAGATTATGGAAGCGTCCCTTGAGATCTTCGCGAGTACTAGCCCGGGGTACGAGTCTATACTCTCATTTGTATGTCACATAGTTGGTTACAGTTGTTTACCCTGGATTATGGTTTTATTATACTATTTTACTTTGGTATGCTATTTCTTGTACCTCGTTACGTCCCTCTGAGGACTTGGTCCCCTGCCAGTTTTTGTAGCATAGACGATTATGAAACCTTTGGAGTTGCTGATGTGTGTTGCTTATCTTGCGGGCATTGGTGCCAAGTACTTATATCATTTCTATCAGAGTTATGGTTATTTATTCATATTGTTTATTCATATGCTGATGTAGCCTAGTTTTTTATAGACTCATATTTCTTCTCGAGTTTATTTGAGCTTATGTGTTACTGGACGGCCGACTTTAGCACATGTAGTTCATTCTTAATATTTTATTCTTTATGTGGATTGTGACATAGATATTTTCAGTATTCTTAGATAGTTATCCTTATTATATAGCTTATACGTATTTGAGTCGGACCAGAGTCTGGTCGAATGCGTAGCTGGCATGTTAAGTATTCCTAGTCCTATGTATTTTGGGACTGGGATGTAACATATTTTTGTGGTGGCCCATGCAGGTCCTGATTAAATCGTTTTTGTTACTTTCCCGTACCGAGCGAGCCTGTAATCAAGATTAGCAGTATTATATCTCAATTCACAACTGATTTGAAAATTCCTTAGCATCTGACTATCGTCCTTGGACTTCATAATTGTACTTGTTTATTCCCCTCGATATCTTTATATTCGTTTATCATCTTTCTTTATTTTAGAGAGATGGACGTTCGTGCACGGTATTTCCTCCAGAAGCAGATCCTTGTCAAAGCAGAAGAAGACATGCTGGATATAAAGTTTTTAGAAGATGGTTACCCTTAGTAGGGTATGTAGATAGGTTATTCCTATATGCTAGAGCTAGTGTAGATTATTAGCATGAGAATCAAATATAGTATTAGAGGCCTAGAACTAATAAAACCTTACCCTTGATTAAGGTAGCTGTAATTAGAAGTATTAGAAGTTAGAAATATGGTTTGATTCTAATGTACTGGAATACTTTATAGAATACATAGCTAGATGCTAGGGATTAGTTGTGACCCATGATGGTGATACAAGTAATTGTATTATGACCTTAAGAAATTGGAACCTTACGTAGCAGGCCATAGTGGTTAAACTTCTAGTTGTCTTGTGACTTTTAGTATCAAAACTAGATCTTATGACCCCCTTAAATTATTGATGACTATAGGTCTGGACTAAATAGATAGGTAGATTGTTAGATCAAATATTTAAGTAATTAGATAACTCAAGTACTAAAGTATAGCTTTTAAAATTAAACTAGATGTACTTGATTATTTGGGTTATCAGTGTTAATTGAACAAGTGAGTTTCACCCGTGATTACTTGGGTAGATAAGCTAGTATCTGTGATAGAGCAAATAGGTTGAATGATGAGAGTTTTGATAGATGTTATAGTCTTGAGTTAGATATAGTGAATTTTCTATAATAAATGACAAGATATAATAAGATGGTAACCATGTAGTTTGGATGAAGGGTATACATGAAATAAACTAAGAGAAATCTCAGGTTCAAGGTAAAGAAGGTAGAATGGTAACAAGAAGAGATTCACGAGGAGTACATGACCTTGAGCAATTTAAATTAAGAGAAGGATCTAGGAAGGAATGGAGATTTTATCACTCGGTAGTTGCCTAGAAGATCTATACTACGAAGCAAAAAGTACTGGGTCATGATTGACGAAGCTTATCGTTGAAAATAAGATTGACATACTAAAATGATATGAAGGTGCATAGGAAACAAATAATAAGGTAAAGATATTATGGTTGCATAATCCAAGGAGAAGGGATTGTGATATGCACTTGAGAGATAATAATTTTAGTATTTATGAATTGTAATGCTTTTAGAATTTTGAGAATTTAGTGCGAGTAAAAATTATTGATCAGTCTCGAAGTGATACAAATTTCAAGAAATTAAACACAAGTTCAGAATCATATACTGACTTGTTGGTTTTCTGTAGAGGATTATCACAAGACCCTTAGATTATAGATTTACATATGGTAGGGATGTGTATATAGAAGATAGAAGTCTTATAGGAATGATAGCTGAATATTGTGGGTTTACACATAAACTTATTAGGGCCAGGAATTTAGATATTTGACTAATAAGGGTATGCGCTTGCTTGATCTATCCTTAGTAGTAGGTGATGAGAACCTATTTCCAATTTACCATAGCTGATAGATTTTTGGATCTTAGATATCTTATCATCTCATTGAGTTCGAAGAATTTTTACTCAAGGAGATAATCATGATTGTGTAATAGGGTAGTAGCCTAGTTGGAAGATTCTCGAGAGGAATATAGATTTTAGATGGTAGAAACTAGATGAACAACAGTACAAAAAGATAGACAATAGAATGGGGTAAGTTGTAAAAAAAAGGGTAGGTATTCTAATTGAAGATTAGACGAGTATTGAAGAGTGTCCTTAGCGAATAGTATTCCATGAGTGATAGACCTAAGTACATGCTTAGTTTGGCCTTGACCCTTACCTACTAAGTTACGAATATGCGAGGTAGACGAAGTTGTAAGGATCATATATTATTTACCTATAGCCAGAGGTAGGTTGCCAATAGTATGAGGGAGGTTATATAGCATATAACTTATACGAATATAGTATTGAGTTTAAGGATTAGTTGTATTACTCTCTCGACTGCATTCCTATCTTTACTATCAAATTCTTATCTTATTTTGCATATATAGCCTCGTGCTTTTGCAACAATGATCCTTCTAATTATAACAATGAAGTAGATCCCTCTTTCCTTCCTAGTCATGCCCTAGTAGCAAATTAATCTCTTGGTTAGTACCCTCTTCATGGTGTTAATATCCATCTAACCATTGGTATCAGTTCTGCTCTATTTCTAATTCACTGATTTAGTCACTGTGACTTGATTCTCCAGATACTTGTTTAATCATACCTTATTTAATCCTGTGACCATACTCCCTAGACTTATCATAAAATTATTTTGTCTTGGTCTATAGATTCCTTCCTTTATGATTCCCTCGATTTGTCCCTTCGTTATCAATGCCATGCGATGATCGAAGTCTCTTTACCACATTGCCCTAGTTATACCCGACCAAAACCTTTCTTATATTTTGTTGAAGACATGAACTATATATGAGCAATATTATTTTAGTAGTATTTTATCTTATAAAGTTGTTGACTATAACCTCTGTATCATGAAATTCGTGTTAAATGTTGTTATTAGGTTAATTTGGGACTATTGAGATTTTTCCATAATTTTTAGTTAATTAAAAACTATTAACACTAATTTTCTAGGACTTTCAAGAATTATTTTATGTCCAAACTTAATTAAAAATATCCCAAAATTTTATTTTAGGTTCTAAATAGTTAAATATATTTTTTAGAATTTTCTGGGAATTTTCTGAGTATATTTAGTATTTATTGGGAGTTATTTAGACTAATAACTAATTTTTAGGACTTGTAGAATTTATTGTGCAATCCAAGGAATATAGAATGGACCCACGTTATTTTCTAGGGTTTATAATATTATTATATATTTTCTGGAATTATTTCAGAATTTTTGGAATAATGTAATATTTATTTTTAGTTAAATGGATAAAACTAATGTTTAGAGCTTCTCCTAATTATAGTAGAAAACCTATGAATATAAAATTATCCCAAATATTTTTCTAAGGTTTTTAGGTTCAAAATATATTTTCTGTAATTTTTTCAGATTTTTATGATTATTTTTAATATTTATTTTGAGTTATTTAGATTTAAAATGACTTAAATAATGTTTTGATAAAGGCAAATCAAAAACAAATAATATAACAAAATCCATCCAATCAGATTCTGACATGTGTCAGCCTATAAATATCTATTCAGCCGCAGGTACATCCCTATTCAGCCACAGGTACATCCCTATATATATATATTATTATTATCCTAATTATCCCATTATTTTAGAGAGAGAGATTTTGGAGAATTGCCATCTAGGGTTCCTTCATCTTCCACAAGCCATTGCGCATAGCTCCGGACTCCAAACGAGGCCTACTTTCTTTTGTTAAAAAGATATTGAGGTTAGCTTTCTGATTATATAATTTTTTATAAAATTATTAGTATTAAATTCTGGAAAATTCGTAGAGCACAGCATGTCTGAAAATAGACGTGTTTCAATGTTTTCACGATTTCGGGAGAACCAGGGATCAAAATCATGAACCGTTTAAAGTTTCAGAAAGCTAATGTCGAGATCATTGACATATATTTTCCCAAAATTTAATTAGAAGTATTTATATACTGTTAAATCTGTAGAACTTCTAGGTTAGAATTTAACCATCGGTGCACAATACAAAATTTGTATGTGCCATAATTCCCAAACGAATTTGAATTCGGACGAGCCATAAATTCCAGCATATTTTTGATGATGAAATCTACAGGAAATCATGCATGAAAGTTGAGTTTGTGTCGGTTGACTTTTCGATCAATAGATCGCCTCGATTTGCGTGCCATGAGTCCTGAGTCGATATAAATTTAGTTTCTTTTGGGCAAAATTAGGTTCTGACATAAAAATCATAATAATAAGATAAAAATAAAATTTTAGAGTAATTATTCCATAATTAAATAAATTAAATAAATTATATTTTGACATGGTAAAATTGTAATACATAGGTTATTTGGACTGTGACTTGGATTCTGATTCATACCAGCAAAGGACCACAGGCGAGTACATTCTCTGATAGTTTCTTATTTATGATATCTTCTATGTTCATTGTATTTAGTTTAAATATCCATATTTCTTGACATAATGGTTACACGGATTGGTATATCCGGATCTCGTCATGAGATGTTATTCCTTGTATATGGTGTATCATGTACAAGTCTTATTTCATTGTTTATCTTGTGCATGTACAGACACTGATTTTCGGGAAGACTTGCTACCTTCCTAGAGAATTTCGTGCCATAGCGTACCATGGTTGGATCTACTATACCAGTCGGGGGTGGGGAATATTTTAGTGTAGATATGTGATCATACCCTTCATGTACAAGTCTTATTCTCATGTTAGTATTGGTCATACACCGCACGTATGACTAGCCAGGCCCGTACTCGTGTACAAGTTCCCAAGCCGATCACATGTTAAAGCTAGTACTCACACACTTAGTCATAGTATTCTTCTTCATTGACATATTGTTCCTTCCCGCATTTATTTACAGTATTTTCTAGTATTTCTTTTATTGTATATCTCTCGTATATGTATATACATCTTGTATATTTCCATCTATTTACTGCTACATAGTTTATATCATTGATGTAGAACTGCTGTTAGAGATGTACTTCGTTCCATCCTGACTGGAAATATTTTTCCAGACTACGCCTTAGAGGACGGGTGTCCGACATTTTATGGACCACAGGGAGAGTAGCTGCTGACTTGGACCTTGTAGCCAGGTGTGATTCCGGGAGGTCTAGCCGGGATCAATAGTTATTTAGTTAGTTTTTAGTAGCAGTTTATGGTACCGGATTTGTCTCCGGCATACTTTGTTGAGACTTGGATATTATTGTTGAGTTAGATTATTCTATTTAGACTTGTGTTGCAATTTGGTTTATTTATTTCTTTGATATCTTATCGTGCTTTAGGTATGTGATTGAGTATTGTTTATATGATAGTGTGATATCTGTGACTCCTTATCGAGTTGGATGCTCGTATGAGAATGATTAGATAACATTGTGACCTAGACAGCGTTCTATCGCTGATGCTGCGGCGTAGGCTGGACGTACCCACACACTCGTGCACCTATACCGGGTGCGGGTCATGACATTGACCAATAACACCCTGATAGTATCTAGGTTCCCTTAGATAATCTTTGATTACGACCAGTATAACCTAGAATTCTTGTATCCTTATTTAGGAAATAGGCTATTCCAGAAATCTTGTTAGCAGGAGCATAACTTTAGTTTTGATATCAACTTAATTCTTATAAGTTGGGTAGAGGATAATTTCCCTGGTTTTAGTGTAAGATTATTTTTGGGAATTTTAGGATAAATTTGAATTTATTTGGTATTAATTGGGTGTAATCTCAAACAAATCAAATTACCTCTTTAATTTTGTATCCTTGAGATCCTTTGTTGTGGCTCGGATAATTGGAGCACAACACTGTCCTTTTTTTCCAATAACTTGCACTCTTCTAACCTAGACTAGTCACTCTACACCCATGATATGACTACCACTCATATTTCCATGTCTTATTTTCGTCACACAACATTCGTGATGCATTTGTATACAAAAATAATACATATATCCTTGTCCATTACGGTTGATTTGAATACGCAACACCGACTCAATTCTTCCGACAACCTTGACATTCATGAGCCTAACTGTAATATACTCACTGATGACCCAACTGTTACTTCCAAATATATACACCGGTGCTCCATATACACCTCACAATATTTGTGGCATATCTCCTTCTAAAACCTATATCCAACTCCGTTGCAATTGAATTAAATTGTACATAGGAAATCCAATTACCCTAACCACTGATATACCCGCAGTCCACCCGAGCCATACTACGTCCATGATACTTCTGTTGTATTAAATTGAGCCCTCTTATACTCTCTACACAATATTAACCACCTTGACAATTTATATTACCTTTTGACACTTATTGTTGGACCGTTCATCAGCATCCATGATATATGACGAACGTATTCCTCCGTACCATCTCACCCTAGTTATATGTGATTAAGATAGTTTCTATTATCTTATAAACTCATGACCTAAATAGAAGCAAAGAGAGCTAGTAGACTTCCTTATAGAGTTATTGGCTCATTAACACTATGGTAGTATCTAGATTTTCTTTGATTGCTTGTGACTACGGTCACAAAAGTATCATCATCTCGTATCCATTCTTCAAGTTGGACTTTCTAAAACCCATCTAAATAGGATCGCGACTCGAGTTCCTACTACCAACCTGAATTCTTATAAGTTGGGTAGCGCCTTGGACTAAACGTACCTTTGCTTTAGAATATGGCGGCAAACTAGGATCCTATTGGTAACTGTATCCTCTATCTTTTCGAGAATTACTGTACGATCTTGTATACTTAAATTCTTTTTACCGTGTTGTGTTCCTTTAAATCGTGCCTTATATTTCTATATAGTGAGAAACTAGATACCACGAGTCGTATTTAACTTTCTTCTGAAAGGAATCCTCTCATTTCTTCGACCATGCTTAAATTTTTTTAATTTTGAGGACGCAATTTTTATAAGTTGGGTAGATTGTAAGACCCCTCAATTTTTGAATTTAAATTTTTACTATTTTTATTTAATTTTGGTTATTTTCAAATTTTTTTAAAATTTATTTAGCTTATATAAATATTTAACTATTATTGTTGTTATTGTATCAATTACCATTATGTCATAAAAAGATTTTAAGTATACAACTATTATTAAAATTCTTAGAAATTATTTTATGAGCAAATAGAATAATCTAATTTCTATATATAATTTTTAGGATTTTTGTTATTATGGTGGACATATATATAATTATGTAAGAAAAGAAAAGCAGAGAAAGAAAAAGAAAATAAAACCTATACTAACTAAACCGAACCCTACAGAACCCTAACCCCAACAATTCTCCAACTCGGCGCTCTTAGACCCGATTCCCCCGACCCTCTCTCTCTACCCCATATATATATGTACATACATAAGCAAACCCTAGCCATGACTCTACACCTCCACCCCCATCACCATCAATACCACCGCTACCATCACCATCAGCACAACCGCCACCCCGCGACCGCAGCACCACTGCCATGCCACGGCTACTACGGCCGATCGCTACAGACCTCCGACGACCCCCCGATGACCCCGTACCTCCAACGCCTCCGCCCGCTCACGTGCTGCTCCGCCCTCCCCTGGCCGCGAGTGGGCAAGACAGCAGCAACAGCAGCTGCTACGAGCGGGTGAGACTTCTCCAGGAAAGGCGCGTAGTCGACCGCTCCCCATGGTCCAACTGCCATCATACCCATTCGATCGCACGTCAGAGCCCCAAGGCCCTAGATCCGCCCACCAAGCATCTTACGCGACCACAATCTGCCATTTTCAACTTTGATTTGGAACCTGTCGTAACGGGCCAAAAAGATCATTCAGAATTTTGACAACGAAGAGCTAACTTTGAAGGCATAGAACTCTCCGATCGTGAGATCGATTCATGAACCATCTTCGCAGATAAGATCTCCTTCAATCCCTCTGAAAACATGCCAGATTTCAGAATTTAGGTCACAACATTAGTAGATCAAAACTTGGGTTAAACTAGGCTCCATGGAACTATTTCTCTATAAAAAAGTTTTTGATATGGGGTGCGTCCCGCCAAACGAGGCCATGTAGTCATGTGCGGATTGTACCGACTTGTGTGTGACATGAATGGGGACGTGTGGGCTTTTACGAAACTTGATTTGGACGTGTGTGTACGTCGGAATCAACGTATATCCGTCGAAAAATATCGTATTGGACTTTTTTGACACCTTGCCATAACTTAATGTGTGCTTGTCATTTCACAACAAAACTTACGCCATTAGATTCGCAGCGTTACGTTGGTCCTGTAACCCAACTTTGGTTCAATTCTGAGAACATTGACGAAACACTATTTTGCGGGCCCAACGGTTCCACTTGATGGACATTTTCGTGACCGGCTCACCGAAATCCAATTTCGGACATTCTGTTGAGGTCGTGTCCTCGTTCTGGACTTGTAGACACTAAGTTTGCTAAATTTAGAGAACTTTATCTCTGGCACATTTTTTAGTGCGAAGTGGGCCACTAGTGAACCCCGTTTTGACTCGAAACTGCCATTTTCGTCCCTGTATCCAAATTGGACTTATGGGTAGTCAATCCTAGCTATTTCTTATATTTTGGAAACATTGGTGATGTCTGTTGCAGGATCCGGAGATATTCGTGTGGATTCCACCTTTTCGGGAGTAGTTGATGCATTGAGCTCGCTACTTGGACCTCGTTATATCCAGAATCCAGGCAAGCGTACTTTGCCATGATGTATCATAGTTCCTTGCCTTAATTATCTTATTTAGTTATTATAGTTATTTGATATGGTTGTTGTGTGTGTTTACCCTAGGGCCGTGAGACGTTACTTAGCGTCTGAACAAGATTCGGGTATCGATGCCGTACACGGAGTCGAGTAACGTCACTTAGAGAGTTGATACTACGATCCCATTTCACATGCTTGTATCCTTGCACGTCAGACCGTAGGACACTTGACACTGTTTCATGTGACATAATCCTTCTTGAGGTATTCATGGTGATTCTGCATAGGATTTTATGATTCGTGATAAGAGACTTGCATATTATACTCATATATCATTATGACTCGTTGTACTAGCTAGAGGTCCTGATCTTGTGTGTTATGGACATGAGACATCGTGGACATGAGGTATGAGGTTACATTGGGTAGGGAGAGTCTTCATCGGGCTCTGGACATATTTTACTTATTACTATTTATTGTGTATTAGGCTTTAGGTTCCCTCTGTGGAATCTAAGGTATTATATATATACACTTCCTCCTGGTTCTCCCACACGGAGCCTTGAGTGTACTATTAGACCCTTGAGATCTTCCCTGAGTACCAGCCCGGGGTACTAGTCTATACTCTCATTTGCATATCATATAGTTGGTTACAGTAGTTTACCCTGGATTATGGTTTTATTATACTATTTTACTTTTGGCATGCTATTTCTTGTACCTCGTTACTTCCCTCTGAGGACCTAGTCCCCTGCCAGTTTTTGTAGCATAGACGATTATGGAGCCTTTGGAGTTGCTGATGTGTGTTGCTTGTCATGCGGGCATTGGTGCCAGGTACTTATATCATTTGTACCAGAGTTATGGTTATTTATTCATATTGTTTATTTATCTGCTAATGTAGCCTAGTTTTTTATAGACTCATATTTCTTTCTCGAGTCTATTCGAGCTTATGTGTTACTGGGCGACCGACTTTAGCACATGTAGTTCATTCTTGATATTTTGTTCTTTATGTGGATTGTGATATAGATATTTTCAGTATTCTTAGATAGTTACCCTTATTATACATCTTATACGTATTCGAGTCAGACCAGAGTCTGGTCGAATGCGTAGCTGACATGTTAAGTATTCCTAATCCTACGTATTTTGGGACTGAGGCGTGACACCCTAGCTGGAGTCTGGTGCTGCTGCGGCTGCTAAAAATGCCTGGACTGAAAATGAGGACGCTTAACAGCCATTGTGCTACTATTAGCCCCCAGAAAAGAATCGTGACCTCTTGGGCTTCAAACCAAACTCCCGCTCAACCTTGCGTGCCTCCGCAAGTATCTCCGAATAGGTCTAATAAAAAGACAGAATGAGGATCTTCACTTTCCAGTTCAGACCCACACAAAAATGAATAGCTCAAATTTCTGGTTCCCTCACCAAATACTCCACAAAATGGCTCAGCCTACCGAACTTTGCGGCATATTCCTCTACATGCATGCTCCCCTGAATAAGGATCGCAAACTGCCTCCCCAAGTCTAACATGTGTGCCCGAGCAAAGAACTTCCTCTTGAAGAGGTCCTTGAACACCTCCCAAGACTGCCCTGTATCAACAAGAAGTGGCTCATTCCTGAACCAAGTGTGGGCGATATCGAATAGCTGAAGTCCTACTGCCTTAACCTTCAGATCCTTAGCAAGACGAGACACCCTCATGAGACGCTCAATATCCTCGAGCCAATCATCAGCGTAGACGATGCTCTCCGTCCACTTGAATACCCGAGGTTCCAGCTTCTTAAAGTCCTGAATATTGCCTGGCCGAACCTGGGCAACCAGCGGAGCAACCTGCTACTGGACCGAAACTTCTCTCTACTACTACGACAAGGGCAAGCTTATGAGCACTCTCAATGCCCTGCCATAACACGTCGGTCTGCCTCTGGTGTGCCTCGGACTGAGCCCTCTGAGCCTCCAATATCTCGCAAAATAGTGTGAACACCTAAGTCGCATCTATCAGCGTAAAAAGTAGAGGTGGAAGTCCCTCAGATACAGTCGGAATAGTCCTCTGAGTTGGAGGTGGACCCCCGAACATAGCTGATACGCCAATCACCGGAGAAGTGACTGGTGCAGGCCCTCGAAAAGTCGCAGATCTCTCAGAAGCTGCTCTCCCCTGCTGTGATCTAGTCTTAGGTGGCATCCTGAGGCAAAACGAAAGGAAAGAATCAATATGGCACATAATATAAGGCATTCAAGGAAGGACAGTTGAAGATCAAATATCAATATCAAGGAAGAACAGTTGAATTGAACAATAGAGTTTTTTCTAGATGTGATTAAGTATTCTCAGCCTATAGCCTATATCCTATATCCTGAAATAGGCTCGTAATAGCACTCAATTCAGTGCACCACTACGAATCGCACTAATTACGACCTCGAAGACCTGCATGGGCCACTACTAAAAATGTGTTATGACCCACATCCGATGTAGGGATGCAAGTAGTGAACAACACCCAGCCTACGCTGCAGCATCGACGGTAGAACGCTGTTTGGGTAAACTATCTATCTAGCAATCAAGACATAATCATGCCACCAATAATATGAATATACTCAATCATAAATCTATAAGATGGAATAAGCACGAATATGATAAAAGAATAGAAGAGTCACAAAATCAACTCACAAGACTAAAATAATATCTAATGAGTCAGAGAAATACTAAAACAATATACTGGAGACAAATCTAGTACAAAAGGAAACTACAACTAAGCTACGAGTCCTGGGTCATCTGTCTTAGTCGGGATGAGACCATCCCGAGCAAAGGTCTCTGGCTCTAAGCCCACAATATCCTGAGGCCCGTAGTGAGTGGGGTACCACTCTTCAGTCTCATCTGGGAAAAATATATTCAGTCAGGATAGGAGCAGAGTATATCTCTAACAGCAGTTCTAATAAATGATATAAACTATGTAACAGTAAATAGATGTGAATATACAAGATACAACATATAGATACAAGAGATATGCAATAAAGGAAATACTAGAAATAAATACAAGAATAAATAATATGGAAATGAACAAGAAATACTAATGACTAAGTGAGTGAGTACCAGCTTTAACATGTGATCGGCTTGGAAACTTGATACAAGATTTATGGCCTGGCTAATCATACGTGCGATATATGATTAACACTATTCAATGAACAAGACTTGATACAAAGAGGGTATGATCACATATCTACACTAAATACTCCCCACCCTCGACTGGTATAGTGGATCCAACATAGTACGTTATGACACGGGTTTCCACAAGAAGGGCGCTACTCTTCTCATGAACCAATGTCTGTATTTGTACAAGAAGAAAAAGGAAACAAGGCTTGCATAAGATACACCATAATACCAAGGAATAATATCTCATGACGGATCTGGATATACCAATCCGTGTAACCATCGTGTCAAAAAATCAAGGATATCTATACTAGATACAAGAGACATAGAGGATATCATAAATAAAAAACTATCAGAGAATGTACTTGCCTGAAATCCTGTGAATAATATCACAGATGTCCGGTACGGTGCCTCGAATACCTAAATATGGAATATTACATCAATACAAGGTTTTGGAATAAAAAATAAGTTTAAACTAGTCAACTTCTAGGTCAAAAAGCCATTTCTAAGTCAAAACAGTCAAACTATGTCAACTCTAGGTCAAACTAGCTATTTCTAGGTTGTATGCGTCTATCTCTAGGATATTGGGTCCATACACTATGTAACTAGGCCATACTAGCTATGCTAAGATACTAGGATGCAAACAAGATATCGTATCCTAAGATACATAAATTAAAGATAGAAAAATATCATAATATGTATATATAATCAACCATATTTAATATTTCTAACTAAACTAATTTTAAGTGGATACCTTGGCTTTGAACTAATGCGGTATCACACCACTACACACCCATCTTGATACTCAAATCCAATACCTTGAGTATCCATCAATACCTTGACATTACCTTGGTATCACAAGGTAATGTGAATCCTAGTATATACTAACTACCCAATATACTAAATTATAAACTAGCATGCATTAATTAATACCATACTACAATACTAACTACTAACTACTTATACATATATACATACACATTCAACTACATGCATATCACTAACTAGAGATACAAGTATATAAACATATCACTAATAGTAATCACTAGTATATATAGATAACAATATATATATATATATATATATATATATATATATATATATATATATATATATATATATATATATATATATATATATATATATATATATATATATATATATATATATATATATATATATAACTACTAACAAATTACTAACTAGCTAAACAATAAAACTACCTACTGCTGATATACTGCTGCCCATTTACTGCCCATTTACTGTCAAGATGTGTCAATCTCGAAATTCTCCTAAAATTGATAAAAAAAACATCACATAACTTTCTCCATAGGCCTCCTATAAACCTAATTCTAATTCTTATGGGTAGCCTTAGCATATAGGGTAGTTTTTAATGATTAAAACACAGATTCAGAGTCTAATTAAAGAGAAAAAACTGAATTGTATCTATTGGAAGATAGATTTCCAATGAAACTTCTAATTTGGGTGAAAAAAGCCTCCAACTTGGAGATCCTTGCTTCAATAGCCTCCAATGATGATTTGGGAAGAAATTTAGAAGAAATTTGGGTAAAATTTGATGTGAAAATAAAGAAATTTGAAAGAAGAAATTCTAGATATAGATTTGAAATAAAAATGAAGAGTTCTCTCCCTACATTTAAATATGGCCGACCACTTGACCCCCTCCCTAAGCTACTATGTAAAGTCTAAAATACCTCTTAGGGCCTCTCATGAAAAAATAATTAAGAAAGGAATGTTCTAGTCTAATTGGTTTAACTTAATTAATCATCCTCCTAATGAATGGGCTTATAATTGGGCTCAATTCTAACTAGATTTAAATGTTGGTCCATGGATCTAATCCAAACTAATTAGGTCCACTAACGCAAGTCCAAAATAATAAACTAACATCTAATAATAATTAAATAATATAATAAATAAATATACAATATGTACTATATTTAATTAATTATGAAATAACCAAAATACCCTTTTCAAGGAATTGTGGTAGTGACATCACGCGACGAAGTCGCCTCGTTTGGCAGAACGTACCCCGTATCGAAAAAATTTGGATTTACGAAATCAAGTTTTTGACAGTTTTCGACATTAAATAATTTACAGAATAAATCAAATTTAGAGAAAGTATTTAAAGGGATTAAAACTAGGTTATGTTGTAAAGAAGTATGTTCAAGAAGAATTTTAGCATAGCATATCATTTTGGGGATAACGGACTTAAATACGTGTACCCGGAATAGTTTCTGTTCCTAAAAACTCAGTCATTTTATTCTTATTTTGCATCTCGCTTTGCGATTGATACAGGATACGATAAACTAAAATATTTTAACAGATTTTATGGGGTCATGTAGTCTTCACATAGGATTCGACGGCTCGTTGCTTGGTTACCTGTGTAGGGAGAAAATGATATTGGAAAAAGGGTACCTTATTTGCTCTGCTGCTCGCGATTCGGGTGCGGTCTGCTTGCGGTGGCGCGCACCGGCGATCGACGGCGTCAGGGAAGGTCGCCTGAAGGGGTTGAGGGTGATGGTGGCGATGGTGCCAATGGCCGACACGAGCGCAGGCGGTGGGGCGACAGATCGACGATCTGTAGCTGCTGAGGCCGATGCTATGTGGTGTCGCGCACAACCAGCAGGGCGTCGGACATTGGCAGTCACCCTCGGTGGCGGTGACGTCCAGTGATCTCCGGGGGTCGACGGCGGCTGGAGGAGGAAGAGGTCTGAGGGTGTTGTATATAAAGGGAGAGAAGGGGTTATGGGAATATGAATCGAGGGGTCAGGGGATGGGGTTTCGGGTTTGGGTTTGGGTTTCGGATTTTATTTTCATTTCTTTCTTTTTCTGATATAAATATAGATTTATATTTATACAAAAAATAGGTTTGCACATGAAATAAATTATAGGAAAATTTCATAATACTTTAAAAATACCTTTACATTCAAAAAATACTTTTTCTAACCTATATTAATTACTAAAATTAAATAATATTTATACAAGTAATCAATAAATTATATATTTTTGATTAGCTAAGTAGAATTTCTAAAATTTTAAAATATTAAAAAGACAAAATTAAAATAAAAAAATTGGGTGTTTACAATCTACCAAACTTATAAAATTTCATCCTTGAAATTAAAAATAAACATGGTAGAAAAGATTTTAGTTAAGCAAGGTTACACTTGTTTATTAAAAGATGGGGAACGCAGTTACCAATAGGATCCTAGTTTGACGTCATATTCTAATAGCAATAATACACTTAGTTTCAGTCACTACCCAACTTATAGAAATTAAGCTCGTAGAAGAAACTCTAGCCATGATCATATTTCTAAGGGTTTTAGAAAGTCTAACTTCAAGGAGGGATATGAGATGGTGAGTATTTTGTGACCGTTGTCACAGCCTATCAAAGGAAATCTAGGTACTACCATGGCTTAATGAGTCAATAACTCTATAAAGGAAGTTTACCAGTTCTCCTTGCTTCTAATTAGGTCATGAGTCTTCAAGATAGTAAAAAATATCATAGCCAAATACAACTAGGGTGAAATGGTACCGAGGAATACTTCATCAGATATCATGGATGCCAATGAACGGTTCAACAATAAGCGTCAAAAGGTGATATAATTTTATGTTGAGAGTACAAGGGCTCAACTTAATGCAACACCAATATCATGGACGTTGTTTGGCTTGAGTGGGCTATGGGTATATTAGTGGTTAGGGTAATTGGGTTGCCGATGTGCAATTTAATTTGATTGCAACGGTACTGACTAATTAAGTATAGGTTTTTTTTTGAAGAAGATATGCCGCAAATGTTGTGGGATCTATATGGAGCATGGAAATGTATATTTGGGCGTAACAGCTGGGTCATGAGTGAAATAGGTCCAGTTAGGCTCATAAATCTTAAAGTTTTTGAAAGAATTGAGTCGATGTTGCGTATTAAAATTGTTCGACGGAAAAGGATATCTAGGTGTCATTTGTATGTGCAAATGCGTCACGACTATTGTATGACTAATACAAAATTGGAATGGCAAATTTGTGAGTGATAGTCATATTATGGGTGTAGAGTGGGTAGTCTAGGTCATAAGGGTAAAAATTGTTGGAAAGGAAAGGATAGTGTTGTGCTCCAATTATCCGAGCCACGACAAAGGGTATCGAAGGATATAAAATTTAAAGAGGTAATTTAATCTGTTTGGAATTAATCCTAATCAATACAAAATAAATTTAAATTTACCCTTAAATTCTAAAATAACCCTACACTAAAACCAGGGGCTAAGATCTACCCAACTTATAGAAATTAAGTTGGTATCAAAACTAGAGTCATGGTCCTGCTAATAAGACTTTAGGAAGGACCTATTTTCTAAATAAAGATACAAGAAATCTAGAGTTAATAGTCATAATTAAAGATTCTCTAAGGGAACCTAAATTCTATCCGGGTGCTATTGGTCAACATCTCTATAAGAAAAAATTGCTACTAAAATAATATTTCTCCTATATAGTTCATGTCTTCAACAAATCTTAAGAAAGTGTTTGGCCGGGTATAACTAGGTGTCACGCCCCAGTCCCAAAATACGTAGGACTAGGAACACGTAAGCATGCCAACCACATGGATATGGCAACTCCAATATATGGAAACCAAACCCATACGTACGCTGTAATATGAATATCAAATCCACAAGTGGTATAAATTTGTCACAGTCACAGGATATAATCTAAATCTCATCCACTGAAAATCAAATATAAATAATTAACCAATATCTATGAAACTAGATCTCAATACAAAGAATTTAATGAAGACAGTCGGATGGAAACAAATCCACTACCAACTCGAATGTAAAAGTACAACACAACAACCACAATATAAGAATACCATCTAACAATCACGGGCTCGAAGAGAATACCTCCTCAAATATAAGCAACTAGTCCGGATCTGTGCTCCTACGAATACTCAAGAACAGCTACACCTGGAAGGGGCCAGGTCCTCAGAGGGACATAACAAGATACATAGAAGCATGCCAATAAAGTACTGAAATAAATATCCAATGGGTCGCCTAACTATCTATGTGAATGCAGTTTGAGAACAACTTTCCCAATGCGTGGGCTATCTGGCTAAAATGGGATTGGCATGGTTCTCTTGGAGATCCAGGGGCCTACAAAGTATGTCGTCTTTTGAATGGCAGAGGCCGCTGATAATAATATAATATATAGTGGTCATCATGACCGCACATCTCCGGCGGAGCGTACGGGTTACACAAAGAAAGTGCAAAGGAGCCCACACGCCTTACTTGTTGTTCTCCCCACCCCATGCTCTAAGCATGTCACATCCATGACACGATAATACCTCTAATAACTGCCAAGTCTACTAGCATACAAAGTTTCTAACATCAGTTATCCCTAACGCACGGCCCACACATACAGGAGGCCAAACCCTGTACGCAAGTCCGTGATCTATATGACACTCATAACTCGTGTAACAACTGTGTTACGGCCAATGAACCCTAATAATGATTCATGATAATGGGACGGTCTCATAAACAAGGTCAATGTATATACATAATAAAAATAAATTACGACACCGTCGCTGCACCCAAGTTTGCTTGGACGCGCATTTTATATAACAGTTAAAATATATGAACTAATGACAGAAAATAAAGATGCATGCAACATATGGAATATGAATAACATTATAATGGCAAGGTATACTTGCCTGGCAAGAAAGCTGCGATGTACCAATAACCTGCTCCAGAAGTCGCGCAGAACAATCCAATATCCTACGTACATATAATATAATATAATACAATCATTAGTCATTACACTAGCACATACACAACCATATTTACACTGGACTCGGGGGTACACTAAGGGTGGCACTAGTCATCTAACACGGTCAATTATGCGTTGAATTATGCGGGGTCACATCTTCAAGTGCTGTACACAATCAGACAGTCAACTGACAGGTATCTAAGCCAGTACGTTAATGTACGCAAGGCAGTCAACTATATGTTCTTAGGGTCAACATGTTCAAGGTAAATACGGGATAGTCCATAGTGTCCTAAGGTCATATAACACATACATATGTAGTCACAACTATTATTTAGCATTTAATTACATATATATCCATATGATTATATAATAATATAACCAGTAATTTATTTACATACCTATTTGAATATATTTACTAAATATATATATACGTACCAATGAATAATATACATATACCAAATTGAATAGTATACGCGTACGCGTACGTATGCGTATACGAGTTGGGTTCGCTGACTCAGGGTCCGATATCAGCTAGCAGTCATAAGCAATACGCATGTCCTAATAACATATACACAAGCACACATACGGAATAAGAAAGGAGGGACAGGTTCGAACCTTGGGGTACGCGCACAGGCATGACGATAACGACGACGAGGGTGACGATGAGGGTTATGACGATTGACGATGGTGGATTGATGATGATATTGATGATTGGAGGTGATGATGATGGTAGTTATGGTGATGGTGAAGATGATGATGATGAATTGGGGTGATGGTAAAGATGATGATGAGACGACGATGATGAGATAACGATGAAGTGATGATGATGATGATGATAATGATGATGGAATGATGATGATGAATTGAGATGATGATGATGGGTTGATGAGGATGATAATATAGATGGTGTTAATGAGATGATGATGAGGATTGTGGGCTGGTGGTGGTGCTACTGTTCCGGCCAGGGGGAGCTGCTCCGGCGAGGGTGACGGAGGACAGGGAAGCAGGGAGAAGGAAGCTCGACCTGAGAAGGGAGAGGTGGCCGGAGGTCGGGGGTGGTGTGCAACAGTTGCTAGCGGGAAGGTGATGGTGCAGGAAGGTCGAGCAGGCGGGTCGTGCTGGTGGAGTGGTGGTGCTGGCCTGGGTGGCTTGGCGAGGGAAGAGGATGAATGGTGGTGGTGGCAAGGCGGTTCAGCGGAGAGGAGCCAATATGGGACTGGCCGGACTGGTCCGGAGAAGTCCAGGCGTAGGAGACGAAGTCGACGACGGGAGGCTGGTGATGGCAGGGAGCAGGGGAGAGGACAGCGGTCGGTGGTCGAGGTGATCACCGGAGATTCGGGGAGGAGTTCAGTCGAGGGAGGTGGTGTCGGGTTGGCCACGGGTGGGGGTCGATGTGGTGGCGGAGGATGGTTGCAGACGTCGGCTTCAGGCGAGCTACTCAGGCGTCGGGGATGAGCTCCGGTCGGCGGCTAGGACTGCTCTGGCCGGCACGGCTGAAGGAAGAAGAAGAAAAACAGGAAGAGGAGGGGGGAGGTCGGCTAGGAGTGCTTGGGTTAGATTTAGGTTTTAGGTAAAAAGAAATTAAGGTATATTTATATGTAAAGAGGTAGAATTTTGAGGTTGACCTAGGGTTTGATGTTTGAACTAGGGTTTGGGCTTGGTCAACATTCCTTGGGGTGGGCCTTGGGCTTGCTTGAGGATGTTTGGAGGGTTAGGTTTTACATGGTTTAAATACAAGGATATATTTAAATGGGGGCGATGTTTGTGCGTTGCACATTCCGAAAAATTACGAAAAAATTCATGTGAAGGGAAAAATGAGTTTCTTCATGTATTGTCCAATGGTGTGGACACCTTATTGCATTTTTGAAAAAAAGCGCCCAACAATTGAAAAATTGCACCAAGGATGAAAATTGGAATAAATTAATTAAAATTACTGCACACAGTGTTCTGGAATTAATTAGAAGCACATGGGGATAAAATTAGGTGGACACAAGTGTCATGGACGTAGATGGCTCAGAGTAGAATATTGTCATAAATTAGGTTGTACGAAATGGGTCAAGATTGTGTCTCCAATTTCGATTGGAATACACAAGGATACAAAGTCGTATTTATATAGAATTAAGTACAAACGTTCGCGACGAATTTTGTGCGACTAAAATATAGCACAAGAGAGCATAATTATAATTACACAAGGGTTGTAATAGAAGATGGGCATGTCTAGGACAAGGATGTGAAATTTGTAGGAAGGCAATGTCTAGTGTAGTGCTCCAATTATCGAAGCAACTGTAGGGTGCACTAATTGATATAATACCATATAATTAAATAAAATACCGTGTCCTATTTCTAATTGGATACAAACTAGCCCTAGTTTCTCTATCTATACTACGTAGGCCTAATTTTGGGTGGAGGGTTTACAATCTACCCAACTTAAAATAATTTTGTCCTCGAAATTAAACTAGGGTAGGGTTTCTCTATCTAATCTCACTTGATCACTATCTAAAAGAATTCTCCTCAAGATAACAATATGATTTCTATCCAACTTAGAATTTTTTTATCTATCATATAAGGCTATACACTTAAGAAAAATATTCCTTAATTTATTTACTCATGTCATTCAATCCTTAAAAGTTTAACACCAATTATATCATATATGATATGCCCTTAATCAATTATAAAAGATAGTCACCAAATAATGTGATTGGCCTATGGGTATCTCTAGTACTGCATGTATATCAAACTTATACCAAGCACGAGGTTTCGTCTTTTCGAAATAAGGAAAGACGGAAAACAATGATGAAGAGTTCAAGGGAAAGGTAATAGAATAGAAGTATGGGGATCAAGGCGTTTAAAGAATTCAAATGGCAATTGTCAAGGCAGTTGTGGATTGAAATCATATTTTGGTAATTTTTTGTTCGCATGCTCATATTAGTACAGTTATGTAACCGATATGATACCCTCAGACATGTCTAGAGGGCAAGTATATTCGTCTACTAATCACTATATATCTCAATCTACGTAAAGTAGTATTGCGAAGGGCGAACTAATGCACTATGTCTAGCTAGACCATAATACACTGATTCTGATTAGACAATTTGTATTAGTGTGGTTTGTCAGGCCCTAATAACACATATGTCATGAACAAGCTCGATAAAAGATTAGGCTTGCAAAACTAGGCTATAATAGCAGCATAAGTCAAGGTAGTACAGCAAATATAAGTACGCTAGATTATGATGAGGGAAATTACAAAGTAATTCAAGTTCACAAAAAGAAATAAGACTCAACAATCTCTACAGTTGTCATACTAGCTCCTTGTCTAAGTTGCTAGTCGACCAAATAGGGTATGGACCTCTAATTTCTATAGTCTGAATAAACACTATCTTCTTATCCAAGTTTAAAGTTGTGTCATCCTATTACACTTTATCAATGGGTCAACAGGGCTATGTGATACTATGTTGTGAGGCACACTATCCAACTTAAAACAATAAACTAATAATGTGACAGTCTTAAGGAGGTTCTACAAAATAATATTGTTCTTGTAAATAAAGTATAACTCTTATTAGGGTACATACGGAAAAGATCTTGGTATCTATTAGGGTATCATATTGCATTATATAGGTAATGGTCGTCTCAAGTCTTAATCATAGTGCTTATAGAACAAGTGTCAATAGTAAGAATGGAAAGTTACTGGCCTTAAATGGAGAAGGAGATATAACTTGTATCGAGATGTGGTACAAGTTACGCGATTTAAAACTAAGGGATAATCATAAAATTATAATCTAAAGGGATACTCAACTATCAAGTTCTAACTACCAAGCACAAAAATTCAAAATTTAACATTAACAACTATAATCCTAGCAACTATATGTCCTTAACACAGAAAAAAATTACTTGGCCTACAATCAGAAGTGTCAGATGGCATGAGTTGAAAGATGAAGAATAGAAGAACAAAATT
Organism: Iris macrosiphon; assembly: GCA_036927795.1. Classification (NCBI taxonomy): domain Eukaryota; kingdom Viridiplantae; phylum Streptophyta; class Magnoliopsida; order Asparagales; family Iridaceae; genus Iris; species Iris macrosiphon. The sequence continues at coordinate 102,203,729 of JAYESA010000003.1, read as the reverse complement.
AGTCGTCGCACAATAGCGAGCGCTAAGGGTTCAGAGGAACAAGTCATGAAATTAAAATAGAGGGGCTATTGATAATGTCATGGTTTCCTAAGGGAAAATGCTATGCTAATCTCTGTGTCCGAGGTATGATCAAGGAAAATGTTATATTCATTGCTCTTGGCTTCCTAAGGTACTGTCCGCTACTATTAAGACAAAAGCTAAATTTATAGTTCTCTAGTACTATCTCACCGCAAAAAGCTAGATTAGTCCTAATACTTAACCTTGGATTTTTATTGGCTCCTCAATACTAGGGTCAAACATTATGGTAAAATCTTTAACTAACTCTAGTAGTGTTTATACTACTCTCAAGTCTTCATACATACATCAAGGGGCAATGGTAAACCAATCTATAGATAAGGGACACTAGGGTTCATTTGGTATTCGGATCTTAGTGCTATGTCAATACTCTAGTTGTATTCTTGGTAGGATTATTACCCTAATTATTATCCTAGTAACAGGGATTCCTATACTCTAGGAGAAAGCTATACTCAAGGAACTATTAGGGAAGTATAGGAATCATGCATGATGTAATTATTCAAATAGAACAGATAGAAGGAAGATGAATCATAGTCAATTGTGGATGAGATCCTATACTCTATTCCTTGGTGCAGGCTTGTTCGGTACAGTAATGTAACCGAGACAATATGCTCTCGACCTGCCTGGGCCACCACTAAAACATGTCATGCCCCAGTCCCAAAATACGTAGGACTAGGAACACGTAAGCATGCCAGCCGCATGGATATGGAAACTCCAATATATGGAAACCAAACCCATACGTACGCTGTAATATGAATATCAAATCCACAAGTGGTATAAATTTGTCACAGTCACGGAATATAATCTAAATCTCACCCACAAAAAATCAAATATAAATAATTAACCAATATCTATGAAACTAGATCTCAATACAAAGAATCTAAAGAAGACAGTCGGATAGAAATAAATCCACTACCAACTCGAATGTAAAAGTACAACACAACAACCACAATATAAGAATACCATCTAACAATCACGGGCTCGAAGAGAAGACCTCCTCAAATATAAGCAACTAGTCCGGATCTGCGCTCCTACGAATACTCAAGAACAACTACACCTGGAAGGGGCTAGGTCCTCAGAGGGACATAACAAGATATATAGAAGCATGCCAATAAAGTACTGAAATAAATATCCAATGGGTCGCCTAACCATCTATGTGAATGCAGTTTGAGAACAACTTTCCCAACACGTGGGCTATCTGGCTAAAATGGGATTGGCATGGTTCTCTTGGAGATCCAGGGGCCTACAAAGCATGTCATCTTTTGAACGGAAGAGACCGCCTGATAATAATATAATATATAGTGGTCATTATGACCGTGCATCTCCGGCGGAGCGTACGGGTTACACAAGGAAAGTGCAACAGAGCCCACACGCCTTACTTATTGTTCTCCCCACCCTATGCTCTAAGCATGTCACATCCATGACACGATAATACCTCTAATAACTGCCAAGTCTACTAGCATACAAAATTTTTAACAGCAGTTATCCCTAACGCATGGCCCACACGTACAGGAGGCCAAACACTGCACGCAAGTCCGTGATCTATATGAGACTCACAACTCGTGTAACAACTGTGTCACGGCCAATAAACCCTAATGATGCTTCATGATAATGGGGCGGTCTCATAAACAAGGTCAATGCATATACATAATAAAAACAAATCACGACGACACCGTCGCTGCACCCAAGTTTGCTTGGACGCGTATTTTATATAACAGTTAAAATATATGAACTAATGGCAGAAAATAAAGATGTATGCAACATATGGAATATGAATAACAGTATAATGGAAAGGTATACTTGCCTGGCAAGAAAGCTGCGATGTACCAATAACCTGCTCCAGAAGTCGCATAGAACAATCAATATCCTACGTACATATAATATAATACAATACAATCATTAGTCATTACACTAGCACATACACAACCATATTTACACTGGACTCGGAGGTACACTAAGGGTGGCACTAGTCATCTAATACGGTCAATTACGAGTTGAATTACGCGGAGTCACATCTTCAAGTGCTGTACACAATCAGACAGTCAACTGACAGGTGTCTAAGCCAGTACGTTAATGTACACAAGGCAGTCAACTATATGTTCTTAGGGTCAACATGGTCAAAGTAAATACGGGATAGTCCACAGTGCCCTAGGGTCGTATAACACATACATATGTAGTCACAACTATTATTTAGCATTTAATTACATATATATCCATATGATTATATAATAATATAACCAGTAATTTATTTACATACCTATTTGAATATATTTACTATATATATATATATATATATATATATATATATATATATATATATATATATATATATATATATATATATATATATATACGTAGCAATGAATAATATACATATACCAAATTGAATAGTATACGCGTACGCGTACGTATGCGTATACGAGTTGGGTTCACCGACTCAGGGTCTGATATCAGCTAGCAGTCATAAGCAATACGCATGTCCTAATAACATATACACAAGCACACATACGGAATAATAAAGGAGGGACAGGTTCGAACCTCGGAGTACGCGCACAGGCATGACGACGACGACGACGAGGGTGACGATGAGGGTTATGACGATTGACGATTGTGGATTGATGATGATATTGATGATTGGAGGTGATGATGATGGTAGTTATGGTGATGGTGAAGATGATGATGGTGGTGGTGAATTAGGTGAAGATGATGATGATGACGATGATGAGACGACGATGATGAGATGACGATGAAGTGATGATGATGGTGATAATGATGATGGAATGATGATGATGAATTGAGATGATGATGATGGGTTGATGAGGATGATAATGTAGATGGTGTTAATGAGATGATGATGAGGATTATGGGCTACTGGTGGTGCTACTGTTCCGGCCAGGGGGAGCTGCTCCGGCGAGGGTGACCTAGGACAGGAAAGCTGGGAGGAGGAAGCTCGGCCTGAGAAGGGAGAGGTGGCCGGAGGTCGGGGGTGGTGTGCAGCAGTTGCTGGCGGGGAGGTGATGGTGCAAAGAGGTCGAGCAGGCAGGTCGTGCTGGTGGAGTGGTGGTGCTAGCCTGGGTGGCTCGGCGGGGGAAGAGGATGAACGATGGTGGTGGCAAGGCAGTTCAGCGGTTCAGCAGAGAGGAGCCGGTGGGGAACTGGCCGGGCTGGTCCGGAGAAGTCCAAACGGAGGAGACGAAGTCGACGACGAGAGGCTGGTGATGGCAGGGAGCGGGGGAGAGGACAACGGTCGGTGGTCGAGGTGATCACCGGAGACTCGAGGAGGAGTTCAGTCGAGGGAGGTGGTGTCGGGTTGGCCATGGGTGGGGGTCGACGTGGTGGTGGAGGATGGTTGCAGACGTCGGCTTCAGGCAAGCTACTTCGACGTCGGGGATGAGCTCCGATCGGCGGCTGGGACTGCTCCGGCCGGTGCGGCTGAAGGAAGAAGAAGAAGAACAGGGAGAGGAGGGGGGAGGTCGGCTAGGAGTGCTTGGGTTAGATTTAGGTTTTAGGTAAAAAGAAATTAAGGTATATTTATATGTAAAGAGGTAAAATTTTAAGGTTGACCTAGGGTTTGATGTTTGACCTAGGGTTTGGGCTTGGTCAACATTCTTTGGGGTGGGCCTTGGGCTTGCATGAGGATATTTGTAGGGCTAGGATTTACATGGTTTAAAATACAAGGATAGATTTAAATAGGGGCGATGTTTGTGCGTTGCACATTCTGAAAAATTATAAAAAAATTCATGTAAAAGGAAAAATAAGTTTCTTCATGTATTATCCAATGGTGTGGACACCTTATTGCATTTTTGCATAAAAGCGCCCAACAATTGGAAAATTGCACCAAGGATGGAAATTGGAATAAATTAATTAAAATTACTGCACAAGGTGTTCTGGAATTAATTAGAAGCACATGGGCATAAAATTAGGTGGGACACAAGTATCATGGACGTAGACGGCTCAGAGTAGAATATTGTCATAAATTGGGTTGTACGAAATGGGTCAAGATTGTGTCTCCAATTTTGATTGGAACGAACAAGGATACAAAGTCGTGTTTATATAGAATTAAGTACAAACGTTCGCGATGAATGTTGTGCGACTAAAATATAGCACAAAAGAGCATAATTATAAGTTACACAAGGATCGTAATAGAAATGGGCATGTCTAGGACAAGGATGTGAAATTTGTAGGAAGGCAATGGCTAGTGTAGTGCTCCAATTATCGAAGCAATGGTAGGGTGCACTAAGTGATATAAATACCGTATAATTAAATAAAATACCGTGTCCTATTTCTAATTGGATACAAACTAGTCCTAGTTTCTCTATCTATGCCACGTAGGCCTAATTTTGGGTGAGGGGGTTTACACTAAGGCAATGTGGTATAGAGACTTTGATCATCGCATGGCATTAATGACAAAGGGACTAATCGAGGAAATCAAAAAGGGAGGAATCTACAGACCAAGACACGAGAAGTTTATGATAAGTTTAGGGAGTATGGTCACTGGATTGAATAAGGTACGATTAGACAAGTATCTGGAGAATCAAGTCACAGTAACTAGATCAGGGAATTAGAAATAGAAAAGAACTGATACCTACAGTGAGATAGATATTAATACCATGAAGAGGGTACTAACTAAAAGATTTGATTAGCTACTAGAGCATGACTGGGAAGGGAATAAGGATCTACTCATTTGGATAATTAGAAGGATCTTTGTTGCAAAAATACGAGGCCATATATGCAAAACACTATAAGAATTTGATAGGAAGGATAGGAATGGAGTCGTTGGAGTAATACAACTAATCCTTAAACTTAATATTATATTCATATAAGTTATATTCTATATAACATCTTTCATACTATTGGCAACCTTCTTCTGGCTATAGGTAAACAATATATGATCTTTACAACTTCGTCTTCCTCGCATAATCCTAACTTAGTAGGTAAGGGTCTAAACTGGCATGTACTTAGGTCTATCACTCATGGCATACTATTCACTAAGGACACTCTTCAATACTCGTCTAATCTTTAATTGGAATGCCTACCCATTTTTATACAACTTACTCTATTATATTGTCTATCTTTTTAAACTATTATTCGTCTAGTCTCTGCCATCTAAAACCTATCTTCCTTTCGAGAATCTTCTGAATAGGCTACTACTCTATTAAACAAGCATGATGTCATGATTATCTTGAGTGGAAATTCTTCGAACTCAATGAGATGATAAGATTTCTAAAATTCAAAAATCCATCGGCTATGGTAGATTGTAAATAGGTTCTCATCACCTATTACTACGAATAGGTCCAGCAAGCTCATACCCTTATTAATCAAAAATCTAAATTCCTGGCCCTAATCAGTTTATGTGTAAACCCACAATATTCAGCTATCATTCCTATAAGACTTATATCTTCCATTTATACTTTCCTACCATGTATAATTCTATACTCTAAGGGTCTTGTGATAATCCTCTACAGAATAACCAACAAGTCAGTATGTGATTCTGAATCTGCATTTAATTTCTTAAAATTTGTATAACTTTGAGACTGATAAATAATTTTTACTCGCACTAAATTCTCAAAATTTCAAAACTATTACAATTCATAAATACTAAAATTATTATCCCTCAAGTCCATATCACAATCCCTTCTCCTTAGATTATGCGACCATAATATCTTTCTCTTATCATTTATTTCCTACGCACCTTCATATTATTTTAGTATGTTAATCTTGTTTTCAACTATAAGCTTCGCCAATCATGATCCAGTAATTTCTACTTCGTAGTATAGATCTTCTAGGCAACTGTCGTGTGATAAATTCTTCAGTCCTTCCTAGATCCTTCTCTTAATTTAAAATGCTCAAGGTCATGTACTCCTCGTGAATCTCTTCTTGTTACCATTCTGCCTTCTTTACCTTGAACCTGAGATTTCCCCTAGTTTATTCCATATATACCCTTCATCCAACTACATAGTTACCATCTTGTTATAGCTTGTCATCTACTATAGGCAATTCACTATATCTAACTCAAGACTAAACATCTATCAAAACTCTCATCCTTCAACCTATTTGCTCTATCACAGATACTAGCTTATCTACCAAAGTAATCATGAGTAGAACTCACTTGTTCAATTAACACTAACAACCCAAATAATAAAATACATCTAATTTGATTTCGAAAGCTATACCTTAGTACTCGAGTTATCTAATTACTCAAATATTTTTTCTAGCAATCTACCTATCTATTTAGTCCAGACCTATAGTCATCAATAATTTAAGGGGGTAATAAGATCTAGTTTTGATACTAAAAGTCACAAGACAACTAGAGATTTAACCACTATGGCTTGCAACGTAAGGTTCCAATTTCTTAAGGTCATAATATAATTTTTTGTATCACCATCATGGGCCACATCTAATACCTAGCATCTAGCTATGTATTCCATAAAGTAAACCATCTTTCTAACTTCTAATACTTCCAAATTATTGCTACCTTAAGCAAGGGTAAGGTTTTATTAGTTCTAGGCATCTAATACTATATTCAATTCTCATGCTAACAATCTACACTAGCTCTAGCATATAGGATTAACCTATCTACCTATCCTACTAAGGGTAACCGTCTTCTCAAAAATTTATATCCAGCATATCTTCTTCCGCCTTAACAAGGATCTACTTCTGGAGGAAACACCGTGCACGAACGTCCATCTCTCTGAAATAGGAAGAGATGATAAACAATAATAAAGATATCAAGGAGAATAAACGAGTAAAATTATGAAGTCCAAGGATGATAATCAAATGCTAAGAAATTTTTAAATTATTTGTGGATTGAGATACTAATACTGCTAATCCTGATTACAGGCTCGCTCGGTACCAAAAAGTAACCAAAATAATTTAATCAGGACCTGTATGGGCCACCACAAAAAAAATATAATGCCTAAGTCCCAAAATACGTAGGACTAGAAATACGTAACATGCCAGCTACGCATTCGACCAGACTCTGGTCTGACTCGAATACGTATAAGCTGTATTATAATGGTCACTATCTAAATAATCCAATAAAGATAAATATCTATGCCTTAATCCACAATGAATAAAATACAACAAGAATGAGCTACATATGCTAAAGTCGGCTGTCCAGTAACACATAAGCTCGATAGACTCGAAAAAAGAAATATGAGTCTATAAAACTAGGCTACATCAGCAGATGAATAAACAATATGAATAAATAACCATAACTCCGGTAGAAATAATATAAGTACCTGGCACCAATGTCCGTACGACAAGCAACACAAATCAGCAACTCCAAATGCTCCATAACTGTCTATGCTGCAAAAACTGGCAGGAGAGCAGGTCCTCAGAGGGACGTAACAAGATACAAGAAACAACATGCCAAAGTAAAATAGTATATTGCCACATACTCAAGGATAAACTACTGTAACCATCTAAGTGATATGCACATGAGGACATCACTCGTACTCAAGTTAAAACCACTACAGGCTCTGTGTCGGGGAGCCCATAACAATAAGTAATATCTCGTAGGGCCAGTAAATGTGCCAAAGATCTAAGACAGAGTCTAAGGCACCTCCAGTAATATAGTATATATATATATATATATATATATATATATATATATATATATATATATATATATAATCAGCCTGTAGTATGGTATGTCTCTTCCCACCCAATGTAACCTCACGTCTCATGTCCATAACACGCAAGATCATGACCTCTAACTAGTACAACGAGTCGTAATGATATCTCTATATATTATGCAAGTCTCATATCACGAATTCTGTAAGCCTATACAGAATCACCATGAATAACTCAAGAAAGATTCTGTCACATGAAATAATGTCAAGTGTCCTACGGTATGACGTACTTGGTAAGCAAATACGTAAAAATAGGATCGTGGTATCAACTCTCTAAGTGACGTTACTCGACTCCGCGTACGGCATCGACACCCGAATCTTGCTCGGACGCTAAGCAATATCTCATGGTCCTAGGTTGAGCAGGCACATCATAAGAATATATAAAAAATATAAGCAGACAATATAACAAGATCTACTGCAATGTTGGCAAGGTACACTTGCCTGGATTCTGAACTCCGTCAACTACTCCTGGGAAAGTAGAATATGTACGTAAACCTCCAAATGCTGAAACAAACATCACCAATATTTTCAGAATACTTTAAATAGCTAGAATTGACTACCCATAAGTCCAATTTGGACACAGGGACAAAAACGGCAGTTTTGGGTCAAAGCGGGATCCACAAGTGGCCCACTTTGCACCGAAAAGCGTGTCAGAGATAAAGTTCTTCAAATTAAGCAAACTTAGTGTCTACGAGTCTAGAATAATAACAAAAACTCAATGGAGTGTCCGAAATTGGATTACGGTGAGCCGGTCATAAAATTATCCTTCAAGTGGAACCGTGGGGCCCGCGAAATGATATTTTGTCAACGTTCTCAGAATCGAACCAAGCTTGGTTCATAGGACTAGCATAACGCTACGAAACCCATGTCATAAGTTTCATTACGAAATAATAAGCACACACAAAGTTATGATAAGGTGTCGGAATAGGCCGATATAGTCTTTTTCAACGGATAAGCGTTGATTCCGGTATGCACGCACATCCAAATTAAGTTCCGTAAAATTCTACATGTTCGCATTGACGATATGTGCCTTTTGGTGAAATTCTTACGCGATGAAGTCACCTTGTTTGGCAGGATGCACCCTGTATTAAAAAATTTTGGGTTTACGTAATCAAGTTTTTGACAATTTTTGGCATTAAATAATTTACAGAATAAATTAAATTTAGATAAAGTATCTAAAGGGATTAAAACTAGGTTATGTTGTCAAGAAGTCTGTTCAAGTAGAATTTTAGCATATCATGTCATTTTGGAGATAACGGGACTAAATACGTGTACCCTGAATAATTTTTGTTTCTAAAAACTCAGTCATTTTTTTTTCTGTTTTGTGTCTCGATTTGCGATCGATACAGAAAATGATAAACTAAAATATTTTAATAGATTTCCTGGGGGTCTTCACATAGGATTCAACAGTTCGTTATTTGGTTACCTGTGTAGGGAGAAACAAAGATGGGAAGAAGGGTACCTCATTTGCTCTGCTGCTCGCGATTCGGGTACGGTCTGCTTGCGGCGGCGCGCGACGGCTATCGACGGCGTCAGGGAAGGTCACCTGAAGGGGTTGAGGGTGATGTTGGCGGTGGTGCTAATGGCTGGCGCGAGCGTAGGCGGTGGGGCGATGGGCCGACGAATGGTAGCTGCTGCGGCAGATGTTGCGTGGTGTCGTGCACAGCCAGCAGGGCATCGGACCAGGCGGTCACCCTCGACGGCGGTGTCTTTCAGTGATTGCCGGGGGTCGACGACGGCTAGAGGAGGAAGAGGTCTGAAGGTGTTGCATATAAAGGGAGAGACGGGGTTACGGCAAAATGAATCGAGGGGTCATGGGATGGGGTTTCGGGTTTGGGTTTGGTTTCGGGTTTAGGTTTCGGGTTTGGATTTTGGGTTTTATTTTTATTTCTTTCTTTTCTTATATATATATATTTATATTTATACAAAAATAGGTTTTCACATGAAATAAATTGTAGGAAAATTTTATAATACTTTAAAAATACCTTTACATTCAAAGATTAGTTTTCTGACGTATTTTAATTACTAAAATTAAATAATATTTATACAAGTAATCAATAAATTATATATTTTTAATTAGCTAAGTAGAATTTCCAAATTTTTAAAATATTAAAAAGACAAAATTAAAATAAAAAATTGGGTATTTACAGCATAGCACAAGTTGAAGATTCGGGGTGCTCGTCCATAAAAAATCTAAGAGAAAGTCCATGCTTTGCTCTTAGGACTTCGACATCCAAGACAGAAAGAAAAAATAGATCTGATCGAGGATTCGTCGCCTTCGCTCAAGGAGATTGTTACGGGTTGGTGAGTGATTTCAATTATAATCTTTTTTTTTTCTTCTTGAGTGTGGTGAGGGGGTTGAATCTATTAGGACAAAGGGTTCAATATTGATTATGTCAATCTTGTAATTTTACTTGAGTTATAAAGGTTGGGATTTGTCCAGGTGACTTAGTCACCACCATATACTTGTCTTTATCTCTACTTGGTATTTTTTAGACAGGGGTTGGTTATCTAAGGTGGGTTGGCCTAAAGTTTCCTCTATGGACACTCTCAGACACGGTATCAGAATGCTTATCGGGCGTGTCCGATTCTCAACATCTGGTATCAGAGCTATTGGTTTAGGTTCTGGAAACTATGTCTATGGAGCAGATGAACACTCGTATAATCACCCTCACGGGGGGAATTGGGCAATTTGGAAGCCAAGGATGGAGGATCTACTCTGGTGCAAGAATTTGCATGGTCCGTTGGATGGCTATAACGCTAAGTTATCAGACAAAGTTACTAAAGACTAGAAATGACTGGATCGGAAGGCCGTTGGATTCATCCACCAATGGCTGGATGACTCAGTGTTTCACCATGTGTCCATGGAGAGTTCGACAAAAGCATTATCGAAGAAGCTGTATTCACTGTTCGAAAAGAAGACAGATAAAAATAAGACACTTCTGATTCGCCAACTCGTCAACTCGAAGTACACGGAGGGTGCCCCAGTAGCACAATATCTGAACGAGATTCAGGGTATTATCAATCAGCTGTCTGTGATAAAGATAGTGATTAATGATGAGCTTTAGGCCCTTTTGCTTTTGAGTTAGCTACCAGAAAGCTGGGAGATGTTGGTGGTATCGATGAGTAACTCTGCGCCTGGTGGAGTTGTCACGATGGAGGCAGTCAAAAGCAACTTGTTGAACGAGGAGATCCGACATAAGCAAGTGGAATCATCACAGGAGTTCGCTCTGGTGGCTTCCTACGGGAAGGGAAGACCCAAGTCACAGACAAGGACAGGGGAGAGTTCTCAAGATCTTGCGACTGTGGACCGCAAGAAGGGCTGATATCACTGTGGCAAAAGGGGTCATATCAAGAGAAACTGCATGAAGCTCAAAGCTGAGAAGGCCAAAGGCAAGGATGATCAGGAGGATCTAACGGCTATTAGAGATCTCATCATCGCAGCAGCCGACACAGAGGAACCTTGTGGCATGTGTCATGATGGCGATTGGGTCATGGACATGGGGGCGTCGTATTATGCCACTCTATATAGTAGGATCTTTACGTCATACCATGGCAACAAGTTTGGACGTGTAAAGATGGGCAACAAGGGGACGGCTATAGTTGTAAGCATCGATGATGTACACTTGATAACGGAGCTTGGTGAGAAACTTGTTCTCAAGGATGTGCGACATGTACCAAGTTTTTGCTACAACTTAGTTTCGGTAGGGTGGCTGGAGATGATAGTTGTCGCAGTTTATTTGGGGACAGATTGGATGCTTACGAAGGATTACCAATAGCTGGCTCGAGAAGATTTACGTTATGGCATATACAAGCTCAAGCTGCTGAGTTGTACAAGCATGCCACAACATCAGATGGAGGCTCAAGGGGTAATCGACAGGAGTTGGATTGTCGGGAACTTGCCGAGGAGGGGCTTCGAGATTCTTTGAGGATTACGAAGGATTCGGTTCATCAAGACAAAGCAAAGAATGGTGATAAGCCAAAGATTGAGGGTCAGTATGTCGGTCCAATGATAGCTGGTCGGTCTTCATTTGGGGGTTGCTTTACGGATCCAGTTTTGGCAATGGGTGGTTTGCCAAAGCTTTACGAAGCGACTTTGGTTTCAGTAGTTCGAGGCTAGGAAGGAGATCAAGGTTTGCAGCAAACTCAATCTGAGATGGGAGCGTCACTATTCGCACAGTTCCCATGGAGCTGTGGGTCATCAACGATATGAGCAATGCGTGATGTTCTGCTCGAGGAAGCATGTGTATATGGGAGCTTCAAGTTCGGACACGAAGGTGGACAAATTTAGGACTTCGAATCTCGAAAGAATCGTACCGCCCGCTTGGTTGGGCTAGCCAAGGGTGAAGAATCTTATTGGAACGTTAACACATTTTTGTGGAAGACAGAAGTCAGGGATGTGGTACCCCTTCCCCCTTTACGGGGAGCGAGACTAAGAAATTCTAATCGGTATCGTTCGATCGGGATAGATTGAATCAAGATTTTATCCTCGTTATGGATTTGTTTCTTCAAAATCGATTCCCATATTCAGTTGATCGTGCCCCAAGGATAGACTTAGTGGTAGAGTCAAGAGGGACCTCTCCGCTACAAATTTTCTTGCCTAGTTTTCGATGTCCCCTTGTTGCTTTCATGCTTTTGAGTTATTTTTTGGATTTGTATTTTCTTGAATAGTTTCGATGGATTTTATTTCTTTCGTTCATTAAACTATATTTTATTTCAAGCTTGAAAAGTTTAGAAGAAGAATTGATCATTTATTCGGGGCAATGCAGATGATCGTGCAGTAGACGTCGTGCGAACGAAGTCTTGAAGCATCTCTTTCCTTTCTCCAACCAACTTGTGAGTGGCTATAATTCAATTCAGTTGACCCTTCTTCCAAGTCTTCACACCTAAAATCTTGCGTCCTTGATTATTTCGATTAAATGATACCAAAATAAATAAAAGTTGTCAAGATAAAAATAAATAGACTTGGATTACTTGTGCTTGTCAAACAACTTAGAAATGGTTACCTTGTTGCATGCTAGTTCACTTGAATGTTCTTTCATAGTGTTTCCAATTTAAGTTAGAATGTATACTTCTTCTATAATTATGCTATGTGTAGAACATATCTTGCTATAAAAATAAATGTATACTTCTTCTATATTTGTGTTATGTATAGAACACCCCTTGCTATGCAATAAACTGATCAGGAAGACTATGCAAAATGAACCATGCCATGCTACTTGTCTCTTACTCGTGTTGCCTTAAACTGTATCAATTGATAACTTAACATAGACGCTGTTTGATCATGGACAACTTATGCACAAGATTTTATGGTTCCCGCGGACGGTTGTTGGGGTACTGGCACCGATCCAATCCGGATGAAACTTTACGATAAGTCTCATATACAATACGGGATGGCATGTAGCGCTTCATGTTTCTTGCGTTGTACACCATCCTTGTCTATGACTATAACTCATTCTTTATGGCATCATGCCAGTGATTCCCTCGTATATTTAAACTGTCCAAGCTAACTATGTCTTCGTGGCAGGGAAGGTCATGGTAAGTATTTTTGCATGTGGTTCAGATGGGCATGTAAAAGTCACCGAACGGTGGCATATTTATTTCTGTAAATTTCCATCGCTAATGCTTGTTTGTAAAAATAAACTAAGGCAAGATAAAAAAGACCACATAATAACTTGCATGCTTCATATAAATAACGTGTTGATTGATATAGTTGGGTTAGCTCACCTTCATCAGTGTATTTTGATGTACTGACCCTTATTGGAACAGGTTTTCCGCACCAAGAAGATCCTGCGGGGAGCTAAAGTGACTTCCCGATCCAGTCCACCTACTGACACGTCCAGTTCGTGCCTTTGAAGTGTGTTTTGCAAGATCTAGGAGCTCGTGCACATAACTTATGTAGCTCCATGGAAATGCGATAGCTTCACCCGAAGGTCTATAGTTTTTTGAAGCTTTAGTAAAAGGATGTAATGTACATGATGGTTATCTCATTTTGCGTCCACTTTTGTAAGCCCGTGCGGCAATTATCTAACTCGTTCAATAGTTTGTTAAAAAAAGATGTTCAATTAACAATAAAGAGAACTTTTCCATGTTTTAACATTTTGTTCAATTATCTGTGTACTCTGAATATATGCTCGTTATGTAAAATACTTTGGCCTTGTGCATTGTGCAACCTAGGCACGTACGATGTCACGCCCGGGGGATGACTATCGATTCTACAGAATTAGGGTATTACATATTGGTATCAGAGCACAGCTTCAAGTTCCTTTGACCCTCATTTCAGAAAAATTCCTTTAACGATCTATTCCTTATGCGAACTCTTGAAATCTTTTGGCCAAAATGAGATATGTTCCATATAGTGAGTTCATAATACATTATGAGCCTAATATAAGTTACCTTTTTTATGGAATGACTCAAGCGCAAGCATCAGCACTGGCATAGGATGAGGTACAGGCCCAGGAAAGTAGTTCCAACACATCAAAAAGTTCCAGAAACCAGCGAGCCATGCCCTGTGTCGACCCGATTGAGCGAATAATGCGGATGCTTGAAGCAAGCCAGCATAGAGATGAGGCTCGCTATGAGCGAGCCGAGAAGCAGGCAGAAGAGCGACATAGAAAGTTTGAAGGCAATCTAGAAATTCGATTTACAGTCCAACAGAAGCAGGTGGATGCCCTACAACAGATCATACAGACCTTGACCTCAAACCATTCTGCGAAGATAGCAGTGGCACCGGTGGAGCGACCCACGCCTGAAGTTAAAATGTCTCAAACTCCAAGGAAGAAGGAAGTGACTACGTTCGACTTTGCCGAGTTCAAAAAGGTCTGCAATACGCTATTCAGAGGGACTGACGACCCGGTCGTGGCTCTAGATTGGCTGGCAGAGCTTGAGGATCACTTCAATCTACTAGAGGCACCTGAGGAAAAATATGTTGCATGTGCCCAATTGTAGCTCTGTTTGAACGCACACGATTGGTGGGACATGCATCAAAGTTCTCTCTTAGTAGGCGATGAAGTGGAGACGATCGTCTGGGCTACCTTCCGTGGTGCATTCGAAGAGGAGTTCATACCCCCTTTCGTACGTCGGCAGAAGGAGAACGAGTTTGTGCAGCTCCGTTAAGGCAATATGACAGTGAAGCAGTACTCCGCCGAATTCAATCGTCTCGCCAAATTTGTAAGCTCATATCTAACTGATGCGACGAGTCGTGCAAGACGATTTGAAGGCAGCCTATGACCTACCATCCATGCGTATGTGGTCGTTCCCCAATATCTGACTATGCAGAAAGTTCTCAATCATGCCCTTTCTCTCGAACCACAGTATTCTTCAGTTGCTGTCGTCACTGTGCATACTTCCAATCACAAGCGTCATAGCAACACGAGAGAAAATACCACTCCAAGGCGTCCAAATAACGGTGGTCAACAGAGAGAGAAACTAGGGGCATACTGTAATTTCTGTAAGAAAATTAGGCACGCCTACAACAATTGTCATTCAAGGAATAACTTATGCCTCATATGTGGCGATCCAAACCATGCATATCGTGAATGCCCGTGCTTCTCTGACCGCCACCCTCAATATTCAAATTTTGCCACAACGTATCAAACCAACCAACCCGCGCCGCAACAAGAGCATTGTCAAGCTCAAGTCCGGGTGTACACTTTGATACGAAAAGAGGCCCAGGCATCGGACACCGTTGTGTTAGGTATATTGGTTTTTAATAATATACCTGCTCGTATGCTATTTGATTCTGGTGTAACACATAGCTTTATATTCACGAATTTTGTCGTAGAAAATATGATAGAAATGACACCATTATATCTAGACCTTAGTGTTAGCACCCCATCGGGCATGAAGATACATGTCCGTTCAGTATGTCAGGGTGGTTACATCTGTATTGGAGGAAGAAAACTCTTACCAGATGTGTTAGTCCTAGATGTTTGGGATTACGACATTATTTTGGGGATGGATTGGCTCGGCACTTGCTCGATAACTATCGAATGTGCAGAGAAATGAGTCATCTTCCATTTACCTGGAGAGACTAAATTCTGCTACACAAGTGGTCCAACAACAGAAGCGTCAAGGACCTGCATGGTAATTTCTGCGATATCATCTTGGCGGATGCTACACTCTAGATGAGAGGGATACTTAGCGTCGGTTCAGGACACACAGCTAGATTGCATGAATGTTGAGTCTTCTTCTATTGTGGTAGAGTTCCCTGATGTGTTTCCTAGTAAACTATCTGGCATGCCACCCGACCAAAAAATTGAGTTCACCATCGATACATTCCCAAATACCCAACCAATTTTCAAAGCCCCATACAGAATGGCCCCTGCTGAACTAAAGGAGTTAAAGTGTCAACTACAAGAACTGCTTGATCGTGGGTACATTCGTTCGAGCGTGTCTCCTTGGGGCACGTCGGTAATATTTGTAAAGAAAAAGGACGGAACGTTACGACTCTGCATAGACTATCAGGAGCTAAATAAGGTAACTATCCAAAACAGGTATCCCCTGCCCCGGATCAATGACCTCTTTGATCAGTTGCAAGGGCATCAGTATTTTCGAAGATAGACCTTCGCTCTAACTACCATCAATTAAAGATCAAACCAGAGGACATGCCAAAGTCAGCATTTCAGACCCGTTATGGCCATTCTGAGTTTTTCGTCATGCCATTCGGACTGATGAATTCCCCTGCCACATTCAAGGATTTGATGAACCATGTATTTTGACCATTCCTTGATAAGTTTGTGGTAGTATTCATATACGACATCTTAGTGTACTCGAAGAATAAGGATGAACATGCAGGACACCTACGGATGGTGCTTCAAACTCTTTGAGATAATAAGTTTTACGCAAAGCTGCGCAAGAACGAGTTCTGGTTGGATAACGTATCCTTCCTCGGGCACATCATTTTTGCGAAGGGCATCTTAGTCGACTCGAAGAAAGTTAAAACCATCGTGAAGTGGAAGAGACCTGGGTCAGCCAGCGACTTTGGAGCTTCCTTGGTCTAGCATGCTACTAGAGGAGATTCATAAAAGTTTTTTTAAATATTGCCTCACCTCTGACTCATCTCACTCGAAAGGGAGTAACGTTCACATGGACGGACGACTGTGAAGCTTTGTATGTGGAGTTAAAGCAACGACTTATCTCAGCACCAATTCTTACCCTTCCGAACGGACCCGATGATTTTAAGATCTATAGCGACACCTCAAAAAAGGGTTTGAAATGTGTCCTTATGCAGAAGAAAAAAGTGATAGCATTTGCGTTGAGGCAGTTAAAGCCTCACGAAAGGAACTATCCAACGCATGACCTAGAACTTGCACAGTTGTGTTCGCGTTGAAATTATGGTAGCATTACCTCTATGGCGTACCGTACGAGATCTTTACGGATCACAAAAGCCTTAAATATCTCTATACTCAAAAGGATTTGAACCTACGACAACGACGTTGGATAGAATTCCTTAGCGACTTTGACTTGATGATCATATACACACCGGGCAAGGGCAACGTTGTAGCTGATGCACTGAGTCGAGTGTTTGTTAGGAGCTTGGCTATCGATGACAGATTGCGAAGGGATCTTAAAAGTTTGGGTGTTACACTCCGAATTAGATACAAGAAGGGGGCACAGGTGGCTCAGTTGTGCCTCGAACCAAACTTGTTGGAGAAAGTTAAGTCCGCTCAGAAGGGAGACATGTTCCTAGAGAAGATGCAAAATCTTATCTCAGCAGGAAAGGCGATCGACTTTGTGATGAGCACAGATGGAATGATGCGAGTGAAGGAAAGATTGTATGTTCCTAATAATGCAAATCTCATAAAGGAGATACTCATTGAAGCCCACTATGCGAGTTACACTTCACATCCAAAAAGCACGAAGATGTATCAAGATCTCCGTACGATATTATTTTGGTGGCACGGCATGAAAAGGGATATGGCGTTGTTTGTGTTGCAATGCATGGCTTGTCAGAGGGTAAAGGCCGAGCACCATAAGACGGGCGGAGAGATGTAGAACTTTGCTATACCGGAGTAAAAATGGAAACATATAACGATGGATTTTATTATTGGTTTTCTAAAGACGCAACGGGGGAATGATGTCGTCTGGGTCATCATCGATCGACTCACCAAGTCAGCTCATTTTTTGCCTATCAAAGTTACTTGGAGTGTCGACCGTCTGGCGTAGATCTACCTCAATGAGATCGTTCGACTCCATGTTGTGCCCGTATCTATTGTCTCCGATCGAGATGAACGATTCTTATCATACTTCTGGGAAAGCCTTCAGTCAGAAATGGGGATGAAGTTGAAGTTTAGCTCCACCTACCATCCTCAGATGGATGGCCAAACATAGTGAATAAACAAAATCCTCGAAGATATGCTACGGCTCTGCGCCTTGGACTTGAAGATAAGTTGGGACATGCATCTACCGTTGGCCGAATTTGTATACAACAATAGCTGTCAATCCAGCATTCAAATATCGCCGTAGGAAGCATTGTATGGACAGAAGTGTAGATCCCCTATCTGTTAGGATGAAGTTGGCGAACGACAAATTCTTGGCCCAGAGCTCGAGGAATAAACTGTCTAGAAGATCTGTTTGATTCGTGAACGGTTGAAGGTGGCACAAAGCCGTCAAAAGAGTTACTCAGATACGCACTGCCAACCTCTTGAATTCTTAGAAGGCGATCAGGTATTTCTCAAAGGCTCGCCCAAGCGTGGAGTTACCAAATTTGGATCAAAAGGGAAGCTAAGTCCAAGATTCGTTGGGCCATTCGAGATACTTATGCGAGTCGCCCCAGTCGTATATCAGATTGCCTACTACCGTCACTATCTGAAGTGCACGATATCTTCTATATTTTACAGATTAGGAAGTACGTATACGAACCGAGCCATATGTTGGACCTTGATCAACTGGACTTAAAGGCAGACTTGACGTATGTTAAACATCATGTGCGGATCTTGGATCAAAAAGAGAAGCTGCTTCGAAGTCGTTCTGTTCCTCTAGTGTGTGTACTTTGGAGAAATTATTCGGTCGAATAATCTACCTGGGAGCTTGAGTCTGAGATAAAGGAAAAGTTTTCTTCATTGTTTCATAGTGGTAGGTTCTATTCCTAAGTTTCATGAATAAAACTTCCTATTAGTTGGTTAGGATGTGGTGTCCCGTTCCCCCTTTACGGGAAGCGCGGCTAAAAAATACTAATTGGTATTGTTCGATCGGGATAGATTGAATCAAGATTTTATCCTCGTTATAGATTTATTTCTTCAGAATTGATTCCATATTCAGTGGACCGTGCCCCAAGGATGGACTTAGCGGCAGAGTCAAGGGGGACCTCTCTGTTGCAAGTTTTTATTCTTAGTTTTCGTTGTCGCCTTGTTGCTTTCATGCTTTTGAGTTAGTTTTTGGATTTGCGTTTTCTTGAACAATTTTGATAGATTTTATTTCTTTCGTTCGTTGAACTATATTTTATTTTGAGCTTAAAAAGTGTAGAAGGGGTATTGATCATCAGTTTGTGGCAATACAGGTGATCGTGCAGTAGATGTCGCACGAACGGAGTCTTGAAGCACCTCTTTCCTTTTCTTTCTCCAACCAAATTGTGAGTGGCTATAATTTGATTCAATTGACCTTTCTTCCAAGTCTTTACACCTAAAATCTTACATCCTTTATTTTTTCGATCAAACAATACCAAAATAACTAAAAGATGTCAAGATAAAAAGAAATAGACTTGGATTACTTGTGCTTGTCAAACAACTTAGAAATGGTTACCTTGTTGCATGCTAGTTCACTTGAATGTTCTTTCATAGTGTTTCCAATTCAAATTAGAATGTATACTTCTTCTATAACTATGTTATGTGTAGAACACACCTTGCTATACAAATGAATATATACTTCTTCTATATTTGTGTTATGTATAGAACACCCCTTGCTAATCAATAAACTGATCAGTGTGACTATGCAAAATGAACCATGCCATGCTACTTGTCTCTTGCTCGTGTTGCCTTAAACTATATTAATTGATAACTTAGTATATACGTCGTTTGATCACGGACAACTTGTGCATAAGGTTTTATGGTTCCTGCGGACGGTCGCTGGGACACTGGCACCGATCCGATCCAGACGAAACTTCACGATAAGTCTCATGTACAAGACAGGATGGCATATAGCACATCATGTTTCTTGCGTTGCACACCATCCTTGTCTATGACTATAACTCATCCTTTATGGCATTATGCCAGTAATCCCCTCATATATTTAAACTGTCAAAGCTAACTATGTCTTCGTGGCAGGGAAGGTCATGG
This sequence comes from Iris macrosiphon, assembly GCA_036927795.1. Lineage (NCBI taxonomy): Eukaryota > Viridiplantae > Streptophyta > Magnoliopsida > Asparagales > Iridaceae > Iris > Iris macrosiphon. Next base: position 102,183,745 of record JAYESA010000003.1, on the reverse strand, counting down.
TAAGTATTTGTGCAGGTGGTTCAGATGGGCAGGTAAAAGTCACCAAATGGTGGCATATTTATTTCAGTAAATTTCCATGGCTAATACTATTTTGTAAAAATGATCTAAGGCATGATAGAAAGACCACATAATAACTTACATACTTTATATAAACAACGTGTTGATTGGTATAGTTGGGTTAGCTCGCCTTCACCATTGTATTTCGATGTACTGACCCTCGTTACAATATGTTTTCCGTACCAAGAAGATCCTGGTGAGGAGCTAAAGCGACTTCCCGATCCAGTCCACCTACCGGCACGTCCAGTTCATACCCTTGAAGTATGTTTTGTAAGATCCAGGAGCTCGTGCATATAGCTTATGCAGCTCCGTGGAAAGGCGATAGCTTCGCCCGAAGGTCTATAGTTTTTTGAAGCTTTAGTAAAAGAATGTAATATACATGACAGTTATCTCTTTTTGCATCCACTTTTCTAAGCCCGTGCGGCAATTATCCAACTCGTTCAAGAGTTTGTAAAAAAAGATATTCAATTATCAATAAAGAAAAGTTTTCCATATTTTAATATTTTGTTCAATTATCTACGTACTCTGAATATGTGCTCATTATGTAAAATACCTTGGCCTTGTGCATTGTGCAACCTAGACACGCACGCCGTCACGCCCGGGGGACTACTATCGATTCTGCAAAATTGGTGCATGACAGGGGACATGCAGCCAAGACTCACGGTGAGGCTGATAGTCAGGGAATTTGGTCTTAGTTGTGTCATTGATTTCGGCAGGATTCCAGTGGTACAGAAGGTGCTACGCATGGTAGCTAGCGTCGACGTGACGGTCGAGGAGCTGGAGACAAAGAAAGATACAAAATAACTCGGGGGATCGAAAATCGGTGGCATGAGGGAGCAGAAACTCTATCGCGGGGCGACATACATGGAGTCCAGTTGAGAAGTCATGGGGTCAACACCCTCTCATAAGACTGGAGGGGGAGATTGTTGGGGTCCAGTCTAGATTTGATAAATTTTGGAGCCCAAATATGGTCAAAGATTTGATTTGATATCATTTATAAATCTACATTAAATGTAAGATTTGATTAGATTTCAAATTTCTATCAAATATTTAATTTGACCATATTTGGACGTCCATAATTAGTATTGGGCTATTTTAGGTAGAATAAGATTCCTATTTTAAGATTTTCTATTTAGAAAATCCTATTATGACCTAAAATATAATTTCTCATCTTATAAATATAGGAGGAGGGTGGAGGCACAAAGCATAGCACAAGTTGGAGATTCGGAATGCTTGTCCACAAAAAATCTAAGAGAAACTCTGTGCTTTGCTTTTAGGACTTCGTCATCCAAGACTGAAGGAAGAAAGATATCTGATCGAGGAGTAATCGCCTTCGCTCAGGGAGATTGCTACAGGTTGGTGAGTGATTTCAATTGTAATCTCTTTCTTTTTTTCTTGAGTGTGGTGAGGGGGCTGAATCTATTAGGGAAAATGGTTCAACATTGATTCTGTCAATCTTGTAATTTCACCTGAGTTATAAAGGTTGGGATATATCCAGGTGACGTAGTACTGTCATATACTTGTCTTTATCTGTGCTTGGTGTTTGTTAGACATGGGTTGGTTATCTCATGTGGGTTGGCCTAAAGTTTTTGCTGCGGGCACTCTCATTCACAGTGTCAGAACGCTTGTCGGGCATGTCTGATTCCCAACAAAAAAGCTTCCTTCCCCTAGTCATGGTCGTCATGTGTCGTTCATTATTTTTCTTTCTTATGCGGCCCTCTACAAACTTGTTCATCTTCTCCACAAGATCGAAAGCAATATGGTTCATCGCATCACCTTTTTCTATGGTCTGTACCCTATTGGCACATAGTTCTCCACACCTTGGCAGGCGTATGCATGTCATATTTTAATTATGTCAACCTGAGCATCCACTGCGATCCTTGAGCGACTCCTTATATGAGCCAATCCACTTTCGTATGAATATCTTTATCGCATCTGCCTCCTTGCAGTCCATGATATGCTTCTCCTTACTCGTGCCTAGCTTGGTTGAACGATCCACCTCCCTTTGCGAAAGTGAGTTATCGGGATACTCTTTTGCAATACCCTTGGTCTTACTTAGAAGGTCTTCCTCCTCGAAGTCCTTTATCTCGAGCACCGTTGAGTAGGTCGTCTCCCTTTTGCTACCCACCCACCTTGAGCTGAATGGAAAAAATAGCTTTTTTCTTTGATGTCTCACCTCGTACAACTCTCACTATGCACGTCAAGCCTTCCTCTATAAAGTTGATGACTCCCAAGTGTTGCACCAGAACCGCCTTCGCCATGATTAGGAAATTTATGCCAAGTATCATCTTGAAGTCGTCAAATGACGTAGCAGTAAAATTGGCAACTCCCGACTAATCTCTCACCTCTATGCGAACTCCCTTGGCTACCCCTCTACACGGGGAGTGCTTCTGAATTGACTGTCTTTATCTTGCTTGAATCTTTTTCCAATGCAACACCCAAAAGACGGACCTCAGTGTCCGAGATAAAGTTATGAGTGGTGCCTATATCAATCAATGTCCGTATGCTTATGTCATTGATCCTCATGTCAACATACATGAGCTCCATGCTTGGAGTTTTTAACACAACAGACTTGGCCTTAATGGCGTTAAGCATAACACTCTCATGTGCGCTCCCACTTTATACTCCTCATCCTCTTCCTCCTCGCTTCCGACGATATTGACATGTTTGCTCCTATTTTGGCAATCTCGAGCATAGTAGTTTTCTCCACATATAAAGCACGAAATTACATGTCCAGTTTGGACCTTTTCACTTTTTTTCCCTCGAAGGGACCCTTCTTAAGAAAGATCTCCTTATCTCTCCCACAATTCTCCTTGGTGGTCTTTGGCTTGGCCTTAGAATCATAGTCATTCTACCTATACTCTATAAGCCTTTCAGCTGTTATCATGATATCATTCAAGTATTGCACCTTTGTCGCTACAATTTTTGAGCCACTCACGGTTGAAGTCCATCGAGGAAGTAGAACAAAGCGATCCTCCTCACCCATGCTAGATATCACGAGCATCAAACATGTGAAGTCTGCAATGTACTCTTTGTCCTTCCCGATATGCTTGTGTCTTAACCATATTCCGTAATATAGAACTTTATATTTATTTTGCTAAGTGAATATATATATATATATATATATATATATATATATATATATATATATATATATATATATATATATATATATATATAATGATTTTCCAAATTTTATATTTTAAAAATAGGTACTTAACAAATCTTATCAAAATATTTGCATTTAAACCCCTAATACATTATGCAATTACATAATGAACATGACACTTATGTGACCATGTGCCATCATGCATAAGTAAAGAAGGATAAATTGGTAGTTTACCCCAATACCTAATTATTATGTTGGATATTTATTTATATGAAGAGAAAATGATAGAGAGGAGGTAATTCTTCCTCCTTCCCCTTTCTTCTCTCACGTAGGTGACCAGGCTCCATACCGTGAGCAACCCACAATCGGTCAAAGCTCCATCTCCACCACCCTCTTCCACTTCTTCTTCTTCTTCTCAATAAATTAACTACAACCACTAACCCTACCAACACCACTACTACCTCACTGCGGCCGTCATAGGATGGCGGCTGCTTCTGCCGACCGACGATCTCCCTGACTGCTGCTGACCGCTGGAACCCAGGCCAGAGCTCCTCCTCTTCATCAACCCCAAATTCTTCTGTTCCAACCCTAGCTCAAGGCAAGTCCTCTTGCCTGGAACTCCGATGTGAACAAGTAAAGCTCTGGAACCTGCAACCAAGGTAGAACCGTCCTGGATGCATATGAATATAATAATAATAATAAATATTAATCACTACATTATGCTATGCTAAGCATGCACAAAAGTACAATATACGCAACGTCATGAGTCACATAGAGTCTAAACCAAACAAGCGTTCTAACTAAGTATGTTGGCTAAGGTTGACTAATCAAAGACCAGGAAAGTATGTGTACACTAAGTCTACTAGTCACACAATATCTTCAACTCCTCTAAAATGTGTGATTTCTCATATAACACAATCACAGTCACAACTAAGGTTCTTGTAAGTGCTAAGTTTCTTTCCAACATTTAGGTACAAAGTGTTATCACTCTAGGTTCTATGCACAAATATATCAATATTGTCATCAAATATTGTGCACAACATGTCAAAGTAGCCTACTACCTACAAGTAATTATATACATCTTATGTTATTCGATTTATGCACTATATAAATAGGTTTGGGTTCTCTTAAATATATACAACCATCACAGCAACCGTTAATATATGTAACCCATCACTAACCCTAATTTCACTTGCACTTGCTCATACAAAGTAACAAGTTCACACCACTATATGACAATTTACATCTACTATAACTTGTCATACTAGCATGGCAATATTTCAAACTCTCATTCTTCTCATGCATTATATATATATATATATATATATATATATATATATATATATATATATATATATATAACAAGGTTTAATTATCATCATGGTAATAACCTCTTCTACATATCTCTACACATATAAATCTCTACTAGTGTAAACCCTAGGTAGCATCCATAACCTAGATATCACACTAACAATTTCTTAAGCAACAATATATAATCTAAACTAATCATTTTAAGCATAACATATATTATGAAATTAGAGTTAAATTGGAGTTATTAGAGAGTGTAGACAAGTGTTCAATGGATTTGAAGCATATGGCAAAGATGTTAACACATTGGTGCATTTATAACCATACTTCCAAAATGAAGAAATCATGGTGAAGATGATGAAAAGAAGATAAAGAATATATAATGGTAGATGAAGATTATATAAAATATGGAAAATAAAGTTAAGTCATGAAGAAGAACAAGATGAGGAAGAAGGAGGAGGAGATTACCTAAGTTCAAGGTAAGATGGAATAAAGAACTCTTGGGAGAAGAGTGCTCGGTTTTGGAGAAGATAAACTCGGGGCAAGGGGGTGCTCGGTTGGAGGATGCTCGGCCTAAGGTGGCCTGAGGTGGAAGAGAGTGAGCTTGGGCCTGTGGAGAGGAAGGAGAAGAACAATGGCAGCAACAACAGTCGCAAATATAGAAGCGACAGTAGCAAAACACAACAGCAGCAGTAGCAAAGCACTGCTAGGGGGTGATGGTGATGGTGTTGGTAGTAGTCGTGGTCGTGGTTGGTGGTGGTGATGGTGGTGAAGCTGGTGGTGGTCGTGGTGGAGTTGGGAGCTCGGTTGGAGGATGCTTGGCCTGAGATGGCCGGAGGTGAAGGAGGGGGAGCTTGGGTGAAGGAGGAGGTGGTGGTGATGGGGTGGTTGTCGGCTGCTGCAGTCGTTGGTGAGGGCAGTGGTGGTGGTTGAGTGAAGGTGATGGTGGTGGTAGTTTTTTAGAGAGGGAGGAGATGATGGTAATGGTGGTGGTTTCGGTTGAGAGGGGTTGAGGTAAAAAAGAGAGATGGAGGAGTGAAGAAGAAGATAAAGTGTGAATGAAGAGGAAGGAGATGATGTAGTAACAAATGATGAGAGGGAGAGAGAGGGGGATATGTTGGGGTTCAGGCCAGCTAGGTATTTTTAGGGATGTGTGGGTTTTCATGAAGGAAGTAAGTGGTTGGGATGGTTTAACGTTTGAATGGAGGTCCATGATTTATGGTAGTTGGTGATGTTGCATAGTACCATACAAAAGGGAGAGGGAAAGAGAGTATGAGTGGTCAAATCATGACCAAGGGGATTTTTTTTATTTTGTTTTGCTCCAATAGGAGGTGGACACCTAATCATTCTTTTACACATAGGTTCCTAGTAGTTTAAGATTTGCACAAAAAGGAAAATTTGGATTTGATGAGGGTAGAAGCCATGTTTGGTGTATTATAGTGGGGAAATTGGTGTGTGATATTTTGTATGAGCCATGAGGTTGTGTGTATGGGTTTGGGTTGGTGTTTGGTCTAGTTTTGGCTAGATTGAGTCGGTTGCCCTAAAATAAATAAAAGTTGTGTCATAGGTGTTCTTTAATAAATTGGAAGTGCATAGGATCTCGATTGGGTGTAACATGAGTATCACGGACATAGTAAACTCAGAATAGATTATCATCATATATTGGGTTGTAAGAAATGGGTCGATGTTGTGTCTCTAATTTTGATTGGAACGGACATATGTGCAAAGTTTAGATTTTAAAATTGGATAATTATGACAAATATACAAAAGTGGGTATTTATGAATGACACAAAGGTCAGAATGGAAGACTGGCACGTCTAGGTCAAGGGTATAAAATTTGTTTGAAGGAAAAAGCTAGAGTAGCGCTCCAAATATCGAAGCAACGACAAGGTGCACTAAGTGAATTAAATTAAATATGGAGAATTATAACTCCATAAACTAATTCAAAATAATCCTAAATAAATCATAATCCTAGATTTGGATTAGGAGATTTACAACCTACCCAACTTATAAGAATTTCGTCCTCGAAATAAAAATAAACATATAATAAGCTATAAACTATCAAGTAATGCTATGGACATACCTAGGACTAGTGGAACTGGCCTTTGGACTATTTGTTGGGCTCTATTGACATACTGTGAACACTCCTGAGCCTGATGTTGGCTCGATCCAAATCTCAAACACTGCCATAACCTTCTCCTGTAATCTTTTTGAATATGCCCCTTCTTTCTACAAAAGTGACATATCAGAAGCTCTCTCTGCTGACACGGCGCAACCCTCTGTTGCGTCTGCACTCCTGGATGACGGATCGATCCTCCTGATCCTATTTGTGCCCTAACTGGTGCGGCTATACTGGGATGCTTCTGTCTTATAGAACATCTGCTAATAGCCTCTTGGATCCTGGGCTCTGTTAAGACCTCCTCGTAAGAGATCCTCACATACGAGCTAGTAAATCTTTGGAGCTCATAAGTCAATCTATTATGGAACCTCTTGGCCTTATCTAAATTATTTTGGTATTAGGACGGTACCAAATCTGCTAAGATGACTGAACTATGCGTCATACGTGTCTACAGTCATATTCCTTTGCTCCAAATGCATGAACTGAGAGTAGAGCTCATTCCAGACCGTAGCCGAGAAGTACTTCATATTGAAGTATTTCAAAAATAGCTCCCATATCTACTTCTTACTGATTCTAAGCTCCATAGGGTCCCACCAGTAATAGGTATTTTCTTTCAACTGGGCCCTCACTACTGTCACCCATAGGTCCGAAGGTATCTGAGAAGCCTCCAATAGCATCTCCGTATTGGCGACCCAATCTGAAATCTCCTCGGCAGTCTCGCTACCCGTAAAGGTACCTGGGTTCATATGGCGAAATCACCGAACTGTGTCTACTGGCAAAGCAGGTGTAGGTGCTGGTGCATGTGGCCTCTCCAGAACTGCCATTAACCTCTGCCTTATATTCTTGGCCTGATGCCATTGAGCCTGCATCATGGCTTGAAAGAACTGGAATATCTACGATTGTCCCTCCTACGGTGGCATCTGAGGTGGAAAGGGTACGTACGGCATGTGCTGAGGGTATAATCGTACAACATATAAGGAGGGAAGGGTAGAGGTGGTGGCAACGGAACCTCCGGCTGCGATGTTGGTGCCTACTGAGTTGTCGGCCCCTCGGGCTGCGGCATCGGCGTGGCCCTCGAAGTCTGGCCCTCATGGTGCTGTGTTGGAACATCCTGCGAAGTCTGGCCCTCATGTTGCTGTGTCGGAACAACCTGTGAAGTCTAGCCCTCATGTTGCTGTATCAGAATAGCCTGCAAAGTTTGGTGGCAATGTATCAATGGGGTCTGAGGTATCACCAGAACCTAAAGTGGTGCTTGTTCTCCAGGTGGTCCCGGGGATCTATCCTTCCTCTACGCGGTATCAAATAGCACAATGGCACCGTATGTCATGTGTCCGCTATGCAAGTTCATCTATCTGCAAGTGATAGAATTAAATTAAAAGAGTACAGAAAAAAACAAACCTGATGCAGATATTAAAATAATTAAATACGAAAGAGGTTCAAAGAATGTAGTCAAGGTGGATAAGATCTAATAAATTTTATCCTATTGTCGGCTCGCTGGGCATGATACCGTACCACAAGTGATAAACAGAGACCTGCATGGGCCACCACTAAAACCATGTCCGGCCCTAGTCCCAAAATATATGGGACCAGGACACATGGCAATGACCAGCTAATACGACTCCGAAGGATTTCTCAATATAATGGACCCGTCGAAGCGTACTACTCTGTCCTAAAATACTATCAAGACTAATATGCTACGCTAATAAACAATAGGTAAACAACTAATCTCATCAACAAAAATAAATATAATAAAGACTGAAGTAATTATTGGTAAATAAAATATAAAGAGTCTGAATATCCATATACAACTGAAATAGTCTTATAGGACAAACCCACTGAAATACAACGATGGAATAAAAGTACATAAAGCAGTAATATAACTATAGTAGAGCATCAACTAGCTAGATAAAGATACTCTAGACCAAAGCAGCAGTGTACCCCAAAATATAGGAACTCCTCAGGAAATGCCTCAAAGTCCTCAGCCACAAATCCGCTCTCCACTCCTGCTCCGTATATGGTCGGGTACAAGTGTCGTCCAGATCTGAAAAGAAACCAGGTCCTCAGAGGGATGTAACAAGATATAAAAAGTATATGCCATAAAATAAATACTGTGTAAACGTGAGGGTGAACTAACCAGCTAAGTGAAATACACTTGAAGAAAATCTTGGTACGTATGGGTAGGTAAAAGGTATAAAGCGTAGCATCGAGCCAGAGGCTAAGTATCTAGCATTAGTTATAAACTGGATGCCAGAAGTATATGCTGACTACATAACTGATCATGATAGCGCGTAGCTAGTAACCTCTGCCAGATGTATCGACAAGCATATACGCTCATAACCGGGTAGCACAAAGCCCATAATCTGGCAACACATAGCCTATAATCGAGTAATACTGAGGCTCACGACCCCGTAGTTTACTCTGAACTACGGTAGCCAAATGTTTATCCCATATGCCTACTAATTATCTTTTTCGTCCAATGCCAATGTACAAGTCATGAATACGACGTAGACATCTCGTACTATAATGCAAGTCACTAAAGAAATATACGACTATGCTAAAAATTGTCATACGTACTACTCGCACCAATGATCAGTCAAGTGCGTAAGCCCGTCTCCTTATACGAACTCACTCTGTGACGTAAAATGTTATGTGACAAGGCTTCGAGAGTCATGATAATAACTCCACAATATTATCTACGACCACTAGACACTAGCTCAAACACACGTCTTAACAACGCCTTCGTCGACTGCACCCGAGTCATTCTCAGACGCGCATGGTTATATAATATTTAAAACAATAAACATGTGAACTATAATAATTGAATTTAAACAGTACAACAACGCAAGGTATACTTGCCTGGAACTCCGATGTGAACAAGTAAAGCTCCGAAACCTGCAGCCAAGGTAGAACCTTCTTGGGTGCCTATGAATATAATATCAATAAATATCAATCACTATATTATGCTATGCTAAGCATGCACAAGAGTATAACATACGCAACATCATGAGTCACGTAGAGTCTAAACCAAACAAGCGTTCTAACTAAGTAGGTTGGCTAAGGTTGACTAGTTAAAGACTAGGAAAGTATGTGTACACGAAGTCTACTAGTCACACAATACCTATAACTCCTATAAAATGTGTCATTTCTCATATAACACAATCACGATCACAACTAAGGTTCTTATAAGTGCTAAGTTGCTTTCCAACATCTAGGTACCAAGTATTATCCCTCTAGGTTCTATGCACAAATATATCATTATTAACATTAAATATTGTGCACAGCATGTCAAAGTAGCCTACTACCTACAAGTAATTATATACATCTCATGTTATTCGACTTGTGCACTATATAAATAGGTTTGGGTTCTCTTAAATATATACAACCATCACAACAACCGTTAATATACATAACCCATCACTAACCCTAATTTCTTTTGCAGTTTCTCACACAAAGTAACAAGTGCACACCACCATATGACAATTTACATCTACTCTAACTTGTCACACTAGCATGACAATATTTCATACTCTCATTCTTCACATGCATTATATATATATATATATATATATATATATATATATATAATAATAATAATAATAATAATAATAATGTTTAAATCTCATCATGGTAATAACCTCTTCTACATATCTCTACACATATAAATCTCTACTAGTGTAAACCCTAGGTAGCATCCATAACCTAGGTATCACACTAACAATTTCTCAAGCAACAATATACAATCTAAACTAATCATTTTAAGCATAGCATATATTCTGAAATTAGAGTTAAATTGGAGTTATTAGAGAGAGTAGACAAGTGTTTAATGGGTTTGAAGAACATGGCAAAGATGTTAACACATTAGTGCATTTATAACCATACTTCCAAAATGAAGAACTCATGGTGAAGAATATATAATGGTAGATGAAGCTTATACAAAATATGGAAAAGAAATTTAAGTCATGAAGAAGAACAAGATGAGGAAGAAGGATGAGGAGATTACCTAAGTTCAAGATGAGATAGAAGGAAGAACTCTTGGGAGAAGAGTGCTCGATTTTGGAAAAGATGCACTCGGGGCAAGGGGGTGCTCGGTTGGAGGATGCTCGGCCTGAGGTAGCCGGAGGTAGAGGATAGAGATCTCGGACTTGTGGAGAGGAAGAAAAAGAACAAGGTCAGAAACAGTCATAAAATACAGCAGCATTAACAAAATGCAACAGCAGCAGTAGTAAAGCACTACTAGGGGGGTGATGGTGGTGGTGGTGGTCCTGGTTGGTGGTGATCCTGGTTGGTGGTGGTGATTGTGGCGAAGCTAGTGGTGGTTGTGGTGGAGTGGGGAGCTCGGTTAGAGGATGCTCGGCCTGAGGTGACCGGAGGTGAAGGAGGGAGAGCTCGGGTGAAGGAGGAGGTGGTGGTGATGTGGTGGTTGTTGGCTGCTGTAGTCGTTGGTGAGGGCAGTAGTGGTGGTGGTGTTGGTTGATTAAAGGTGATAGTGGTTTGTTGAGAGGGAGGAGATGATGGTGATGGTAGTGATGCATTCGGTTGAGAGGAGGAGAGGTGAAGAAGGAGATGGAGGAGTGAAGAAGAAGATGAAGTGTAAATGGAGAGGGAGAAAATTATGTAGTAATAAATGATGTGAGAGAGAGGGGGGTGTATTGGGGTTAGGGCCGACTAGGTATTTCTAGGGATGTGTGGGTTGTCATGAAGGAAGTGAGTGGTTGGGATGGTTTGAAATTTGAATGGAGGGCCATAATTTATAGTAGTTGGTGATGTTGCATAGTACCATGCAAAAGGATGAGGGGAGGAGAGTGTGACCGTTCAAGTCATGACTAAGGGGCTTTCTTTATTTGGTTTTGCTCCAATAGGAGGTGGACACCTAGCTTTTCTTTTACGCATAGGTCACTAGTAGTTTAGGATTTGCAGAAAATGGAAAATTTGGATTTGATGAGGGTAGAAGCCATGTTTGGTGTGTTATAGTGAGGGAAATTAGTGTGTGGTATTTTGTATGATCCATGAGGTTGAGAGTGTGGGTTTGGTTTTGTGTTTGGTCTAGTTTTGACTAGATTGAGTCGGTTGCCCCAAAATAAATAAAAATTATGCCATCGGTCTTCTTTAATAAATTGGAAGCATAGGATCTCGATTGGGGATGACACAAGTGTCACGGACGTAGTAGACTCGGAATAGGGGTTGCAAGAAATAGGTCGATGTTGTCTCTCAAATTTCGATTGGAACGGACATATGTGCAAAGTTTAGGTTTTAAAATTAGATAATTGTGACAAATATTTATGATTAAAATAAAGCACAAACGAGAGTATTTATAAGTGACACAAAGGTCGGAATGGAAGACTGGCATGTCTAGGTCAAGGGTATAAAATTTGTTTGAAGGCAAAAGCTAGAGTAGCGCTCCAAATATCGAAGCAACGACAAGGTGCACCAAGTGAATTAATTAAATGAGGCAAATTATAACTCCATTAACTAATTCAAAATAACCCTAAATAAATTATAATCCTAGATTTGGGTCAGGGGGTTTATAGGAACAACCTCTAAACTATGAGCAAGGTGTATTTGCCTTGGATTTTTAATGCTCGCGAGCCTACGACTTGGATTCAAACCGCTACTCCTCATCCAGACCGATTTCAGAGAATTCTAGCCTCGTAAACCTTATCGTACTCTCCCCTAGGCTGGTCAGGTTCAAATCTATCTCCCATAGTAAGATTGGGAGAAGAGATGGAGATGTGAAGGGAGGAAGGAAAAGAGGCTAGAGAGTTAGGAAGAAGAAGAAAGAGTGAAAGAAGAAGCTTGAGTGTGAAGAGGAGTAGGGGGTCAAGGGTTTTAGGGTGCTGGAGTAAAAGAAGAGAGAGACAGAGAGATGTAGTGCCCTGCTCCCCGCATGGGGAAAACGTTTATGGAATATTGTCGATATCAGTTGATCGGAACATATTGAATCAAGATCATTTTTTTGTTATGAATTTGTTTCTTTGGAATTAGGTCCCATATTTAGTAGATCGTGTCTCGAGGAAGGACTCTCTGTGTAAGAGTCATGAGGGACCTTTCTACTGCTTGGTTTTTGTTGCTATTTTCATTGTCGTTTTTGCTGCTTTAGCTGTTGGTTTTATAAATATATTTTTGTAAATATTTTGATGGATTTTATTGCTTGCGTTCTCCAAACTTTGTATTCATATCAAATTTTGAAAAGAAAGAGAAGAGAATGTATTGATCATCTGTTGGTGTTGTAACGACCCGCTCCGCTAAATTAGGAGAGCCGATTCAAACGGCACAAGTACGACGTCCTGTCTCGTCTAGCATGACGAGATGAATCGCTTGATGTAAAGGCATTTAGACTTGGCCCTTTAGAAGAAGTTATGACTTATACTTTTAAAAGGCGTGCAAGGAGTCTTGCTTGGGTGATGCGATTCATCGCTAAGGTGGGTGACTCCGATGAACCTGTCTTTGCTTAGCATGCACACCTAATAACATAGACGATATATGCTAGTCGCTAGGTATATCAACTGGTGCATGCTAATAAAAGAGTTCAACGCACCTAGTTAAGGGAATAATCCCATCTTGTATTACTTGCATAGAATATGGAATATAACCTGCTGCTAGAAAGATAGAAACTTCATAAGCATTTCATTCATGCGAATAGACTTTCCTTATGCCTCAGTAGTATTTATCCGCGTATGGTTGCAATGCACATCACATAGACTATGCCAAGATTTAAGTACTTCACAAAATATGGTTCACTAAGTTGAGTCAGAAAGACTAAAAAAATAAGTGTTCCGAGCCAAGTAATGGAAACATGGAAAGTCTTCGGGATGTTAGGTCACCAAGGCAATTTTCGAACTAGGAAACTGCATAAAGTATAAAAAATAATATAAAGAAGAGATTGCTTTTAAAACTTAATAAGTTGGCACTAAAGGAACGGCCTGGGATGGCTTGTAGCGGGCTCATTACCTGAGTTTACAACCATTGTCGTTTACTCAGAAGAAGAAGAGTAAAAGAAAGATATAAGAAAAGAGACTTGCATGATCGTGGATGCTTCTGCACAAGCTGATTGTAAAACCCCTCAAATTATTATATATATATATATATATATATATATATATATATATAATTATTATTATTATTATTATTATTATAAATAAATAGTATAGATCAAAAGAAACCCTAGGGTATTTTTCTTTGAATTTTTAGGCATCCCCACAATTTCCTAGAGTTTTTCTAAGAGAAATAAGATAGATAATATAAATAATAATAACTAATATTATAAATCCCTAAATTTCCTATAAATCCCTAAACTAATCCTAATACAAAACCAAAGCCCACTCCTAATGCTACCCGACCTCCTTCAGCAGGCCTGTGGCCATCTCACACAACAAAACCTAACCCTAACCCTAGTTAATTTGCAAATTTGCAACAAAACTTAATCCGCTGGACTCGCAGCATTTGACCTATCCTTTGACCTAAGTTTCGTCCAATTTCGATACCGTGACAGAATTACCGTTTTGCGAGCCCCACGGTTCGACTTGACGAGCGATTTTATGAATGGCTCATCATAATCCAAAACTAGACATATTGTTGAGTTCGTATCGTCGATTAGGATTTATTTGACCTATAATTTGTCCCCTTTAGAGACCTTTATTTCTGGCATATTTTTTGGTACAAATTGGCCCACATGTGGATCCTACTTTGGTCCAAAAATTATCTTTTTACCCCTGTGTTCAAATTGGACGAAAGGGTAGTATTTTTTGACTATCTCGTTATTTCTAGAGACATTGGTGATATTTATTTCTGCATCCAGAGACTTTCATTTAAAGTCCCTATTTTTTGCTTTCTTATGCTTATCGTCTGCATGTCTATATTATATTGATTGCTTGCCAGACAAGTATACCTTGCCACAGTACTGTTTAGTTATATTTCTTTACTGCATAATTATTTTCTGTTATTTATTTCTATTTATTTTTCTATATAAAACTGTGCATCCAAGAAAGACTTGGGTGCAACGACGGTTGCGTTATCTTTTCTCTTACTTTATTATGCATATTGACCTAGTTTTAGGAGACCACCCCATGATTTTGAGGCATTATTATGTTTCATCCGGCCCTGAAATATGTGTTACACGAGTTGTGAGTCTCATACAGGATACGGACTTGCGTGATAGGGTGGCCAACTGTACGTATAGGTCGTACAGCGGATATGGAATAACTGCTAATAGTAATATCATGTTTACCAGACTTAGCAGTTACTAGAGGTATTTGCGTATTGTGGATATGACACGTTTGTTGCATTGGAAGGGGAAAACAATGAGTAAGCGTATGTGACTCCTTTATACTTTTCCTTTATTTGCCCATATGCTCCGTCGGAGATACAATGAGTTATGACCCCTTATATATACTGCAGGCCTATAACGATCGGAAGACATTATGCCCGTGGCCTCTGGATCTCTAAGAGAACTACTTTTATCCTATTATTTTAGCCAAATAGTCCATACGCAGAAAAGTTGTTCCTAAATTGCATATCACATAGACTGGTTAGGCGACCATGTTGGATGTTTACTTTCAGTACATTATTAGCATGCTTTTATGTATCTTATTACGTCCCTTTGAGGACCTGGTCCCTTTTCAAGTATAGATAATCAAGATTATCCGTAGGAGTATGGATCCAGCCCTGATGCTTCATTTACTGTTGATGAGGTCTTACCCTCTGAGTACCCATAAATACCTCATCGCTGATGGATTTCTTAGCTCATATTTTTTTATTTTATATTGTAGTTCCGTCCTCCTCTATTATTTTAGTTGATATAGTCGTTTGGTAGTGGATTTGTCTCCACCCGACTATTATTCTTTTATTATTTCATACTTGAGACTTTTAGTTATTTATTTTGGTACTTCTTTACTTGTGTCAATGGATTAGATATAGCTGCCTGTGACTTGTGTTGACAATAAATGTACCACTTGCGAATTAATATTCATATTAGCGTACGTATGTGTTATGGTTTCCCAACATATTGGAGTTTCCATATTCATACGGCTTGCATGCTACGTATTTCTAGTCCTACGTATTTTGGGACTGGGGCGTGACAATGATTCCTATGGACGAGGCGCCAGGGCCGATTCGGCCTAGGGGGAATCCGGATAGCTATGCTAGAGAGAAAGCTAGCACGGGTAAGTTCGGGTGAGTCGCCATGGCACTGGGACCTGTAGAAGCATGGAAAATCCAAAACCATGCACCAAAGAGATCCTTACCCATGCGCCACTATTATCCTAGTGTTCCCCTGTCCCAAGCAGCGCCATGCGCCACTGTTGCTCCATTGATCTCCATGTGCCAGGTGGACGTACTCCCCAAGTGCAATCAAAGTCATCATATGACACATGTTATGAGTATTATAGACACTAGCAACCCCAGATCTTAGCCGAACATGTGGTAGCCTATGGCTCTATGTGCCGCTAATTGCAACATACATCGCTATATGGCAGCATGAGATGCGCGCATATATGCCTTCTCACAAATATAAATAATGGGTGTTTTCCACGTAAAAAAAGGGGCCTCCATCGTGAAAAAGAAGTCAGAAGAGCACGCACATAGGAAGCTCAGAGGAGAAAAGGAGAAGAAGACAGAAGCGCCAGCCTCGTCAACCTCCTTGGTCCCGGATCATCAACGGAGTAAAGGAGCCGCTACAGTGCTCGATCTCCACTGTCACACTTGTCCAGATTTTTTTTTACTTATATCCTTCTGTATTAGGAATTCTCTTGTACTATTTATCAATTTTTGATAAGTAAAAAGTTCGCTCAACTTTACACAAAATTATTTTTTTGGCGATGTCGACAAAAATGGCGACTCTGTTGGAGAAGAGCTTCTCATCCAACGAGAAGCTGGTAACGCAATTCGAGGTAACCAAGTTAGGTTTGACTCAGAGGATATTGGTCGTTCGCTTCGACCAACAGGCATTCGAAGATATGCTGGACAAGCCGAGCTCTCCAATGAGTTCTGTACGACCTCGTAAAACTCGGGACATCAATACCGTTGCGCCAAGCCCAAAGTTGGTACCTGATACATTGTCAACCCACGCCGCAGTTGCACACGCGGTTGACCTGTATTCCACTGACAAGTCGAGTGTAGAAGCATAAAAAATCTAAGAAGCCCCTATAAGCCTTGGTCCACATGCGTCAAAGGCTCAACATGCGTCAAAGGTCAAAATGACGCATGATCCTTTGGGCGCATAAATGTTACATTAGTCAAGATAGGTCATTTATGACTCTGACAGTAATAATGGTTCTGAAATGCCTCGACTTCGACACCGACAGTTGGCGTCAGTTCCCACGTTACCACCATAATGACTTTTGTCACTATGCTTTCGTACAATATCACGTGTATGAGAGACAAAGCTCCATGCATCTCTGGCCCTATGCATCCCAGACTTTATGCATCCTAAGTATCTCGGACCTCATGTGCCTCAAAATCCATGTGTTTGATGCATTTCTGGCCTCATGCATCCCAGACTCCATACGTTCCATGCGTCTCTGGCCCTATGCGTTCCAGACATGATGCGTCCCAAGCATCTCAGACTCCATGCGTTTAATATGGAAGTGTTCCTCAAGCCAAGATCTTTCTTTTACAACTGAGGATATTCTCTATAGGCCAAGTGTCAAGCTGACCAAGTCACGCACTCCAAGTACAAAAATTGGCTATATTTTCAGCAATAACAGATCCCAAAAAAGACTTAATATGGCAAAGCGACCATGACATGTGTCCATGGTTGCAACTGCATCCTGTTGAGGATGGACACGTGTCAGCCCCAACATCTATGCGCGCATAGCATATGCGAGCATAGGCCCATTAGCATGACAAGCTATAAATAGTATGGTTGTATACCCACTAAAAGGCATCAGGAGACATACATACAGACAAGCACAAGTGAGAGAATATGAGAAAGCATTCTCATTCCCTCGTCGGACCGTCAACAGAATAAAGGAGTAACTACAGTTCTCGATCTCCATTGTCACATTCCCCAGAATAAAAAAACAATTATATTTAAATTTTTTGTCTAGGATTTCTTTGTACTCTTTTGTTTGTTAAGCACACAAAGTTTGTTTCAACTTTGGATCAATGCCTGGATGCACATTGGGAGCTATGGTTCGAGCAACGAGAATCTTCCACTGAGGACGAGGTCGTACAAGTATACCTAGGCGATGAATCTTCCCCTAAACCTATCTTCATTAGTAAAAGTCTGTTCGAAGGAGATCGTGAATCCCTACTGCACCTCATAAGGGAGTATATCGATGTGTTTGCCTGGAGCTATGAAGATATGCTAGGATTGGACCCTCAGATCATGATTGTAAACCCCCTCGACCAATTTAGGGTTTAATTTGAACTAAATCAAGAGACTCAGATTTATTTGGATACAATTGGAATAAATGCGCAATAACTATATGTCTTATTATACCGCACTGTTGCTACGAGGTTGGAACGCCACACTAGCAATTACCTTCAACCCAATGTCACAAACACCTCCTAGACATGCCAGACTACCCATCTGACTATAGTGTGACTTTAATATTCGTTAGTTCGTCGCATCTTAGCTACGCAATATATTCATTAATAAGAATGCCTTGCAATTATTAATATAATTAAAGTTGAGGCCAATTTTACCCTAAAGCAGGACCTAACCAAGCCTACGTGCACACTCTCATATGGACCTGCCCCACCCCATTGAGCCCTGGCAGGCCCAAGTCCCTAGGCCAACCCATGAATTCCCTCCCATATAAATACATATTTTTTCCTAACATTGAAACCCTAAGCATTCATTCTCATCACCACCTCCAACAAGTAAACCCTAGCCGAACCCTTCCTTATAACCTAGCACCCCCTAGTCGTCGGGTCATCACCTCAGTCCGCCTCCCCTCGACGTCGGACCACCACCAAGCCGCCTGCACAACCGCCGTCCCCTCCCATCAACTATCCACCTCAACCCTCTCGAACCCGCGCCCCTCCTTTTCCGACCAGACACTGCCTCAAGCCACCACCATCCCAACCCTCGGTGACCGGACCACCCTTCCCGGCTGACTGCACCACCGCCTGGTCACCGTCGCCGTAGCCATCATCAACCATCCCCCTCATCAAATATTGACTGCTACCAGCCCGGCCAAACCGACCGGACACCAACCAATACCGCCGCCCGCCTGCCATCGACCCTGCCAACTCGACTCCGACCTCCCACGAGACCTGACCTCCCACCCAGCGCCGTCCCCGCCGCTACCAGACCGTTGTCGCCGCTGCTGCGACTACTACAGTAATTTTGCTGCCGGTGCTGCCTTGCTAACTGCCGTCGGCCGGAGTTCCACACACGCCGGAGCATAGCCGCGGACGAGCCAGACCCCACTCGGCCACGACCAGGTAATAAGTGTCGTTCAATGGTTAACTTCATTATGCCATCGTGTCGTGTCATTGCATGGACACGAGTTAATTAATTGGAAACCCTAAATTATGGATATGTGAAGGCCTAATCAGTTTGCTTAGATGACTAATAAGTAGTAATTAATAACTCAGTAAATGTCCTCATAGCAGAAATTGTTATTAATGACTTGTAAGCCCATCAATAAAAACCTGGACAAACCAAGTATGCTAAATATGGGAAGGTAAGGACCAAAATTTGTACTAGACGTAATATAGTTTTCGTAAAACCATAAATTAGAACTAATGTCTCGAGGCACACGAATCGAGGACAGAACACGTGTACACCTTAGCTACGTGCACACGTGACGCTGTATTCGATCAACCGTGAACTTGCGACAATACCCAAGAGTAGCATCGTAGTAGCGTGTATATATATTTCTTAGTGTCTGATGTCAGTATTTGTTATATTGTATTGTGTGTTTAGGGTCACTGGACCAGCCAGGAGACACTGCAGGAGCAGGCTATTAGCATTCACAGCTTCAGGACCCAGGCAAGATACCTTGCTATATTTACTGTCTAATTTAAATTATGCATATGTTGTATGATGCCTTGTTGCTTATTTCATATGACTGTGCACGTCCGAGATTTACTCGGGTACAGTCGACGGATGCGTCGATGAGTAGGGTACTTGACCTAGTCATTAGCAGACTCACCCCATGAGAGGATACTCTGATATCTTCCGAGACCTGACACTCTTACACGTTTCACTGTGACAAATTTATATTGGGATGCGGGTTCGCATACACGACTAGCTATCGGTGCGTGTGACATGCATCACGGTTAGTACAGAACTCAGAATTATTTTATTTGTAGAGACTGACATATAGATACGTGGTATACCCGTCGAGTATTCGACTAGTGTATCTACATTGGGTGGGGAGGACAGCTAGTAGGCGTATGGGGTACACACACTGGATTTCATAGTATCCGGAGGAGCCACGTATCCAGTGACTTCCTTTATTGCATACACCGCGCTCTTTGGAGTGATACGGACGTATATATATTGCAGATACCTCATTCTTCGGAATGATGGACGTTACAGATACCACGCTCTTCGGAGTGTTGGACGTTATGCCTACGCGTACCCATACGTACCAATGTTATTCTCAAATTGCATTCACTTAGTTGGTTAGCACACCCCTTATTGTATTTATTTTATTCAGCATCTATATATGGCATGCTTCTATGTATCTTGTTATGTCCCTCTGAGGACCTGGTACCTTTCCAGATTTGGACGAGGCATATTACCCCATAGTGTACGGCCCAGGACAGGAGACGAGGTTCGCTACCGCAGAGGAGCTAGAGGTATTACCGTCAGGATTTTCGTGATCACTTGGTAGGCCTTCTGCCTCTGATTGGGAGCATCATTATCTAGTCAGCCGATGCCCTAGTCATTACTCTTTTATCTATCATTTTAGTACTTTATTTCTTCATAGTAGTGGGTTTGTCCCCACCAGATATTCTTGGTTGTACTATTGTAAACCCCCAAGATCAAAAATTTATTTTTATTAATTTAGATAAAGAGATTAGGGTTATTTTGGTCCTAATTAAAATTTATTATACATAGTATTATTTATTTGTGCAGTGATTTTTATTACTTAGGACGCCTTACCGATGTCCCGATATTTAGGACACTACACTAGCTGTCACCCTGAAACAAATTCCATACACTTGGCCTAGACCAGCTCACCTATCATATTGAACCTTGAACAAACCCCGGATACTGATTTTCGTGCCTAATTTTAGTCGCACAAAAGTCGTTACAAACGTCCGTACGCAAATTAAATAAATTGCGTATTTACTTTCGTTGTCCGTTCCAATCGAAATTGAGACCCGACCTTAACCCGTTTTGACCAATCCCGATCATGACGTTATTGTACCCTGAGCCTACCACACCAATGACGCTTGTGCCACCCAATTTTGACCCCCCGGTTATTTGTAATTAATTAAATAACACCCGGTGCATTAATTATGAATTAATTAATGTGGTGACCTAACCTCATTTGAATTAGACCCAACTCCAACCCAAACCCACACCCACACCCACAAGCCTCATACTAAACACCATACACCATCCTAGCCCAATGCAAAATACCAAACATGGTGTTTTGTCACATCAAATCCTCAAATTTAGCTTTTGTGCAATTTCCTAATTGTTCAGGGGCCTTTATGCAAATTTGCAGTGAGGTGTCCCCCTCTCATTGGTCCAACCCCATGAAGAATGAGACCTACATTCCTTGACCGGTCCATCATAATTTTCTCCTCCATTTTTATGTACCTACACTACTTTTTAGGGACATATCTCCACCCTACATTTTGAACCACTCAATCCTAGCCCTCCCCTCATCATGATGAAGCTTCCCCAACTCCCCAAAAATAATACCCAGCCGGCCCTAATCCCTAGGCAGCCCCCCACTCTCTCTCTCCTACATATACATCACATTGCATCTCATTTATTGCACACAACCCAAGAAATCCCAAAGAAAAACCCTAATTCCTAAAACCCTCACAAACCACCCTCTCTCAGCCCTCACCTACCCGACCCCTGCCCTCAGCCTCCTCAGCCCCCCCACCTCCGAACCTCAGCCACCGGACTCGACCCTTCCCCAGCTCCCTTTCGGCCAACCCCCACCCCCTCCGGCCGCCGCAGCCGTCGTCGGCAGCCCCCGCAGCACCCACCCTCCTTCCTGCACCACAATACCCCGACCACCCCCGACCTCCCCCAGCACCACCTCCGACCACCGTGGTCCACCGCCGCCACCCCCAACTGCTCCGCCCCGACGTCCTCTACCGGACCACCACCATCCCGCCGCCCCACGACAACCACCCCGGCCGCCATCTCCCCCGCACCACCCCCGACCCTCACCCGCACCAGTAACACCACCACTATTCCGACCGCCTCCAGCCACCATCACCGCCACCACTGACCACCGATACCGCCACCAAACTCCTCGCCACGACCCCCTCCGTCGATCCCCCACCCTGCACCGCCTCCGCCTGCGCCGCTACAGCCCCCGCAAGCCGCCGTTGCTGCTGTTGCTGCTGACAGCCGCAGTTGCTGTGACCGCCCCTCCGGCCAGCCGCCGCCTGCTCCGCCGCCATCCTCCCGCCGGCGACGAGCCCCGTGGGTCCCCCACCTGTCAATTATAGCATACCCCCTCCATGTACGTATATACGTATAATTTTATACATGTATATATATATATATCTATGTATATTTAAATATATATGTTTATATATAATGTATTATATATATATAATTATGTTATATAAGTATTATTATATTATTCTATTCTATTATACAGTATATATATACAGTATGTATATATAATATTATATTATATATTATTATGTGTATATATATGTATTTTTACATTTTTTTATGTATATATATATATAACTATGCATATACATATTTATTTATGTATATAGTAAAATATATAATTATATATATTATAAAATTATATTGTAATTTATTATATATATATATATATATAGTATACTATTATGTCTATTATGTGTATATATATATATATATGTATTTTATTTTATTTATATATATATACACATATTTATACATATGTATATATTTTATATGTATTATATTATATATATGTAAATATATTATTTATATGTATATATATATTTATATGTATATATATATATATATATATATTATACTCAGATTATATATATATTAAATATATATATATATGTATTTATATTTTTAGCATATATATATATATATATATATATATATATATATATATATGTATATATATATTATGTACTATACATATATTATTATTACAAAGCTATATATGTATTTTAGTTCTTTTTCATGTATATATATATATATATATATATATATATATATATATATATATATATATATATATATATATATAATACTATGTTATGCTATTATATATATGCATTTATTTTATTATATATATATATATATATATATGAATATATATGTATATATATTTATATATGAATTGTATATATTGCTTATGTATAAATATACTATATTATTATTTATATATATATATTTATGTATTTATATTCTTAGTATATAAATATATATATTATGTACATACTATTATATAAAGCTATATATGTATATGTATGTACATATATATATATATATGCCTTTTCTTATTTTTCATATATTATGTATATATACTCTATATATATATACCCTATATATATATATATATATATATATATATATATATATATATATATATATATATATATCGTATCTGTCCTGAAATTCTTCAGAACGAGATACCCTCCTGGTTCTTTGATTGGTGGTTACAGATGGGAGCTACTTTGGATATCCTTCCACCTTCATTACAGGAACAATTCTCTCAGTGGATATTATCTTATCCACCTTGCCAGGATACTCATCTTTTTGGGGGAGAGAGCACTCTATACTTCTTTGCTCAGTTCCAGATCCCATTCATCTTCCGTTGGTCTATTGACTGTGTGTTAAATTCCAACAATATTCCTATCCTGTCACGTAAATTCCTTGTGAAATGGTGGCAAAGGATCGATGAGAAAGAAAAGTTGATGGAAGTTATGGCATCCATCAAAGATAATGAATCAAAAATGGACAAAAAGGTCCAAAATGAACTATTTGGTGATAACACTATCACTAAACTTAAGGATTCCCTGATCAGGAAGAATCCTAAGATCTCTGCCGAAGAATTAAAGAAACGGTGCCTTCAATTCTTGAAAGCACAGTTTGATGCTAACTTTGATATGGACATTTCCAGTACCAATTCTGATACTAACTTGGAAGACATGTCCGCTGATGATTTCTATCAGACTATTCTCGACCCTATCAATGACGATAAACTTTGATTGATATGGGTGGGGTCCATCCTCCTTTTATCACATGGTCTGAGGATGGCTTTTGCAACTTTATGTAGTGGGATACCCACTCACTGTTGCATGTTGGTGACTGCACCAGACTATTTGGCAGTATTCGTCTTTTCTCAGGACAGGTGGACGGACAGCTTTATTCTATCTAAAAGCAAAAGCAGTTGAAGAATCTTTTCTTTCTGCCGACATCTTTTAGTGGATTACAGGTGGCATCTTCTTTACCTGAGTGCGATGGCAGCTGGCTTCTGGTGGCTTCGTTATGAAGCAATCTGTTTATGTATAAATAAGGGAAGAGTCTTCCCTATAAGGGCGTGCTATTTTTCAGTTTCTGCAATCTTCTTCTCTTTATTCCTCTTGTAAACTTGTGACATGAGTTTGTAACGATCTTGAGATCTTAATAAAATTTCAGTATTTCTACTAAAAGATCTCCTCCCCATAACTCTGATATTTGGTATCAGAGCCATGAAGGCTCAAAGCTGAGGTGATTCTACTCTCTGTTCTCTGTAATGTTTGTTAGTCGAATCTTCATATTACAATACCATTAGTATTTACTATTAAATGGATATATAAAAATTTTCTTTAGTAATTCATTTAAATTTTAGAGTGACTACTTCTAGGAATAACCAAGGTCTAGTTCATATGACAACTTGTCGCGTTGGCTATGTTGGCCGGGTAGGCCGTTTCCAGCCGTAAAAGTTCGTTGACAGTCATACCTATGACCAGGTTAACTATGAAGGCATTCTAAAAATTTTTATGTTTTACTTATACTAAATTTTTATTATCTATCTAATAGTAATATTAATAGTATTGTCCCATATTATTGTTAACTAACTCTTGCAGGAACAGTGAGTAGAAGATCCTCCTACTTCATCTTCTGATGAGCAGTACTATGTCCATTGGTGACAACAAAAAGACCCTGTTAAAGGGCAAATCAATCAAAAATGCTCAATTGAGCGAGTTTCCTTCAGATCTGGAGGAACTCAATAAATGGACTATCCCAGGCGTTAAGCCAAAGGATATCTATAAAATTGGTTGGCTTGATTTCAAGTCATCAATTGCTATAAAAACTATGGAAAGGACCGTTCAGGTCAATGATACTGAGCATTCTATCAGGTTTCTTTCTGAAGAAGACCTTGAACCCTACATAGGGAATAATGCTTATAATTTTATCCATATTGGATTAATTCAGGTTGCGTTAAAACCTCTTACTCTTCAGGGTTTAAATGCTTCATTCATATCCTCTTTACGAGATGCTAGATGTCTTGATTGGCAACCATCTCTTATGGGCGTTATGCAGACTAGTCTTTGTCATGGACCAGTCTACTTTAATGTTTATCCCAATCTAAGTCTATCCCTTACAGATACAAATTTACTGGATGCAGTAACTTTTAATCTGAAGACTTATGGCTATAACTTTAAGCAAGGTTCTGAAACCATTGCAATCCTCTATCGAATACACTTTAAAGTATTGTCTACTTTAGCTCCTAAAGCTAGACATCTTACCAAGCCTGGTAAGACAACTTTGATTGAAACAAATCTGTTGACATCAAATGTTGCTGCTAATAAAATAATCAAATGGAATGAAATTCAATTCCCTGATAGATGGGTTTTAAATCAGGCTATTCCGCCTAGACCTATAATGGATACTGAGTTAGATCAGATAATCCAAACTCCAGATGGAGATGTGGAAGTTAGATTTACTCCACAAATTAAAGCAAGAATTTCATCTTCTAGTTTTCGTTCTCCTTCAGTTATTGAAAGAGGAGAAAACTCTTCTCAAACTTCTGAGAGAGATGATGAAATTAAAGGTATGAAAATCAAAAATAACATTGCCAAACCAGAATATAAAACAGAATGGGCTGATCCCATTGATCCTGTTTATTCTTCTGATGCTAGTTTTGGCACTCATTCTCTTAACGTTATAACCTTGACCAATGACAATTCCAACAGCGATCCTAATTATTGGGATTGGACACAGGATAAAAATGTTCGAGCTATTATTGTTCAAGCTTATGATGAAGAAATTCAATTCAAAGCTTGGTTTGAAAAGAATTATACCCTTGATCAAAGGTATGAATTCAAAGATAAATATTATGCTCATCTCAAAGAGATAAATAAAATTAAATGGTTTGATAAATGGTTTATTGAGAACTATATCAACCAAGAACTCGCTAGCATTAACATGCTAGAAGAGGGTTATAAAAATTGGATCACTGATACGGGAAAACGTGTTCGTGCTTTATATCCACCTAATGGACCGCTCAAACTTTTGGTTGACACCGAAAAGATTGAAGATATATCCTTTATTCGAATTATCGATCATAAGGAAGAACAAATAAAAGAGCTTCAAAAAATTGTGAAGCAAAATAACTATACTAATGCTTATATTCAAACCATTGGTTCTCAATTGGTTAGAATGGAAACTGCCCTTGACGAAGTTCTTCTCAAGGTCAATAATATCCTTAAATTACCAAAATCAATGCCCAAAGATACTACCTTAAAGAAGGTAGGAAATATACCAATAAAACCTACTAGTGATACTACTGGTTTTAAATTATCTTCTCCTGAAGTTACTGAGAAAGATATTCAAAGCTTAATTGAGAAGCTTCAGAATACTTCCTTAGTGGAAAAACAATCCTCTAAAGAAAAGGGCGAAAGCTCTACTCAAAATACCATTTTGGTACTTGACGGAAATTCTTCCGTGGCTGATGGTTCAGATATTGAATCCTGCCAAAATTATTCTCAAAATTCTGACGATCAGTTAGATCCTATTCAAATTCATGCTCTTCAAAATTCTTTTGAAGACATTGATCGAAATGTTCAACAGACTTCTAATATGATTCTGCCTATGCAGCAGCAACACAAGAAGCCCAATCTTCAAAAATATTATTACAAACGTCCAACTCCTATGGATGTTTTATATGAAGAGAATGATAATATCATTCAGAATAATTACAGTGGAGGAAACATCTATGAATGGAACATAGATGGATGTTCTGATAAACAGATCTGTGATCAGTTACATCGAATGCTTATGTTTGCTACGGTTTGTCGAACAAACAAGAATACTGACAAAACCATTGCTAGTTTTATTACTTGCGGTTTTACCGGAGTATTAAAAGGCTGGTGGGATCATTGTTTATCTCCTGAGCAGAAAGCAGTTATTGCTAATGCTGTCAAAATTAAAAATAATAAAGAAATTGAGGATAGTGTTATCACTTTGATTAGCACTATTTGTGATCACTTTACGGGTTTAGTCTCTGACAATGGTGAACGCACCAGGACTTTACTTCAAAATCTTCGTTGTCCAACTCTTACTCATTTTAGATGGTATAAAGATACTTTTCTAAACAGAGTAATGCAGTTAAATGATGCCAATGATGCTCACTGGAAATCTAAATTTATTGATGGTCTTCCTAATCTGTTTGCAGAAAAGGTTAGACAACAAATACGCAACAGTAATGATGGCATAATTCCATATAGTGATTTCACTTATGGTAATCTTGTGAATGCCTGTATTCAAGAAGGGTTAGCCCTTTGTAATGACCTTAAATTAAGGAATCAATTGAAATCTCAAAGGTTATCTGAGAGAAAACAATTGGGAGAGTTTTGTAGCCAGTTTGCTATGGAAACTATAAAGCCTCCATCTGATAGTAAAAGAAAATTCTCTAAAGAAAAATCTTATAAAAAGAAGAGATATTCTTCGAAAAGGAATTATCCTAAAGATTTTTCTAATGACAAAAGAAAACAATTTTCCACTAGGAAAAAGTTTTCTAAAAACACAAGTTCGAATAAAAAAGTTAAATGCTTTAAATGTGGTAAACTTGGCCACTATTCGAACAGGTGTAATACTAAACAAAAGATCGATATGATCGAAGATGAAGGGTTGAAAAAGACTCTACTAAAGATCATGATCAATTCTGATTATGAATCTGATTCATCAAGTGATGAGTCTATCAACTCTATAAAATCTGCTAGTGATTGTGGTACTGATTGCGATTGCAAAGCATGTACTATTAATAGTAAAGCAGATTATTATAAATCCATTATAACAATGAATGGTCTTTCAATTAATGTATTGACCAGTCAAGATAAAAAAGAAATTCTTGAATCACTTTTGACTGATACTATTAGCCAAAATGTGAAAGCAAAAATTATTGAGATTTTGCAAGATGATACTCATGAAACTTCTTCAAGTTTCCCTCCATATACCATGACAGAGGTTTTATCCCGGAGAAAGGGGATTAATCCTAAGACTGTCTCTATAAACGATCTTCAGAGAGAATTAAAACTCTTGAAGAATGAAGTCAAAGAGTTAAAGTCTAATGACGAAATAACTCAACAAAGACTTGCCCTCATTGAACAAGATGTTAAATCTTACAATGAGATTATTCTCAAAAAACAAATGATCGAACATTCTCGTTTAACCGATAGTGAAAACGAGCATGAAGATGACATAATTGATCAACAGGTTCAATCTGTTGCTATGACCACCAAAGGAAAATCTATTGATCATTCCTTTTTATCTAAGATAGATCTTTTTATTACCCACAAATGGTATATAAAAATTGATCTAATTATAAACAATGAATTTATGATTTATAATCTTATTGCCCTTGTTGACAGTGGTGCAGATTTGAACTGTGTCAAAGAAGGAATTATTCCCTTAAAATATTGTGAACGCACTACTCAAACTTTGAGTGCTGCAAATAACAAAGCTCTTACAACGCCTTTTAAGGTTACAGATGTTCATATCTGTAAAAATGATGCATGTATTCCCTTGCATTTTATTGTTGTAAAAGAAATATCCCAGCATGTTATTCTAGGAACTCCTTTTCTAGAAAAACTCATGCCAATAAAAGAAATTAATAGAAAAGGTATTTCCACTTGTTATAAGGGGAAAAACATTACCTTTGAATTTATCACCAATCCTGTGGCTAAAATTCTCAATGAGATAAAGGAAGTTGATCTGAAAAATAATCAGATAAACTTTATCAAAGAAGAAATTTTCCAGCTTTCTATTAAAGAACAGCTTGAAAAATATGACATAAAAAATAAAATAAAACAAGTTAATGATGAATTTGTTCGTCAAACTTGTAGTAATATTCCCAATGCATTTTGGGACAGAAAGCATCATATTGTCTCTCTTCCATATGAAGAATCCTTTAATGAAAGAGATGTTCCGACTAAGGCTAGACCTTGTCAAATGAACAACAATTATCTTGAATTATGCAAAAAAGAGATCAATGATCTTCTTGATAAAAGACTTATCAGAAAGTCGTACTCTCCATGGAGTTATACAGCTTTTTATGTCAATAATAATGCTGAGAAGGAAAGAGGTGTTCCTCGGTTAGTTATTAACTATAAACCTCTTAACAAAGTCCTTAAATGGATCCGTTACCCTATTCCCAACAAAAGAGATTTGCTTAACAGAATTGTTAATGCAAAGATATTCTCTAAATTCGATTTAAAGTCAGGTTACTGGCAAATTCAAATCGAAGAGAAAGACAAATACAAAACTGCCTTCACAGTCCCATTCGGGCACTATGAATGGAATGTTATGCCATTTGGTTTAAAAAATGCTCCTTCTGAATTTCAGAATATTATGAATGAGATATTTATTCAATATTCTAATTTTATTCTCTCATATATTGATGACATTCTTATATTCTCTAATACCATTGATGAGCATTTTAAGCATTTAAATGTTTTTAAACATTTAGCTATCAAAAATGATCTTGTTATTTCTGCTCCAAAAATGAAGTTATTTCAGACAGAAATAAGATTCCTTGGTCATAACATTGTCAATAATACTATTATACCCATTGACAGGAGTATCGAATTTGCTTCGAAATTTCCTGATGAAATTACAGACATAAAGCAACTACAGAGATTTCTTGGTGCTTTAAATTATGTTTCTGACTTTTATAAAAACATTGCTATAGACACAAAGATTCTATATCAAAGGTTGAGAAAAAACCCTACTCCTTGGAGTATCAACCACACTAAAGCTGTTCAGCTTATTAAGCAAAAGGTGAAATGCCTTCCTTGCTTACACCTTGCCAACCCTGACTGGTTCAAAGTTGTTGAAACTGATGCCAGTAATATTGGTTATGGTGGTATACTCAAACAAATAGATCCCATTAACAAAGATCATGCTATCCTTGTTAGATACCATTCTGGTAAATGGGACGATACTCAGATTAATTACTCTACGATAAAGAAAGAACTTCTTTCCATTATCAAATGTATTCATAAATTCCAAGATGATCTATTAAATAAGAAATTCTTACTTCGTATAGACTGCAGTTCTGCAAAGTCTATATTATAAAAAGATGTTAAGAATCTTGCTTCTAAGCAAATTTTTGCTAGATGGCAAGCAGAACTTGCTATATTCGATTTTGACATTGAATTTATTAATGGCAAAAATAATTCTCTTCCTGATTTTCTAACTCGTGAATTTTTGCAGCAAAATGTCCACGAACTCTCGCGGTAGAGGAAAGTCTAAGGGGCCATTACGACCCCAAGACTCTTTCGGCATTCAAAAGACTATTGGCCGAAAGCCACCTCCCTCTGAAGCTGGATCCAGCTCAGCGGCTAAAGGCAAGCAGCCAGCAGATACTGCTGATGCTAATATCCGATCATACAGAGAAGCTATGGAAGTTGAGTCCATCTTCTTTGAAAAATCAAATACTGAGGAAATCATCAAACTTGAAAAGCATGATATTTCTCTTATGAAGGATCCATGGAAACTTCATAAACGTTACCTAGAGAACAGTTTTATTCCCGTTCGAGGACGAACTGTCAGTATCTCTGAAGGTATTTTGATCTCCAGCAAATCTATAACCGTTGAGCACTCTGCTAAGCCAAATTCTTTGGAATATGCTTACAGCAAAGTAATCATAAAGAATATCCTTATATCACAGACTTGGGGACTCCATCCGAACAGAGAACAGCAGCTCTCCAAGGACAAAGTGATTGTCTGCAGTTATAATTATTGGGATTATGTGCAGGCATTTTATGACTTTCTATACTATGAGAATTCTCAGAGGGGCCATTCTTGGTTCATTCGTATCTGTCCTGAAATTCTTCAGAACGACCTGTCCTGAGAAAAGACGAATACTGCCAAATAGTCTGGTGCAGTCACCAACATGCAACAGTGAGTGGGTATCCCACTACATAAAGTTGCAAAAGCCATCCTCAGACCATGTGATAAAAGGAGGATGGACCCCACCCATATCAATCAAAGTTTATCGTCATTGATAGGGTCGAGAATAGTCTGATAGAAATCATCAGCGGACATGTCTTCCAAGTTAGTATCAGAATTGGTACTGGAAATGTCCATATCAAAGTTAGCATCAAACTGTGCTTTCAAGAATTGAAGGCACCGTTTCTTTAATTCTTCGGCAGAGATCTTAGGATTCTTCCTGATCAGGGAATCCTTAAGTTTAGTGATAGTGTTATCACCAAATAGTTCATTTTGGACCTTTTTGTCCATTTTTGATTCATTATCTTTGATGGATGCCATAACTTCCATCAACTTTTCTTTCTCATCGATCCTTTGCCACCATTTCACAAGGAATTTACGTGACAGGATAGGAATATTGTTGGAATTTAACACACAGTCAATAGACCAACGGAAGATGAATGGGATCTGGAACTGAGCAAAGAAGTATAGAGTGCTCTCTCCCCCAAAAAGATGAGTATCCTGGCAAGGTGGATAAGATAATATCCACTGAGAGAATTGTTCCTGTAATGAAGGTGGAAGGATATCCAAAGTAGCTCCCATCTGTAACCACCAATCAAAGAACCAGGAGGGTATCTCGTTCTGAAGAATTTCAGGACAGATACGAATGAACCAAGAATGGCCCCTCTGAGAATTCTCATAGTATAGAAAGTCATAAAACGCCTGCACATAATCCCAATAATTATAACTGCAGACAATCACTTTGTCCTTGGAGAGCTGCTGTTCTCTGTTCGGATGGAGTCCCCAAGTATGTGATGTAAGGATATTCTTTATGATTACTTTGCTGTAAGCATATTCCAAAGAATTTGGCTTAGCAGAGTGCTCAACGGTTATAGATTTGCTGGAGATCAAAATACCTTCAGAGATACTGACAGTTCGTCCTCGAACGGGAATAAAACTGTTCTCTAGGTAACGTTTATGAAGTTTCCATGGATCCTTCATAAGAGAAATATCGTGCTTTTCAAGTTTGATGATTTCCTCAGTATTTGATTTTTCAAAGAAGATGGACTCAACTTCCATAGCTTCTCTGTATGATCGAATATTAGCATCAGCAGTATCTGCTGGCTGCTTGCCTTTAGCCGCTGAGCTGGATCCAGCTTCAGAGGGAGGTGGCTTTCGGCCAATAGTCTTTTGAATGCCGAAAGAGTCTTGGGGTCGTAATGGCCCCTTAGACTTTCCTCTACCGCGAGAGTTCGTGGACATTTTGCTGCAAAAATTCACGAGTTAGAAAATCAGGAAGAGAATTATTTTTGCCATTAATAAATTCAATGTCAAAATCGAATATAGCAAGTTCTGCTTGCCATCTAGCAAAAATTTGCTTAGAAGCAAGATTCTTAACATCTTTTTGTAATATAGACTTTGCAGAACTGCAGTCTATACGAAGTAAGAATTTCTTATTTAATAGATCATCTTGGAATTTATGAATACATTTGATAATGGAAAGAAGTTCTTTCTTTATCGTAGAGTAATTAATCTGAGTATCGTCCCATTTACCAGAATGGTATCTAACAAGGATAGCATGATCTTTGTTAATGGGATCTATTTGTTTGAGTATACCACCATAACCAATATTACTGGCATCAGTTTCAACAACTTTGAACCAGTCAGGGTTGGCAAGGTGTAAGCAAGGAAGGCATTTCACCTTTTGCTTAATAAGCTGAACAGCTTTAGTGTGGTTGATACTCCAAGGAGTAGGGTTTTTTCTCAACCTTTGATATAGAATCTTTGTGTCTATAGCAATGTTTTTATAAAAGTCAGAAACATAATTTAAAGCACCAAGAAATCTCTGTAGTTGCTTTATGTCTGTAATTTCATCAGGAAATTTCGAAGCAAATTCGATACTCCTGTCAATGGGTATAATAGTATTATTGACAATGTTATGACCAAGGAATCTTATTTCTGTCTGAAATAACTTCATTTTTGGAGCAGAAATAACAAGACCATTTTTGATAGCTAAATGTTTAAAAATATTTAAATGCTTAAAATGCTCATCAATGGTATTAGAGAATATAAGAATGTCATCAATATATGAGAGAATAAAATTAGAATATTGAATAAATATCTCATTCATAATATTCTGAAATTCAGAAGGAGCATTTTTTAAACCAAATGGCATAACATTCCATTCATAGTGCCCGAATGGGACTGTGAAGGCAGTTTTGTATTTGTCTTTCTCTTCGATTTGAATTTACCAGTAACCTGACTTTAAATCGAATTTAGAGAATATCTTTGCATTAACAATTCTGTTAAGCAAATCTCTTTTGTTGGAAATAGGGTAACGGATCCATTTAAGGACTTTGTTAAGAGGTTTATAGTTAATAACTAACCGAGGAACACCTCTTTCCTTCTCAACATTATTATTGACATAAAAAGCTGTACAACTCCATGGAGAGTACGACTTTCTGATAAGTCTTTTATCAAGAAGATCATTGATCTCTTTTTTGCATAATTCAAGGTAATTGTTGTTCATTTGACAAGGTCTAGCCTTAGTCGGAACATCTCTTTCATTAAAGGATTCTTCATATGGAAGAGAGACAATATGATGCTTTCTGTCCCAAAATGCATTGGGAATATTACTACAAGTTTGACGAACAAATTCATCATTAACTTGTTTTATTTTATTTTTTATGTCATATTTTTCAAGCTGTTCTTTAATAGAAAGCTGGAAATTTTCTTCTTTGATAAAGTTTATCTGATTTTTTTTCAGATCAACTTCCTTTATCTCATTGAGAATTTTAGCCACAGGATTGGTGATAAATTCAAAGGTAATGTTTTTCCCCTTATAACAAGTGGAAATACCTTTTCTATTAATTTCTTTTATTGGCATGAGTTTTTCTAGAAAAGGAGTTCCTAGAATAACATGCTGGGATATTTCTTTTACAACAATAAAATGCAAGGGAATACATGCATCATTTTTACAGATATGAACATCTGTAACCTTAAAAGGCGTTGTAAGAGCTTTGTTATTTGCAGCACTCAAAGTTTGAGTAGTGCGTTCACAATATTTTAAGGGAA
This sequence comes from Iris macrosiphon, assembly GCA_036927795.1. Classification (NCBI taxonomy): domain Eukaryota; kingdom Viridiplantae; phylum Streptophyta; class Magnoliopsida; order Asparagales; family Iridaceae; genus Iris; species Iris macrosiphon. Next base: position 102,149,551 of record JAYESA010000003.1, on the reverse strand, counting down.
TAATTCCTTCTTTGACACAGTTCAAATCTGCACCACTGTCAACAAGGGCAATAATATTATAAATCATAAATTCATTGTTTATAATTAGATCAATTTTTATATACCATTTGTGGGTAATAAAAAGATCTATCTTAGATAAAAAGGAATGATCAATAGATTTTCCTTTGGTGGTCATAGCAACAGATTGAACCTGTTGATCAATTATGTCATCTTCATGCTCGTTTTCACTATCGGTTAAACGAGAATGTTCGATCATTTGTTTTTTGAGAATAATCTCATTGTAAGATTTAACATCTTGTTCAATGAGGGCAAGTCTTTGTTGAGTTATTTCGTCATTAGACTTTAACTCTTTGACTTCATTCTTCAAGAGTTTTAATTCTCTCTGAAGATCGTTTATAGAGACAGTCTTAGGATTAATCCCCTTTCTCCGGGATAAAACCTCTGTCATGGTATATGGAGGGAAACTTGAAGAAGTTTCATGAGTATCATCTTGCAAAATCTCAATAATTTTTGCTTTCACATTTTGGCTAATAGTATCAGTCAAAAGTGATTCAAGAATTTCTTTTTTATCTTGACTGGTCAATACATTAATTGAAAGACCATTCATTGTTATAATGGATTTATAATAATCTGCTTTACTATTAATAGTATATGCTTTGCAATCGCAATCAGTACCACAATCACTAGCAGATTTTATAGAGTTGATAGACTCATCACTTGATGAATCAGATTCATAATCAGAATTGATCATGATCTTTAGTAGAGTCTTTTTCAACCCTTCATCTTCGATCATATCGATCTTTTGTTTAGTATTACACCTGTTCGAATAGTGGCCAAGTTTACCACATTTAAAGCATTTAACTTTTTTATTCGAACTTGTGTTTTTAGAAAACTTTTTCCTAGTGGAAAATTGTTTTCTTTTGTCATTAGAAAAATCTTTAGGATAATTCCTTTTCGAAGAATATCTCTTCTTTTTATAAGATTTTTCTTTAGAGAATTTTCTTTTACTATCAGATGGAGGCTTTATAGTTTCCATAGCAAACTGGCTACAAAACTCTCCCAATTGTTTTCTCTCAGATAACCTTTGAGATTTCAATTGATTCCTTAATTTAAGGTCATTACAAAGGGCTAACCCTTCTTGAATACAGGCATTCACAAGATTACCATAAGTGAAATCACTATATGGAATTATGCCATCATTACTGTTGCGTATTTGTTGTCTAACCTTTTCTGCAAACAGATTAGGAAGACCATCAATAAATTTAGATTTCCAGTGAGCATCATTGGCATCATTTAACTGCATTACTCTGTTTAGAAAAGTATCTTTATACCATCTAAAATGAGTAAGAGTTGGACAACGAAGATTTTGAAGTAAAGTCCTGGTGCGTTCACCATTGTCAGAGACTAAACCCGTAAAGTGATCACAAATAGTGCTAATCAAAGTGATAACACTATCCTCAATTTCTTTATTATTTTCAATTTTGACAGCATTAGCAATAACTGCTTTCTGCTCAGGAGATAAACAATGATCCCACCAGCCTTTTAATACTCCGGTAAAATCGCAAGTAATAAAACTAGCAATGGTTTTATCAGTATTCTTGTTTGTTCGGCAAACCGTAGCAAACATAAGCATTCGATGTAACTGATCACAGATCTGTTTATCAGAACATCCATCTATGTTCCATTCATAGATGTTTCCTCCACTGTAATTATTCTGAATGATATTATCATTCTCTTCATATAAAACATCCATAGGAGTTGGACGTTTGTAATAATATTTTTGAAGATTGGGCTTCTTGTGTTGCTGCTGCATAGGCAGAATCATATTAGAAGTCTGTTGAACATTTCGATCAATGTCTTCAAAAGAATTTTGAAGAGCATGAATTTGAATAGGATCTAACTGATCGTCAGAATTTTGAGAATAATTTTGGCAGGATTCAATATCTGAACCATCAGCCACTGAAGAATTTCCGTCAAGTACCAAAATGGTATTTTGAGTAGAGCTTTCGCCCTTTTCTTTAGAGGATTGTTTTTCCACTAAGGAAGTATTCTGAAGCTTCTCAATTAAGCTTTGAATATCTTTCTCAGTAACTTCAGGAGAAGATAATTTAAAACCAGTAGTATCACTAGTAGGTTTTATTGGTATATTTCCTACCTTCTTTAAGGTAGTATCTTTGGGCATTGATTTTGGTAATTTAAGGATATTATTGACCTTGAGAAGAACTTCGTCAAGGGCAGTTTCCATTCTAACCAATTGAGAACCAATGGTTTGAATATAAGCATTAGTATAGTTATTTTGCTTCACAATTTTTTGAAGCTCTTTTATTTGTTCGTGCTTTATATCCACCTAATGGATCGCTCAAACTTTTGGTTGACACCGAAAAGATTGATGCTATATCCTTTATTCGAATTATCGATCATAAGGAAGAACAAATAAAAGAGCTTCAAAAAATTGTGAAGCAAAATAACTATACTAATGCTTATATTCAAACCATTGGTTCTCAATTGGTTAGAATGGAAACTGCCCTTGACGAAGTTCTTCTCAAGGTCAATAATATCCTTAAATTACCAAAATAAATGCCCAAAGATACTACCTTAAAGAAGGTAGGAAATATACCAATAAAACCTACTAGTGATACTACTGGTTTTAAATTATCTTCTCCTGAAGTTACTGAGCATTCTATCAGGTTTCTTTCTGAAGAAGACCTTGAACCCTACATAGGGAATAATGATTATAATTTTATCCATATTGGATTAATTCAGGTTGCGTTAAAACCTCTTACTCTTCAGGGTTTAAATGCTTCATTCATATCCTCTTTACGAGATGCTAGATGTCTTGATTGGCAACCATCTCTTATGGGCGTTATGCAGACTAGTCTTTGTCATGGACCAGTCTACTTTAATGTTTATCCCAATCTAAGTCTATCCCTTACAGATACAAATTTACTGGATGCAGTAACTTTTAATCTGAAGACTTATGGCTATAACTTTAAGCAAGGTTCTGAAACCATTGCAATCCTCTATCGAATACACTTTAAAGTATTGTCTACTTTAGCTCCTAAAGCTAGACATCTTACCAAGCCTGGTAAGACAACTTTGATTGAAACAAATCTGTTGACATCAAATGTTGCTGCTAATAAAATAATCAAATGGAATGAAATTTAATTCCCTGATAGATGGGTTTTAAATCAGGCTATTCCGCCTAGACCTATAATGGATACTGAGTTAGATCAGATAATCCAAACTCCAGATGGAGATGTGGAAGTTAGATTTACTCCACAAATCAAAGCAAGAATTTCATCTTCTAGTTTTCGTTCTCCTTCAGTTATTGAAAGAGGAGAAAACTTTTCTCAAACTTCTGAGAGAGATGATGAAATTAAAGGTATGAAAATCAAAAATAACATTGCCAAACCAGAATATAAAACAGAATGGGCTGATCCCATTGATCCTGTTTATTCTTCTGATGCTAGTTTTGGCACTCATTCTCTTAACGTTATAACCTTGACCAATGACAATTCCAACAGCGATCCTAATTATTGGGATTGGACACAGGATAAAAATGTTCGAGCTATTATTGTTCAAGCTTATGATGAAGAAATTCAATTCAAAGCTTGGTTTGAAAAGAATTATACCCTTGATCAAAGGTATGAATTCAAAGATAAATATTATGCTCATCTCAAAGAGATAAATAAAATTAAATGGTTTGATAAATGGTTTATTGAGATTTTGCAAGATGATACTCATGAAACTTCTTCAAGTTTCCCTCCATATACCATGACAGAGGTTTTATCCCGGAGAAAGGGGATTAATCCTAAGACTGTCTCTATAAACGATCTTCAGAGAGAATTAAAACTCTTGAAGAATGAAGTCAAAGAGTTAAAGTCTAATGACGAAATAACTCAACAAAGACTTGCCCTCATTGAACAAGATGTTAAATCTTACAATGAGATTATTCTCAAAAAACAAATGATCGAACATTCTCGTTTAACCGATAGTGAAAACAAGCATGAAGATGACATAATTTATCAACAGGTTCAATCTGTTGCTATGACCACCAAAGGAAAATCTATTGATCATTCCTTTTTATCTAAGATAGATCTTTTTATTACCCACAAATGGTATATAAAAATTGATCTAATTATAAACAATGAATTTATGATTTATAATCTTATTGCCCTTGTTGACAGTGGTGCAGATTTGAACTGTGTCAAAGAAGGAATTATTCCCTTAAAATATTGTGAACGCACTACTCAAACTTTGAGTGCTGCAAATAACAAAGCTCTTACAACGCCTTTTAAGGTTACAGATGTTCATATCTGTAAAAATGATGCATGTATTCCCTTGCATTTTATTGTTGTAAAAGAAATATCCCAGCATGTTATTCTAGGAACTCCTTTTCTAGAAAAACTCATGCCAATAAAAGAAATTAATAGAAAAGGTATTTCCACTTGTTATAAGGGGAAAAATATTACCTTTGAATTTATCACCAATCCTGTGGCTAAAATTCTCAATGAGATAAAGGAAGTTGATCTGAAAAATAATCAGATAAACTTTATCAAAGAAGAAATTTTCCAGCTTTCTATTAAAGAACAGCTTGAAAAATATGACATAAAAAATAAAATAAAACAAGTTAATGATGAATTTGTTCGTCAAACTTGTAGTAATATTCCCAATGCATTTTGGGACAGAAAGCATCATATTGTCTCTCTTCCATATGAAGAATCCTTTAATGAAAGAGATATTCCGACTAAGGCTAGACCTTGTCAAATGAACAACAATTACCTTGAATTATGCAAAAAAGAGATCAATGATCTTCTTGATAAAAGACTTATCAGAAAGTCGTACTCTCCATGGAGTTGTACAGCTTTTTATGTCAATAATAATGCTGAGAAGGAAAGAGGTGTTCCTCGGTTAGTTATTAACTATAAACCTGTTAACAAAGTCCTTAAATGGATCCGTTACCCTATTCCCAACAAAAGAGATTTGCTTAACAGAATTGTTAATGCAAAGATATTCTCTAAATTCGATTTAAAGTCAGGTTACTGGCAAATTCAAATCGAAGAGAAAGACAAATACAAAACCGCCTTCACAGTCCCATTCGGGCACTATGAATGGAATGTTATGCCATTTGGTTTAAAAAATGCTCCTTCTGAATTTCAGAATATTATGAATGAGATATTTATTCAATATTCTAATTTTATTCTCTCATATATTGATGACATTCTTATATTCTCTAATACCATTGATGAGCATTTTAAGCATTTAAATATTTTTAAACATTTAGCTATAAAAAATGGTCTTGTTATTTCTGCTCCAAAAATGAAGTTATTTCAGACAGAAATAAGATTCCTTGGTCATAACATTGTCAATAATACTATTATACCCATTGACAGGAGTATCGAATTTGCTTCGAAATTTCCTGATGAAATTACAGACATAAAGCAACTACAGAGATTTCTTGGTGCTTTAAATTATGTTTCTGACTTTTATAAAAACATTGCTATAGACACAAAGATTCTATATCAAAGGTTGAGAAAAAACCCTACTCCTTGGAGTATCAACCACACTAAAGCTGTTCAGCTTATTAAGCAAAAGGTGAAATGCCTTCCTTGCTTACACCTTGCTAACCCTGACTGGTTCAAAGTTGTTGAAACTGATGCCAGTAATATTGGTTATGGTGGTATACTCAAACAAATAGATCCCATTAACAAAGATCATGCTATCCTTGTTAGATACCATTCTGGTAAATGGGACGATACTCAGATTAATTACTCTACGATAAAGAAAGAACTTCTTTCCATTATCAAATGTATTCATAAATTCCAAGATGATCTATTAAATAAGAAATTCTTACTTCGTATAGACTGCAGTTCTGCAAAGTCTATATTACAAAAAGATGTTAAGAATCTTGCTTCTAAGCAAATTTTTGCTAGATGGCAAGCAGAACTTGCTATATTCGATTTTGACATTGAATTTATTAATGGCAAAAATAATTCTCTTCCTAATTTTCTAACTCGTGAATTTTTGCAGCAAAATGTCCACGAACTCTCACGGTAGAGGAAAGTCTAAGGGGCCATTACGACCCCAAGACTCTTTCGGCATTCAAAAGACTATTGGCCGAAAGCCACCTCCCTCTGAAGCTGGATCCAGCTCAGCGGCTAAAGGCAAGCAGCCAGCAGATACTGCTGATGCTAATATCCGATCATACAGAGAAGCTATGGAAGTTGAGTCCATCTTCTTTGAAAAATCAAATACTGAGGAAATCATCAAACTTGAAAAGCATGATATTTCTCTTATGAAGGATCCATGGAAACTTCATAAATGTTACCTAGAGAACAGTTTTATTCCCGTTCGAGGACGAACTGTCAGTATCTCTGAAGGTATTTTGATCTCCAGCAAATCTATAACCGTTGAGCACTCTGCTAAGCCAAATTCTTTGGAATATGCTTACAGCAAAGTAATCATAAAGAATATCCTTACATCACAGACTTGGGGACTCCATCCGAACAGAGAACAGCAGCTCTCCAAGGACAAAGTGATTGTCTGCAGTTATAATTATTGGGATTATGTGCAGGCGTTTTATGACTTTCTATACTATGAGAATTCTCAGAAGGGCCATTCTTGGTTCATTCGTATCTGTCCTGAAATTCTTCAGAACGAGATACCCTCCTGGTTCTTTGATTGGTGGTTACAGATGGGAGCTACTTTGGATATCCTTCCACCTTCATTACAAGAACAATTCTCTCAGTGGATATTATCTTATCCACCTTGCCAGGATACTCATCTTTTTGGGGGAGAGAGCACTCTATACTTCTTTGCTCAGTTCCAGATCCCATTCATCTTCCGTTGGTCTATTGACTGTGTGTTAAATTCCAACAATATTCCTATCCTGTCACGTAAATTCCTTGTGAAATGGTGGCAAAGGATCGATGAGAAAGAAAAGTTGATGGAAGTTATGGCATCCATCAAAGATAATGAATCAAAAATGGACAAAAAGGTCCAAAATGAACTATTTGGTGATAACACTATCACTAAACTTAAGGATTCCCTGATCAGGAAGAATCCTAAGATCTCTGCCGAAGAATTAAAGAAACGGTGCCTTCAATTCTTGAAAGCACAGTTTGATGCTAACTTTGATATGGACATTTCCAGTACCAATTCTGATACTAACTTGGAAGACATGTCCGCTGATGATTTCTATCAGACTATTCTCGACCCTATCAATGACGATAAACTTTGATTGATATGGGTGGGGTCCATCCTCCTTTTATCACATGGTCTGAGGATGGCTTTTGCAACTTTATGTAGTGGGATACCCACTCACTGTTGCATGTTGGTGACTGCACCAGACTATTTGGCAGTATTCGTCTTTTCTCAGGACAGGTGGACGGACAGCTTTATTCTATCTAAAAGCAAAAGCAGTTGAAGAATCTTTTCTTTCTGCCGACATCTTTTAGTGGATTACAGGTGGCATCTTCTTTACCTGAGTGCGATGGCAGCTGGCTTCTGGTGGCTTCGTTATGAAGCAATCTGTTTATGTATAAATAAGGGAAGAGTCTTCCCTATAAGGGTGTGCTATTTTTCAGTTTCTGCAATCTTCTTCTCCTTATTCCTCTTGTAAACTTGTGACGTGAGTTTGTAACGATCTTGAGATCTTAATAAAATTTCAGTATTTCTACTAAAAGATCTCCTCCCCATAACTCTGATATTTGGTACTATATATGTATATGTATGTACATATATATATATATATGCCTTTTCTTATTTTTCATATATTATGTATATATACTCTATATATATATACCATATATATATATATATATATATATATATATATATATATATATATATATATATATATATATATATATATATATATATATATATATATATATATATTTAAATATATATATATATACATATGTTTAGTTGATGTACTTAATATCATATGCTATATATAAATATCTATATATATTTATGTTAAGTATATAAATGATATATATATAGTATATGTTTTAAAATATGTATTATATATATACTAATTATATATTAACTATATATAATAATGTCTCTTATATATATATATCTGCATTTAAGTATAATATATACTATACTATATATTATTTAATGTAGATACATGCATAGGTGTTGTGTATGTATACCTGCTCTATGTTAACATAGATAATTAAGCATAGTGTAAATTAGTGATTTATATTTATTGTTATCTGATCGTAGGCATCCGAGACGGTGCTACCTTGACTGCTGGTTCCGGAGCATTGCTTGTGCACACCAGAGTTCCAGGCAAGTATACCTTGCCTTGTTGATTCTATCTAAATTCAAATATTAATTAGTTGCATATTTCAGTGTTTCAATATTAAACTGTGCACGTCCGAGAAGACTCGGGTGCAGTCAACGAAGGCGTTGACGTTAGGACTTGTGTTTGACTTAGTGTCTAGTGGACCCACCTACAGTTGAGGAGTTATCAAAATGACTTCCTAGGCCTTGACACGCATCTTAACACGTCACAGAGTGAGTTCATGTAGGGTTGCGTGCTTCATGATCGACTGGCCATCAGCATGAGCAGCACGTGTGATGGCATTTAGCTTAGTTTATTTCTGTAGTGACTTGCATCATAGTATGAGGTATCCACGTCGCATTTGCGACTTGTACATTGACATTGGGCGGGGAAGACAATTAGTAGGCGTATGGGACAGACATTGGTCGCCGTAGTTTCAGAGTAAACTGCGGGGTCGTGAGCCTCAGTGTTACCCGGTTATGGGCGATGTGTTACCCGGTTATGGGCTCAGGTTCCCTGTTATGGGCATATATGTTTGTCGATACATCCGTCAGAGGTTACTAGCTGCGCGCTATCATGATCAGTGATATAGTCAGCATATATACTCCTGGCGTTCAGTTTACAGCTAATGCCAGGTACTTAGCCTCTGGCTCGACGCTATGCTTTATACCTATCACCTACCCATACGTACCAGGGTTGTCTTCAAAGTGCATTTCACTTAGCTGGTTAGATTACCCTTGAGTTTACACAGTATTTACTTTATGGCATGCATTTCTGTATACTTGTTACGTCCCTCTGAGGACCTGGTTCTCTTCCAGATCCGGACGAGCACTTGTACCCTACCATCTACGTAGCAGGAGTAGAGACAGGATTCCTGATTGAGGACTACGAGGCATTTCCAGGAGAGTTCCCGTGATCTGAGTACGCAACTACATCGGACTAGAGTTTTCATATCTAGCTAGTTGATACTCTAGTCTAGTTATCTTACTCTTTCTGCACTTTATTTCTATTTCTGTATTTCAGTGGGTTTGTCCCCATTCAGACTATTTCAGATGTATTATGGATATTCAGACTCTTGTATTTTATTTATCAGTATTTTATTTCAGTCTTTATGATATTATATTCTGTGGATGAGATTAGACATTGCCTGCTATATATTAGCGTATTAGACTTATTAGTACTTTAGGACAGCGTAGCATGCTTCGATAGGATCCATTAAATTGGGATATCCTTCGGAGTTGTGTCAGCTGGCCAATGCCACGTGGCCTGGTCCCGAGTATTTTAGGACTGGGGCGTGACAACTATGATATTTTGAGACTGGCGTTTATCTTCCAGCATTTATTATTAGTACATTCTTGCTGTTTATATTTACGGATGAGATTAGATTACCTGTTGTGGATTTATATGGGACATGTTAGTACTTAGGACAGCGTAGCACTCTTCGTTAGGATCCATTAAATTGGGATATCCTCGGAGACGTGACAGCTGGCTATTGCCACGTGGCCTAGTCCTGTATATTTTGGGACTGGGGCATGACATGATTTTAGTGGTGGCCCATGCAGGTTAACTTTTTGCTTGTGGTATGGTAACATGCCCAGCGAGCCTGCAATAGGATAGAAATTTCTAGGTCTCATCCACTTTGATTGCATCTTTAAACCCCCTTCGTATTGCTTCTAAATATCTGCATCATGTTTGCTTGATTCCTTACTCTTTTTGATGAAGTCCTATCTCTTGCAGCAAGATGAATTTGCGCAGTGGACGAGGAGCAACCAGTGTCGCGGTACTAGACAATAATACCCAAAGAGAGGAGATACCCCAGGGACCACCTGGAGGGCAACAACCACTACAGGCCCCGCTGATAGATTGGCACGAGACCTCTCAGGGCTATCCTACCCAGCAGCCCAAAGGACAGACTTCCAGACGATCCCCACCCAGCATTTTGAGGGCCAGACTTCAGGATCTACACCGATACGGCAAACTGAGAGGCTGATATCTGAAGAGATGCCTACTGCACAGCCAGAGATTCTATTACCACCACCTCCACCTTATCCACCCCAGATGCCACAACTAGACGGACAGCCACAGATGCTACAGTTCTTTCAGACTATGATGCAAGCACAGTGGCATCAGACCGAGACGTTGAGACAGAGTTTGATGGCAGTACTAGAGAGGACACCTGTCACAGCTCCAGTGCCAGCAGCTGCACCAGCCCAGACAGGTGGAACTGTAAGATGGTTCCGACAGATGGTACCAGATACTTTCTCAGGCAATGAGACTGCAGAACAGATCTCCGATTGGGTTGCCAATACAGAAATGCTACTAGAGGCTTCACAACTGCATCCAGACCTTTGGATGACCGTCGTGAGGGCCCAACTAAAAGGCAACGCCCATCACTGGTGGGATTCTATTGAGCGTAGTGTAGGCAAGAACCAGACTTGGGAACAGTTTCTAGAATACTTCAATATGAAGTATTTTCCAGCTATAGTCAGAAATGCCCTGTACTCCCAGTTCCTACATCTAGAACAGGAGAATATGACTGTCGACGCATATGATGCAGAGTTTAGCCGTCTTAGCAGATTTGGTGTCGTCCTGATACCCAATGACCTAGAGAAGGCTCAGAGATTCTATCACGGTCTTACTTTCGAGCTACAGAGGTATACCACCACACAGGCGAGGATCTCTTATGAGAAGGTTCTTGCAGAGGCGAGGATCCAGGAGGCCATCGTCAGGGAAGCTAGATGTTCCAGCATGACTACACCAGCCAGAGCCCAGCCCGGAGCAGGAGGACCGATCCGTCGTCCCGAAGCACAAACATAACAGAGGGCAGCACTATACCCACAGTAGGAGCTCCCGACTTGTCACCATTGTGGCAAGAAGGGGCACGTCATCAGAGATTGTCGGAAGAAGCTGGAATTATGCATGATATGTGGGGTCAGTCAGCACCTTGCCCGAGACTGCCCACAGCGCAGAGATGCAGCACCCCAGACCGGACAGAGGCCAGCCGCACCATTCTCGAGGATACTACCCCCACCAGGAGGTCAGCATCCACCAGCACCAGGAGGATTTCAGAGGGGACTACCTTGGGCCCCACAGCAGGCACAGGTTGATCGAGCCCGACAGCAGACCAGAGGACAGAGGCACGGACAGGCCTTTGCATTAGCAGCTACAGAGGAGGAAACATAATGGGAAGCTATTATAGGTACCATTTTAGTTACATCATTACCTGTGACAACATTGTTTTATTATGGCGCTACGCTATCATTTATATCTAATAGATTCGTAGCAATACATAGAGTAGCGACTTCTCCCTTACCTAAGAGTTGGAAGATTCTTACCGGAGGAGATATCGTACCGGTTACCAGCACTATCAGAAAATGCTCGGTAGTTGTATATGGTAGAGAGATGAGAGCGCGATTCTTAGTATTGCCTATGCCGTACTTTGATATTGTGCTAGGCATGGACTGGTTAAGCCAGTATAATGTTGTACTGAACTGCCGGAAGGGTAGCGTCACTTTTAGACCGCCAGATCAACCGAAGTTCGAGTACATGCGAGGAACCGTCGAACAAGGAGTAGGACAGATAACTGGAGCTTACATGGCTATGAAGATGGTACCCCCACTAATATTTGCAGAATTCGAGGATGTTTTTCCTGAAGAATTGCCAGGCTTACCGCCAGATAGAGACGTAGAGTTCACGATTGAGCTAGTACCCGGAGCAGCACCGGTATCTTCTAATGTATACCGATTGGCGAAGAAGGAGCTAGATGAACTGAAGCTACAATTAGAGGAGTTGCAGAGCAAGGGATTTATCTGTCCTAGTGCATCACCATGGAGAGCACCAGTATTATTTGTACCTAAGAAGGATGGAACAGTACGCATGTGCATTGATTACAGAGTCCTTAATGCTTTGACCATCAAGAACAAGTACCCCCTGCCGCGGATTGATGATTTGTTCGACCAGCTGATAGGAGCAGTGGTGTTCACAAAGATCGACTTGAGATCGGGTTATCATCAAGTAAAGGTGCGAAGAGAAGATATTCAAAAGACAGCATTCAGGACTCGTTACGGTCACTATGAGTTCTTAGTGATGCCTTTTGGACTGACGAATGTGCCTGCTGTCTTTATGAACTTGATGAACAAAGTATTTCACCAATACTTAGACTGGTTCATGGTAGTCTTCATCGACGACATCTTGGTGTATTCAAAGAGCCACGAGGAGCACTTGAGACTAGTGTTAGAGACGCTGAGAAGAGAGAGACTTTATGCCAAGCTGAGCAAGTGTGAGTTTCTTCTAGATCGTGTCACTTTTCTTGGACATGTTATCTCAGGAGATGGCATTTCAGTAGATCCGACAAAGATTTCATCAGTAGAGACATGTCCAACCCCTACCAATATCTCAGAAGTAAGGAGTTTCCTAGGACTTGCAGGATATTACTGGAGGTTCGTGGAGAACTTCACGAAGATCGCAGAGCCGATGACCCGCTTAACTCGTAAGGAGTAGGAGTTCACTTGGACAGCGGAGTATCAGAAGGCATTCGATGAGCTGAAGAAGCGTTTGACTACAACACCTATCTTGACCATACTAATCTATAGCGATGCATCCGGGAAAGGATTAGGATGTGTCTTGATGCAGCATGGAAAGGTTGTGGCCTATGCCTCTAGACAGTTAAGGACCCATGAGAAGAAATATCCCACCCATGACTTGGAGCTTGCCGCAGTGATCTTTGCCTTGAAGCTTTGGAGGCACTACCTATATGGAGAAAGAGTAGAAATATTCACTGATCATAAAAGCCTAAAGTATGTCTACACTCAGAAGGATCTGAACCAGAGGCAGAGACGTTGGCTCGAGGTGATGACAGAATTCGAGATTGAGCTACAGTACCATCCGGAAAAGGCCAACTTAGTAGCTGACGCGTTGAGCAGAAGACCCATGGAATTTTTCTTAACTACACAGCAACATCATTTGAGAGATCTAGAGCAGATGGGTATAGAGGTCGTTATGCCTGGAATAGACGGACAGTTGTCGAGTTTTCAGTTACAATCGACATTAATGGAGATGATCAAGGCTTTTCTGTCGACAAATGCCAGATTTCAGAGGCTACGATAGAGGACAGAGGCAGAAATACAGACATGACTGCGTATACATAAAGATGGGACTTTGAGATATAGAGATCATCTCTATGTTCCAAATGGAGAACTTCGTCAGGATTTAATGGCAGAAGCACACAGTTTATCCTACTCTATTCATCCAGGAGGCACGAAGATGTACAGAGACTTAAGATAGTACTACTAGTGGCATGGAATGAAGAGAGAGATAGCTCATTTTATGGCTAAGTGCCTGGTATATCAGCAAGTCAAGGCTGAGCATCAGAGATCTGCAGGATTACTTCAACCACTCCCCATACCGGAATGGAAATGGGAGCATATCATTATGGACTTTGTTACGGGCTTTCCGAGGAGTCCTAGTGGTCGCAATATAGTTTGGGTAATCGTGGATAGACTCACCAAGTCCGCACACTTTTTACCCTTTAGACTTGGGCAATCGACAAAGGTCTTAGCAGATATGTACATGAGGAAGATTGTGCGACTGCATGGAGTGCCAGTTAGCATAGTGTCTGACAGGGATACGAGGTTTACCTCTTACTTTTAGTGGAGTATGCAAGAGAGTCTCGGTACCCTTCTGAAGTTTAGCACAACATATCACCCACAGACTGATGGCCAATCGGAGTGCACCATTCAGACGTTGGAGGACATGTTAAGGGCATGCATGCTGGATTTTGGAGGATCATGGAAGGACCACTTACATTTGGTCAAATTTTCCTACAATAATAGCTATCAAGCGAGCATCCAGATGGCTCCCTATGAAGCGTTATATGGAAGAAAGTATCGTTCCCCAGTATGTTGGAGCGATATAGGCGAAAGAAAGATTCTGGGGCCAGAGTTGGTTGTTCGTACAGTAGAAAAGGCAAAGAAGATCCAAGGATACCTACGAGCAGCACAGGATAGACAGAAGCATTGGGCGAATGCGCATCGACGACCCTTAGAGTTCCAGGTTAGAGATCACGTATTTCTAAAGATCTCGCCTACTCGAGGGACTATCAGATTCGGAGGCAGAGGGAAGCTACGTCCGAGGTACATCGAACCATTCGATGTGTTAGAATGCGTCGGAGAGGTTGCTTACCGATTAGCCTTGCCGCAGACTTTAGAAGGAGTTCATGACGTCTTCCATGTATCTCAGCTGAGGAGGTACATACCGGATCTGAGTCAGGTACTTGACCATTCAGAGATCACAGTCGGCCCGAGTTTATCATACCAAGAGGAGCCTGTTGAGATTCTGGACAGGAGCAAGAAGGTATTGCGAGGTCAGACTATCCCTCTAGTTTATGTCGCTTGGAGACATCATACACCAGGCGAGTCGACCTGGGAACGCGAGAAGGATATTAGACAGCGTTATCCCCATCTCTTCGAAGGACTAGGTATGTATTGGCATTTTAAATTCAGTCAGTATTCTTACCATGCGCATGTTTTAATTTCGAGGACGAAATGCTCTAAGGAGGGTAGATTGTAAACCCCCTCGACCAATTTAGTGTTTAATTTGAACTAAATCGAGAGACTCAGATTTATTTGGATACAATTAGAATAAATGCGCAATAACTATATGTCTTATTACACCACACTGTTGCTACGAGGTTGGAATGCCACACTAGCAATTACCTTCAACCCAATGTCACAAACACCTCCTAGACATGCCAGACTACCCATCTGACCATAGTGTGACTTTAATATTCGTTAGTTCGTCGCATCTTAGCTATGCAATATATTCATTAATAAGAACGCCTTGCAATTATTAATCTAATTAAAGTTGAGGCCAATTTCACCTTAAAGCAGGACCTAACCAAGCCCACGTGCACACTCTCATGTGGACCAGGCCTACCCCATTGAGCCCTGGCAGGCCCAAGTCCTGAGGCCAACCCATGAATTCCCTCCCATATAAATACATATTTTTCCCTAACATTGAAACCCTAAGCATTCATTCTCATTACCACCTCCAACAAGTAAACCCTAGCTGAACCCCTCCTTATAACCTAGCACCTCCTAGTAGTCGGGTCATCACCTCAGTCCGCCTCCCTTCGACGTCGGACCACCACCAAGCCGCCCGCACAACCACCATCTCCTCCCATCAACTATCCACCTCAACCCTCTCGGACCCGCGCCCCTCCTTTTCCGACCAGACACCGCCTTAAGCCACCACCATCCCAACCCTCGGTGACTGGACCACCCTTCCCGAATGACTGCATCACCGCCTGGTCACTGTCGCCGTAGCCATCATCAACCATCCCCCTCATCAAATATCGACCGCTACCAGCCCGGCCAAACCGACCGGACACCAACCAACACCCGCCCGCCTGCCATCGACCCTGCCAACTCGACTCCGACCTCCCAGGAGACCTGACCTCTCTTCCAGCGCCGTCCCCGCTGCTACCAGACCGTTGCCGCCGCTGTTGCGACTACTACAGTGCTGCCACCGCCGTTGCTGCCTTGCTAGCTGTCGTCGGCCAGAGTTCCACACACGCTGGAGCATAGCCACGGACGAGCCAGACCCAGCCAGACCCCACTCGGCCACGACCAGGTAATAAGTGTCGTTCAATGGTTAACTTTATTATGCCGTCGTGTCGTGTCATTGCATGGACATGAGTTAATTAATTGGAAACCCTAAATTATGGATATGTGAAGGCCTAATCAGATTGCTTAGATGACTAATAAGTAGTAATTAATAACTCAGTAAATGTCCTCATAGCAGAAATTGTTATTAATGACTTGTAAGCCCATCAATAAAAACTTGGACAAACCAAGTATGCTGAATATGGGAAGGTAAGGACCAGAATTTGTACTAGACATAATATAGTTTTCATAAAAACATAAATTAGAACTAATGTCTCGAGGCACACGAACCGAGGACAGAATACGTGTACACCTTAGCTACGTGCACACATGACGCTGTATTCGATCAACCGTGAACTTGCGACAATACCCAAGAGTAGCATCGTAGTAGTGTGTATATATATTTCTTAGTGTCTGATGTCAGTATTTGCTATATTGTATTGTGTGTTTAGGGTCACTGGACCAGCCAGGAGACACTGCAGGAGCAGGCTATTGGCATTCACAGCTTCAGGACCCAGGCAAGATACCTTGCTATATTTACTGTCTAATTTAAATTATGCATATTGTAAACCCCCTCGACCAGATTCCAGTATTTTAGGAATATTTTTCTCAATTTAGGATTTGTTGCAATATTTTAATTTATTTTGCTTACATATCCTATTGACTTGTGCACCTGTCCATCACCTAATTATTTGGAGCTTTACCTTGACTGTTATCCCCGAACAAAGTTCGCATACCTCTCCTAGACATGCCAGTCTACCATCCTGCACTTTGTGCAACTCCCAGATACTCAGTTTGGAGCCTCGTATGAGACGCACAAATAGCGTTACAAACGTACGTATTTAATTCCTATTTAAATCCCAGACCTGTATCCATCCCTGTTCCAATAGCAATTAGAGGCCCAACATGCACCTGTTTTGCCCAGACAAAAATACGTTAATTTTCTACACTGAGTATACTACATTTAGTGTATTGACACCGTAGAAAAATTATGGCCCTACCTGTCTCTAATTAATTAAAGAACACCGTGCGCAGTATTTATTAATTAAATAAATACGATGGCCCGTATCACCCCAAAATCAGACCCAGTCCCTGCCCAGACTCACCCCCATTCCCCCAAGGCCCTCACATAACAATTTCCCTCAGTTCTGTACATTTTAGCATTTTCAGGAATCGGGTGTTTTTCCAGACAAATTCGTAAATTGCGTAATTTCCCAAAATAGGACCATGATGCAATTTATGAAATTGCAAGGACCTTTCTGCAAATTTCGTGTGAGGTGTCAGTCCCCTATTAGCCGGTGAACCTGTACCGTCCATTTGGAGACGGGACCCACCCGAAAAGATCCCGAAAATATCCCAAAAATATCCCAAAAATATCTCTAGATATTTTTCTTATTATAATAATTATTATTTCTATATAAGAAATAAAAGAAAATAAAATAAAAATTAAAAACCTAAATCTACCCCCCCCCACAGCCGAACCCCCCCCCCTTCCCCGTCGGCGGCGAGCCCCTCGCCGGAGCGGCGACCCGACCCCCTCCCCGCGGCGAGTCGACCCCCGCCCGCCGGAGTAGCTCCGCCCCCCCTCCCCCGCTGGCCCGACCTCCCCTCTCCCCCTCTCGACTGGACCCTGACCTCCGCCCGCTCCTTCCGCCTCCCTCTCCCAGCCCGCCTCCGCCCTCCGACCTCGACCTCCACCTCCTCCGCCAGTCGCCCGCCCGCTGCCCTATCTCCTCACCGCACCGCCCTCGCCCACCTCCTCTCTCCTCTTCCTGTTCTATCCTCCCTCCCCTACCGGAACGAGCAGAGGCAGCAACTCTCCTCCCATCGCCTGGCTCCTCCGGCAAGACCCGACCGGCCGACCACTGTACCCGCCCAGCCGTCCTCTGCAGCCGCTCCAGACTGTCCTCCGACCGCCTGACAGACCGGCAAGGCCCCGTCGATCCGCCGGACTCAGCAGCCGATCTCCGGCCACCGTGGTCTTCCCGTCCAACCCTACAGCCACCCCCGTCCGGTCCCGACTCCACGGTACAGCCACCCGAGCGCCGCCCGCTGCCCTAGCCCGGACGCGGCCAACCCAGGACACAGCAGCGTCCCCGTGACCGGACACATCAACTCGATACGGACCGAAACAGTGCACGGACACGTGAAAATCAGATTCACG
Organism: Iris macrosiphon; assembly: GCA_036927795.1. Taxonomy (NCBI): domain Eukaryota; kingdom Viridiplantae; phylum Streptophyta; class Magnoliopsida; order Asparagales; family Iridaceae; genus Iris; species Iris macrosiphon. The sequence continues at coordinate 102,131,430 of JAYESA010000003.1, read as the reverse complement.
GAGCCCTGTTCAAGTAACCCATTCTATCTCCTCGTAATTCCATTTTTAATTCCGTCAGTTGTGACACGTAGGCTATGTGACCCTCTCGGTGCCCGTGCAACCCGCTCGGTGCATCGCGTCCTGTGGCGATCGTGGCACGCGATCCAAAAACAGGAAAAACAATGACCCGATTCACCACGGAACTGAGTACGCCCCGCCAAACGGGACGACTTGATCGCACGTGGTCTTTACCAAAATGTGTGCGCCGCTGATACGGACGTGCGAGATTTCGTAGAAGTTGATTTGGATGTGCGTGCACACCGGAATCAACGCGTATCCGCCGACAACGTCCCGTATCCGCCTGTTCTGGAACACACTGCAACTTTGTGTACACACGTCGGATCGAGACGAAACTTGCGCCATCGGACTCGTAGCAATACGCTGGTCCTGTGATCCAAGTTTGGTTCGATTCTGAGAACGTTGGCAAAATCCCGTATCGTGGGTCCTACAAGCTCCACTTGACGGGCGATTTTGTGACCGGCTCATCGGAATCCAATTCTGGAAGTTCCGTTGGGTTCATATCAACGTTCCTAACTTGTTGAGACTAAGTTTGGCGAATTTGGAGACCTTTGACCCTGACACGTTTTTCGGTGCAAAGCGGCCCACATGTGGACCCCGCTTTGACCAGAAACTGTCATTTTTGCCCATGTGTCCAAATTGGACTTAAGGACAGGCGTTTCTAGGTATTTAATATTTTCTGAGACTGTTAGTGATATTTATTTCAGTATCCGAAGATGTTCATTCTGAGGCCATAGTTTCTGACACTTGGTATTTGACATCTGGACATTATATTTGCAGCTCTTCCGCCAGGAAAGTATACCTTGTCTTGTTGTACTGTTTAAATTCAGTTATTGTTAGTTACATGTTTATCTATTTTTAATATTATATAAATGTGCGCGTCCGAGAAAACTCGGGTGCAGTCAACGATGGCGTTGACGTTAGGACTTGTGTCTGACCTAGTGTCTAGTAGACCCACCTAAAGTTGTAAAATTATTGATATAACTTCCCAGGCCTTGACACGTATCATTACACGTCACAGAGTGAGTACATGTAGGGACGCGTGCCTCATGCGCGACTGGCCATCAGTGTGAGCAACACGTGTAGTGGTATTTAGCTTAGTTGTTTATTCTATGGAGACTTGCATCATTATCTCCAGTGGGCGGGGAAGATATCTAGTAGGCGTATGGGACACCCCCTTCTTGAGTCTTTATCCTTCGTACCATGCTCCTCATGGTCGATTGCAGAGCTACCCGTGTGTCCGGGGGCATATGACACATATACTAGCCGGTCATGACGATTGGTGAATTACGTCAGTATATGTCAAGCCTACACATTCCCATGCGTACTATCAGGTCTTTAAATTACATTCACTTAGATGGTTAGCACACCACCTTATTTATTCAGTATTTACATTATGGCATATTATTTTTATGTATCTTGCTATGTCCCTCTGAGGACCTGGTCTCCTGCCAGGTGTATATGTTCTTAAGTATTCGCAGGAGCACAGATTCGGACAGGCTACTTATATCCCGAGGAGGTCTTCTATTCGAGCCTCGTGATTGTCAGATGTTGTTCTTATATGGTGTGTATCTGGTTCCTTTTATATTCTATTTTCGGCAGTAGTTTTGTTTTCATCCGGCTGTCATTCTTTAGATATTTGTTATTGAGATCTAGTTACTTGGTCATTAGTTATTCATGTATATTTGACTCTGTGGATGAGATTTAGATATTACCCTGTGACTTGTAATTCTGTTTTACCACTTATGAATTATTGTTCATTATACAGCGTACGCACGTATATATGGTTTCCATATATTGGAGTTGCTATATATACGGGCCAGCTGGCATGGTTACGTGACCTAGTCCTACATATTTTGGGACTGGGGCATGACACATATGTATTATGATGCCTTGTTGCTTATTTTATATGACTGTGCGTGTCCAAGATTTACTCGAGTGCAGTCGACGGATGCATCGATGAGTAGGGTACTTGACCTAGTCATTAGCAGACTCACCCCATGGGAGGATACTCTGATATCTTTCGAGACCTGACACTCTTACACGTTTCACTGTGACAAATTCATATTGGGATGCGGGTCTGCGTATACGACTAGCTATCGGTGCGTGTGACATGCATCACAGTTAGTACGGAACTCAGGATTATTTTATTTATAGAGACTGGCATATAGATACGTGGTATACACATCGAGTATTCGACTAGTGTATCTACATTGGGCGGGAAGGATAGCTAGTAGGCGTATGGGATACACACACTAGATTTCGTAGTATCCGGAGGAGCCACGGATCCAGTGACTTCTTTTATTGCAGACACCGCGCTCTTCGGAGTGATACGGACGTATATATATTGCAGATATCTCATTCTTCGGAATGATGGACATTACAGATACCACGCTCTTCGGAGTGTTGGACGTTATGCCTACGCCTACCCATATGTACCAAAGTTGTTCTCACATTGCATTCACTTAGTTGGTTAGCACACCCCTTATTGTATTTATTTTATTCAGTATTTATATATGACATACTTCTATATATCTTGTTACGTCCCTCTGAGGATCTGGTACCTTTCCAGATTTGGACGAGGCATATTACCCCACAGTGTACGGCCCAGGACAGGAGACGAGGTTCGCTACCGCAGAGGAGCTAGAGGTTTTACCGTCAGAGTTTCTGTGATCACTTGGTAGGCCTTCTGCCTAGGATTGGGAGCATCATTATCTAGTCAGTCGATACCCTAGTCATTACTCTTTTATCTATCATTTCAGTACTTTATTTCGTCATAGTAGTGGGTTTGTCCCCACCAGACATTCTTGGTTGTACTATAATATTTTGAGACTGGCATTTATCTTCCAGCATTTATTATTAGTACATTCTTGCTGTTTATATTTGCGGATGAGATTAGATTACCTGTTGTTGATTTATGTGGGACATGTTAGTACTTAGGACAGCGTAGCACTCTTCGTTAGGATCCATTAAATTAGGATATCCTTGGAGACGTGACAGCTGGCTATGCCACGTGGCCTAGTCTTGTATATTTTGGGACTGGGGCGTGACAATGGTCTACAAACTCAACATCCTGCCACATGCTAAGACAGTAAAGCAACAACAACGATGGTTCGGTCCATATATCATGAATGCCATCGAAGTTGAGGTAAACAAACTAATTGCCAGCGGCTTTATCCAAGAAGAACAGTATCCGGATTGGGTTGCTAACATTATACGCGTTATCAAGAAGAACGAAAAGATCTGAACCTGCATAGACTTTTGCAATCTTAATACAGCATGCCCGAAGGATGAGTTTCCTCTTTCGATCACCGGCATAATGATCAATAACACTTGTGGCTTCGAGCATATGTCCTTATGGATGGATTTTTTTGCTATAATTAGATCAAGATGCACCCAGAAGATGATAAGCATACGTCATTTCGAACACTAATAGGTGTATATTGCTACACAGTTATACCCTTTGGTCTGAAGAATGCAGGTGCTACATACCAGCAAGCTATTAGCACCATCTTCCGTCAACATCTGCGTAAGACAGTTGAGTGTTATGTCGATGACATCGTTATCAAAAGTCACTTCTGAGATAACCAACTCTAAGATCTGAGGATGGTATACAATCTAATATGGGTGCACCAGCTAAAAATGAACCCTACGAAGTCTTTCCTGGGAGTCTCTATTGGCAAGTTCCTGTTCCTGGGTTTCATCATTACTTCAAAGGACATTCATATAGACCCTGAGAAGACCAAAGCAATCCTTGAAATGCATCTGCCAAAGATTCTCAGAGAACTCTGCAGTCTTCAAGGGAGATTGGCATACATCAGGAGGTTTATATCAAACCTCTCTGGACGTTGCCAGCTATTCACTCAGCTCATAAAGAATGGAGTATCCTTCGTCTAGACTGAAGAATGCCAGTAAGCATTCGACAACATCAAGAGGTACCTTACAAGTCCCCCTGTCTTGGTGGCCCCCATTATTAAAAGACCCTTCTTGCTATATGTGCGAGCAATGGACTAATCTCTCGAAAGTGATGTGGGTCATTAGCAGACTATCTACTACCTCAGTAGAATGATAGTCGGTGAGGAGCACAGATACAACCCCGTTGAGAATGAGTGCTTAGCTTTGGTCTTTGCCATTCAAAAAACCCGACACTATGTGTCGGGACAGACCATTCATCTAGTCTTACGAGTGAACCCCCTCAGGATTCTCATGACCAAACCAGGGGCGCTCAATTTTCACTTAGCTACGTGGGCGATACTGTTGTCACCATACGACATGATATTCGTTCCATAAAAGGCAGTCAAGGGCCAAGCAATGGCCAATTTTTTATCCAGTGCCAGAAATATCAAAACTCTACGACGAGATTCCAGATGAAGTGGCGGACTCCAACGTGACGAGCGTAGAGGTCGTTTGGCGAATATTCTTCGATGACGCTTCAAGAACATGGCCCAAAGCGATATTATCGCTGGAGTTGGGATAGTTTCGATCTTTCCAGACGATCTGGTCATCAACCGTGCTTACTCTCTCATATAGTCATGCTCCAACAATGTGGCAGAGTATAACGCTCTCGTTATGGGGCTCCAACTCGCCAAACAAGTAGGAGTGGCCTACTTAGAGGCCTACGGTGCCTCCAAGCTGATATCCAGTCTGGTTCGGGGCGAATATGAAGTCCGACATAAGGATCTAATTCCTTACCACCAAGTCGTACTCAGTATAATGTCCATATTCGACGGGTTTTTCATAGAACACGTGCCTGGACTATAAAATATTGAGGTAAATGCTCTGGCCGGCCTCGCAGCCTCCTTGGCCGTCCCAGTTAATACTCATCAACTCATCACTGTGATCAGACAAGAGCTGGTCTATAAAAAAAATAGCCTCAGCACATGTCTGAGTTATTTAGTCTAGGCAGACACCAGCACCCAAGACTGGAGACTCTCATTCGTAGACTACACAGTCTATAGAATCTCGAGGACCAGAGGGAAGCTACTTTTGTCAAGAGACATTCCCTTTGGTTCTATTACGATACAACCACTAAGATATTGTATTATCATTCCTATAATGGGCTTCTGCTACGATGTTTATCGAATACAGAAGCGAAGCAAGCACTTTGTGAATCTCATGATAGTGTTTTCGGCGCACATCAGCCCAGACCAAAGCTACGGGATCGTCTTTGGAGGATGGGTTATTATTGGGGGACAATGGTGGCAGATGTTGTCGACTATGCAAAAAAATATAAAATATGTCAAATCTACGCAGACTTTATCCATCTACCCTCAGAATTTCTACACCCAACCATAGCATCTTGGTCGTTCGAAGCATGGAGAATGGACATCATTGGACCGATTAGTCCACCTTCGTCCAAGGAACATCGGTTTATCTTGGCTATCACTGACTACTCTTCTAAATGGGCAGAAGTCGTGCCACAGGCTGAAGTAAATACGTCAAACATGATCAGCTTCATCAAGTATCATGTTATATATTTATTTGACTTGCTACGGAGGATTATCCACGATAATGGTCCATAATTTGTGAGCCATGCCTTCTACCAGTTTTACGATAAAAACTGAATCCAAAATATAGCTCCGACCGCCTACAATCTAGCAGCCAATAGGTTGGCAGAGGCATTCAATAAAATAATCATCAAGCTCCTCAAAAAATTTGTGTCATCCAACAAGCGCGAATGGATTAAGAAGCTGGGTGAATGTCTCTGGGCATATGGCACAACGGTCTGGACACCGACTGACAATACGCTATTTGTCTTGGTCTACGGGAGCGAAGCAGTCATCCCCCTCGAGGTCCAGATTCCCTCTCTCCGAGTGGCTCTCTCTAACCAGTGGACCATTGACGACAACCACCATCGACGACTCCAAGAGTTGGAAGCACTTGGTGAGAAACGTCTTCTAGCTCAACAGCGTATTGAGTTTATATTAGGCATGTCTTTCAGGTGCTTTCAACAAATATGTCAAGGAAAGTGAGTTCCAAGTAGGAAAACTCATCCTAACCGTAAGAAGATCAATAGTTTTGACGCACAAGACAGCGGGGAAGTTCCAGGCTAAATAGAAAGGCACGTTCATCGTAGAATATGTCTATTCCAACGGTGCCTACCAGCTCGTAAAGCCTAATTGCTCATGATACCTATCAACGACAAGTTCCTCAAGAAGTACTACGTCTAACCCAGACCCGTACTCCTCTCATCCCAGGATGAGATGAACATCATTTACTTTCCCCTTTAATCGTCAAGCGCATAAATTATTGTCTGTATTTGAGAGTCCTGAGTACGCAATAGATAATGGATCCTCAAAAGCTCCCCAGTGGAGCAGCCTCCAGTAAACCACTCCACATTAGAATTCCTTCAGGATACTAGCTTGTGTCTATATCACCTCTGAACTAAGGTCCTAATATATTTTCCCAGTTTTGCTATATTCACATTACCTCTGGGCAGAATTTCCCATTTGGCTATCGACTGTCACATCCACAATACCTCTGGTATAAGTTGTCATCCAAGCTTATCATCCATATGCATGTTTAAGTACACTAGCGATGATAAGTCCACAAATCTATCACGTTTATATCACCTCTGATAAGACTTCATTTTGAACTTATTACTTACACTCAAGTGTGCAAGAAGTAATAGGTCCACTAAAGATCCCCAGGGGGATGTTAGTGACAACTACGGTATTGTACTACATCCATATTACCTCTAATACCATACCCAAGTTCATAACATACACCATAAAAATACAGGAAGACATTCTGGAAAAGGAGAGAATTTCTTATTAATATTCAAGATCATGAGTACATATGATGGAAATCCATTTTTAAGGGTTTTCATGAAGTATCGCTGATAAGAACATTTTCCATTAAAGGCGCCCCTCCGTGCTATTTCTGCTACTGACACAAGTGAAGTTGGTAGCATGACTCAATACACTCTGGGTCATCCCTCCATAATGCATACCTCAGTATATGGAAAAGAATCCATATTGATGGATAACAAAAGGGGGGAGGATCCGGCGCTCTTCGGCCATACGGGTAGACTGGAGGCAAGGAATGACAATCAATCCAAATCCATTAATCAGCCCCCGCAGGCTCCCGACCAGTAGCAGGCCACATAAAGGGAAGAGACGCATCTAGCATACTACATAAACAAGGGCGATTCCACTTGCAATGACAGGCATTCAAATTTGTCTCCTGGATCAGTTCTTGGTGAACCGTTGCATAAAGTTGATCTTTTCCACGAACAACGGGAGTTATGATATCCTTCTATGCTCAATTATAGGTAGCACAAACAAGGAAAAAACTTGCACAAAGGGAACGTACATCGTCAGCATACAAGAAGGTTGCGCCTGGTCTAGATGACTTGTCATACGACGAAGTAATGTCAGGATCCCGCGCATAATTATAGATAAGTATTCATCCATGTGACAAAGCTTCGTAAATTAGCCGCGTATGTCTCTGCATCCATCCGATAAGCCGCATCGTGTCACTGTGTCCTGGATATCGTGAAGCAAAGGCTGAAACACCCTCATACCTCTTGTTAGGAGGATAGCATCAGGCGGGCATGGGTCCTCCTGATTTTCGTCAGACTTCTCGGCCAAAGAGAGAACCTTCAATATTTTCTTGAAGAAAGAAGGAGCAAAAAAAATGACCCCATCTCTCTCTCTCCTCCCTGGGCAGCCTATTTATAGGCTCCAAAAGGACACGTAAGGAGATCTAGGCGATGAACCAAGCAGTTATGAGGATAAACCTGATGCCTCAATTCACGCGATCCACTTTAATCTCCTTGGAAAATGACGTCTCAAATCCAGCGTTAAAAGATGACTCAGAATCTCAAAAGTCTATTCGAAGATCGAGCCAAATCATGGCATTTAATGTAGACTTGATAGCCTGCCAGTTTGATCCATGCGTCAGTAGAAGCATGCGACAAAGCCACCCCTATAGCTGAAAGGACTTCATGTGACAAATAACTTATGCGTTCTAAAGTTATCTTCTATGCTTCTTATTCAAAGTATTCCAAACTCGCCCGAGTTTGAAAATATTGAAGGGAGTCTTGTAGAAGCATAGAAAATCTAAGAAGCCCATATGCACCTTGGTCCACATTCGTCAAAGGCTCAGCATTACGCATGATCCTTTGGGATCATAAATGTTACATCAGTCAAGGCAGGGCATTTATGACTCTGACTGTAATAATGGCTCTAAAATGCCTCGACTTCGATGTCGACAGTTGGCGTCAGTGCCCACGTCACCGTCATGATGACTTTTATAACTATATAGTCATACAACGCTACATATATGAGAGACAAAGCTACATGCGTCTTTGGCTCCATGCGTCCCAGACTCCATGTGTCCCAAGCATCTCGGACCTTATGCGCCCCAGAATCCATGCGTTTCATGCGTCTCTGGCCCCATTCGTCCTAGACCCTATGCATTTTATGCGTCTCTGGCCCCATGCGTCGCAGACACCATGTGCCCCAAGCATCTTAGACTCTATGTGTTTAATATGGCAGTGCTCCTCAAGCCAGGATCTTTTTGTTATAACTGAATAGATTCTCTATAGGCCAAGTGTCAAGCTGACCAAGTCATGCACACCAATTACGAAAATTGACCAGATTTTCAGCAATAGCAGATCCCAAAAAAGCATCTATGTGGCAACGCGACTGTGATATATACCCACGGTTATAACTGTATCCTGTTGAGGATGGACATGTATCATCCCTAGCATCTATGCGCGTATAGCACATGCGTGCATAGGTCTGTTAGGATGACAAACTATAAATAATAGGGATGCATATCCACTAAAAAGGCTTAGGGAGACATACATACAGACAAGCACAAGAGAGAACAGGAGAAAGCATTCTCATTCCCTCGTCGGACCATCAACGGAGTAAAGGAGTCACTACAGTACTCGATCTCCATCGTCACATTCCTCAGAATAAAAAATAATTATACTTTAATTTTCTGTCTAGGATTTTTTTGTACCCTTTTGTTTGTTAAACACACAAAGTTTATTTTGAAATTGGGTCAATGGCAAATATCGAGTCCTTTGCCAAGGCCCATACGACCTCAAAATGCTTGTAGGATTTGGGTTGCCAAATCTGCTGCGCTAAATTTGAACTCCAATCCAGAAGTGCCGCCAATCTTTGTCGTAGATGCACACAAGGTTGACGGGCATTCTATCTCCATCCCTGAAGCCACACTTGAGAGGAACCGTGCTAAGTCTCACGATGCACGCACATAGCATCGTCTAGGCCGAAAAGGATACGTTAGTCATAGGCGCATGAAATCTCTTCTAAACAGGGCTGCTGTCAATAAGGACTCGTATAGTCCTAGCTTGGATTTCCTGTACTATGCGCCTAAGGACGCTGGTTCAAGGAAGTCCAAAACACCCCGAGCCATGCGTGCTCGAGGGGCTGCACTGTCAGCTCTCCAAAAGCTTGCGTTGTTGGTTGTTACACGCACTGCTAATGGAAGGCTCTATAGGGCTAATCCTTGCGCTCATTGACCGGAGGTTGGTCGACCCTTAGAGCCTTTCCAAACCCACTTGGATGCCACAGTCGCACTCAAACTAAGTCAAAGAACAAACAATGTGAAGACAGACCCATGCGCCCAGTTTGGCTGCGTGCACGTAGTGGGTCCATCTCACATCAAGTCTTCCACTAATGATCAAGTTTCAGTCTCTGTAGAAGAACTGGGTCAAAGATAAAACACTCACCTCCATGTGCAAGGGTTTTTCGAGCACATGAAGTGGGAGTAGGAGTGAAACTTCTATCATCTGATTTACGTAATGTAATTAATCACAAGCGTAAGGCGAGAGAAGCAACCCCCGTGCATGACATGTCCCCTCGAAGACACACTTGTGCCAACATCATCATTAACTGTTGCTGTACCGCGGCCCCAGTCCCTCCAACCAGACATTCAGTGTTTCAGCGATTATATCCTGTGGCACCGACCCGGCAAAATCCTAGGAAATAACCGCGCAAAGAGAAAGAATTGTCCGTCGCTTCATGTTGCTCAACATGGAGGTCTCCTCCTATGAAGAGAATCTCCAAGAAAAGCTCACCTAACCTAAGGGTGTCGGTCAGCACACCGTGAAGCCGCCCGAGGGACAACAAACAAGTCCCTACTGTGGGGGTATTCCAAGGCATACGCTCTAGAACAAAGGCTAGGGGTATCCATACCGCCCTTAATGAAGCTACAACCAGAGCTGGGGGTAGCAGTCCCGTGGTTTTCCACAATAATCCATCCTTCTAAGAGGACAGTGAATCTTCGCACATGGATGACAGTCTAGCTGGGGGTAGACATACTTTACAAGACGAGCTCGCAACCGAGACTGGTGGTAGCAATCCCTCCCATGATGAAAGAGACACAATATTGCCCTCTCTACAAAAGAACAATGAGACTCAGACATCAGAGGCGGAAAGCGAAGCTTCCACCTTCCCGTCCACCTTATTCTACGTAATGCCAGTATACATGGCAGGGGACAAGCATGGTGCGGAATCCAGTAACCAACAACGCCTAGAGGTACTCGAAGCCATGATATAGGCTCTCAGTACTTCGATGCAGACTCCGACTCACACAATGCTGGAACTCAGAAAAAACTTAGTCTCAACACATCCACAGGCCCCGGGACGACCAAACCCAGATCAAGGGACCAATGAGGAATCTAGTTTGACTGATTCGGCTCCTCATGTCACAAGCAGTCAGACCGTACCCCGATCATCTGTCGCTCTCCTGCCAGATGACATCCAGGAGACTCTTAGGGACCTGCGTGCCCGCATTGATGCTCAGAATAATCAAGACAGGCTTAAGAAGCTTGAGATCCGGCAACCCTATCCTCCCGAGTGGGATAATATGGTATACCCTCCCAAGTATAAGCCGCTATCTTTGACTACATTTAACGGAAAGACGTTACCCCATCAGTACATAAGATACTTTCAATCTATGACAGGTCACCTACCTTGATATGACACATTACTCACCAACTTATTCATCATAGCACTATCCAGAGCCGCGTTTGAGTGGTTCTGCAGTCTCCCAGATAAGTGCATTTCATCATTCGAGGACCTGAAGTCCATTTTTCTCGCTCGGTTCTCTGAAGGAGGGATGGATATGACTATGTTCTCCCTCATGGACATCACCCAAGGAGACAGGGAGCTGGCACAGAATTACATCGAACGCTTCCGACAAGCGGCACTAAAATTGCCTCCCAGTATCCCCGAATCTTCGCTGATGGACACGTGTCGAAAGAACCTCCTGCCAACAGTGAGACTCTGGACAACGTCTGGTTCATTCAATGATTGGACGACATTTATCATAAGCATCGTTGCTATAAAAAATAGCACAAAAGATGCCTGCTTATTAGGATTCCAATCTCCCAATACTAAAGACAAGGGAAAGCGTTATTTCACTGCTAACAGCAGTCGTGACAACAAAGGAAAGTAAGTCCTGACAGTTAACTTGTCCAAGAGTCCGACCGCATCAGTCACCAAGCCAAAGGAACCGCCAAGCATACATGAGACTTATTCATTTGATGACGATAATATCATGGAACTCTTCGAAGTATTGATAAAGGGGAACAAACTTAAGCTACCCGACATCAAGTGCCCTGATGAGGCAGACAAGGTTGACAATCCCAAGTATTGCTACTACCATCGATATGTCCATCATGCAATGCATGATTGTTACATATTAAAAAGGCAGATACAATGGCTGATTGACTCAAAAGTTCTCTCTTTGGACTTTAGACTATGAAGATAAGACAATCACCGCAAATATGGTGTCCCTCCAGTTTGGTACTTTCCCGACAATTTAGGCTCAAGATGGTGTCGTCCCCATACCTAGGACAACCATTGAGGTCGTTAACCCCCCCTGCCCGAGCAAAAAAGTTGATTCCCCTTACTACTCCAAGAGGCGAGCTCATGTGGGTTCACCCAGACCTTATTCCGGATATGACCCAGTCAGCAGCACTGCCTACCTCTACGTCCAAAGAAAGAAGACAAAATTCTTTCACACGGTCTCTTCGTCAACTGACGAAGCTCTAGCGGGGGTATCTAGGTCGGGACTAGCCTACCAGCGTGACTACAATGCCCCGGACGACTCTGCACCTACAGTAGTTATACCCTCTGCCTCCGATCCTGGTCCATCCCAGCTTTCGCCAGTAGACAAGCAAAAGCAGAGGGAGACTCTCTATGATAAACCTCTATAGAAAGACACAACTCAAGGGATGGAGAAGCCTTACAACTTTGACATACTGGCACATCTGGCCAATACTCCCTCGAAGTTGTCACTCTCCGAGCTCCCGCATCTTTCCAAAAAGACTCATGATTCTCTAAGTAAGGCATTACAAAACACCGACTCTTATTTGTCCAAGGTCAAGCCACCAACCGAGAATCCCACCGTATGTCCTCACTGCAACAGCGTGATGGAGGCAATCCCAAACATCACATTCTCCTAGCAGGACAAGTTATTGAAGAACAATAGGCACGATCACCTTCTGTATTACACAGGATACATCAGAGCCATTAAGGTGAACCGAATGCATATCCACCCTGGCTTATCTCTTAGCATTATCACACAAAGTCTGCTACAAACCTTGGGGATTCTGATGCATCGACTGGCAGCCACCAACACCACCATTAGCGGCTTCAATATCGGAAGAAGCAACCCTCTAGGCAAGATTCATCTGAAATGCCAAATAAGCGATCTCCGAACATAAGTGACTTGCTATGTCATTGATGTAGAGGTATCCTACAATGTCCTACTCGGACGTTCGTGGATACATGAATATATGATTGTTCTATCCACTCTCTACCAGTGCTTAAAATACGTCAACGAAGACGGCATTGTCAAGATAGAATTCGTCGACATGGATCCTTGTAAAGGGATCGAGGCATACAACTTTGAGTTAGTCTTGTATAAACAAATCTCTCTATACAAAGGTGGTAATGACGCCGATGATGAAGCGGATACTATTATAGCTTCAGGCACTCCTTTAAGGGTCTGTCTCAAAGGACGCCCAATCCCCGCAGCTAATCCCATAATGGTCAAGCTTCGAAGAAAGGCACCTGAACCATTTGTGGTCAAACTCCGAGAACAGAGACGATCTCTGGACAAAGATCCTATTGTCGTAAAAATCCCAGGGCAATTGGTAGTCAAACTCTACTAGAAAACTTCAGCATCGTCATCGTTACTAACAACTATTGAAGAAGATGAACTGAAAGAGTACATTATGGCTTCTATCGACGTATCCTCCTATGATGACATAATCCATTTAAAGTAGAAACCTTATTTTCTCAATAAAGGTCTATCCTTGAGTTACTTCATCATGGCACAATGGAATACTGCATATTGTCTGGAGTATGGTTTAGGCTTACATCTGCATACGCAAGTAGCCACCACTCACTCAGTAGACCAGGTCTGCCTTAGCCAAGATACTTGTTTTATCGTTCCAGCAAGGAGGTAAGCAAACAAACCTATTATTTTAGAAAATGTCGAAGGCCGTCGAAACTTTGTTGTAAACGAGCCAGAATCGAAAAGTGGTAGAATGCAACTTCACTGCTACAACGTCTAGTTTAAGCATATCATCCAGATGATGGGATACGACTTAAAAAGCAATCGAGGCCTGAACTACGACAAGGGACGACCATTACCATTGTATCATTTTGCTCCCAAAGGCAAGCCTAAGACGTATTACCAGCGGACCGGTCATGGTTTAGGATATATCATACCTCCTACAACTCCCAAAGAATCGGAGGAGGAAATGGCATGCAGTCTCATTCTTCGCAGTCTTTCGCTTGGGACTCCAACACTAGCATCAGAGATGTACTCAAGCAAACATTGTCCATCAACATGGCATCAGCGAATCCAAAAGAGGATAATGAGCACCCCCATTAAACTCTTTGAAGTAGAACCGTGGGCTCAAAAACTGGAGTCCCAGTGGGAGTTACAGTTCGAGCAGCGGGAACCCCCTACTAAAGATGAAGTCATGCAAGTCGATCTGGGCAACGATTATGCTCCTAAGCCCATCTTCATTAGCAAAAACCTCTCAACAGAAGAATGGGAATCCCTTGTCCAGCTGGTAAAAGAATACATTGATGTCTTCGCATGGAACTACAAGGATATGCCGGGTCTGAATCCACAGATCGCCATGCACAAGCTCAATATCTAGCCTGACATTGAGCGAGTGAAACAGCAACAACGACGATTCTGCTCGAACGTTATGAACACCATCGAAGCTAAAGTAAATAAGCTGATAGCAAGAAGATTTAATCATGAAGAATAATATCCAGACTGGGTAGCTAACATCGTCTCTATCATTAAAAAGAATGATAAAATTCAAGTCTGCATCGACTTTCGTGATTTGAACAAGGCTTACTGAAAGGGCGAATTTCTACTTCCGATTACAGACGTAATGGTCAACAATACTTATGGCTTTCAAGTATATGTCCTTCATGGATGGGTTCTCAGGCTATAACCAAATCAAAATATTTTTAGAGGATGAGAAGTTTCCAGAGGACGAGAAGCACACGTCATTTTGGACGCCAATAGGGGTATACTGTTACACCGTAATTCCCTTTGGCCTAAAAATATAGGTTCAACATACCAGCGAGCTATAGGCACCATCTTCTGTGACCACCTATACAAGACAGTGGAATATTATGTTGATGACATGGTTGTCAAGAGCCATTTTTAAGATGATCGCTTTCATGATCTGAAGACTATATTTGATCTAATGAGAACGTATCACCTCAAGATGAACCACACTAAGTTATTCTTAGGGGTCTCTAGTAGCAAATTTCTCAGCTTTATCATAACTTCAAAAGGGTATTCATATTGACCCTGAGAAGATTAAGGCTATCCTAGATATGCATTCTTCGAAGAATCTACAAAAAGTTTGTGGTCTATAGGAAAGACTAGCATATATTAGGAGATTCATAGCTAATCTCTTCGGACGATGTCGTCCCTTTACTCAAACTTGTAAACCCCCTAATTTTTAAGAATTTTTAATTTGGATTTTTCATAATTTTCTGGAATTTTTTGGGATTTTTTGTAGTTAAACTAAGGTGTTTTAATTATTAAATGATTTTTAATTAATGTTTATTAATATTAAAATATTATGAAAATAATATTTTCTGGTGTAAAATGAAAAATTAGACATAGGGTAATTTTTTGGGAATTTATTGGACCCCGGAAGTATTTTTAAAGCCCTAAAAACAATTTTATAATTAAACCAAATTGAACCATAATAAACCCGGTTTATTTGGCCTGAACCGAACCGAACCCGGTCTAGATGAACCGGGTTCAAGGTTATTGGGTCGGATCCTGGCAGTCAGACCAACCCGACCCGACCCGCTTCCCTGTTTGCGGATCGGACCGGATCCGCCGTTGACCCGACCCGGATCCGCTAGCCCGACCCTCTCTCTCCCCGACCGTCCGGCGCAGCTCCGCCTTCCTCATTCCTGCAACCGCCACCGCCGCCCGCTCACGTCCCAGACCCTCTGCCTCCTCTCCCCGCAACGAACGGCGGCTCAGCTCCTCTCCGCCCCTATTTAACCCGCTGCCCCGCCTCGACGCCGTCTCCTTCCCCCTCCGTCGTCTTCTTCGGCAGCCTGTCATCCGCCCTCAACCAGCAGCTCCGCCGCCAGTGCAGCCTGACCTCACCGCCGACCGACCCTCTCCCCTCGGCCGCCCTAGACAGCGCCCCATCTTCCCTCCTCCAGCGCCTCCGCCACGGTCTCCCCTGCCCCCGCAGCAACGGCGGGCCAGCCCACCTCCGCCAGCGAGCGCCGCCCGCCTCCGGCGACGCCAACCGCAGTGCCTCAACCGGTCGCCCAGCCCAGCAACCCTTCGGCGAGCACTGCCGACTCTGGCATAGCCTCAGAACCCTAACCCTAACCCTAGCTCGGTCGGACACAGTGTCTCGTGTCGACACGCGAGGACACGAGAAACCTAGTTTACGGAGCCCTGTTCAGGTATTCTTTTTTCTCTCCTCGTAGCTCTGTTTTCTGTCCCGTCAGTTGTAACACAAACCCTGCGTGACCCTCTCGATGCCCGTGCAACCGGCTCGGTGTATCGCGTCCTGTGGCGATCGCAAACTGCGATCAAAAAACAGGAAAACCCACGCCCTATTTTACCCCGGAACTGAGTACGCTCCACCAAACGGGATGACTTGGTCGCACGCGGTCTTTACCGATACGTGCGCGTCGTTGATACGGACGTGTGGGATTTCGCAGAAGTTGATTTGGATGTGCGTGCACACCGGAATCAACGCGTATCCGTCGACAACGTCCCGTATCCGTCTTTTCTGGTTCTCGCTATAACTTAGTGTACACATGTCGAATCAAAATGAAACTTACGCCATCGGACTCGTAGCAATACGCTGGTCCTGTGACCCAAGTTTGGTTCGATTCTGAGAACATTGACAAAATCGCGTGTCGTGGGCCCCACAAGCTCCACTTGACGGGCGATTTTGTGATCGGCTCATCGAAATCCAATTTTGGAAGTTCCGTTGGGTTCGTATCATCGTTCCTGAATCGTTGACACTAAGTTTGACAAATTTGGAGATCTTTGGTTCTGACACATTTTTCGGTGCAAAGAGGCCCAAATGTGGACCTTGCTTTGACCAGAAACTGTCATTTTTGCCCCTGTGTCTAAATTGGACTCAAGGACAGACGTTTCTAGCTAATTGATATTTTTTGGATCTGATGGTGATATTTATTTCAGCAACCGGAGTACTCTCTGCAGAACCCACGGAAGTCAGAGCTACAGTTGGAGCTAGAACCCCAGGCAAGTGTACCTTGCCAAATCCTGCAGTTCTTGTTACATATTTCTTTGACATATATAAGTGTTGTATATGCTTAAACCTAGGACCGTGTGACTTACTTAGCATTCGATTAATAGTCGGTTGCCAATACCGTACGCGAAGTTGTGTAAAGTCACCTAGAGATGGACATCGTGACCCTTTGCATTCTCGTACTTGCATTATCAAGTACGTTATACCCAGGACACTTGACACTATACATTTGACAGAATCTTCCTGAGATATTCATGGTGATTCTGTATAGGATATAGTTTTCATGACTTATTTCTTTGCTTAGATATTATATGACTGGTTGCATTAGAGATGATCCTGCGTGGCATGGACATGAGACGTTGTGTACATGAGACATATGATTACATTGGGTGGGGAGAGACACACAAACTATAGGTTGATTATATATTATGCCGGCGTCTTAGTCTCTCTCCGAGCTAGACAGCCACATGATATCACTGCTACCGGCTCCCCGACACAGAGCTTGTAGTAGTTTCAGCTTGAGTTCTAGTGCCGCTCTCATCTTGCATTTCACTTAGCTGGTTATATATTACCCTATTATTTCATTTATTGCTGCACTACATTTATTTTGGCTTGTATTATTTGTACCTTGCTATATCCCCTAAGGACCTGGATCCGGATTATGTCCCCAGGATTAGCAGACGAGATCGATCCCGAGGTATACAGGACAGGAGCATTAGCAGAAGCAGAAGCAGTAGCAGGAGAAGGCACTGGAGCAGTACCAGATCCAGTAGACGAGTGATCTCTATGGGTATCTTCTGAGTATATACTGTTTCCATACTCAGTACTTTTGTTGATATCTTTATTTTGTATTTTGACAGTTGTATCAGACTTGTATCGGGCTTGTTTCCCGATTTATGTACTTGTGACTTGATGATGATGTTTATATTTTCTTTTGTTGATATTGATATATTTATTATGTGGATGGGATTAGTAGACCCTGATTATGGTTGTAATACAGCTTAAGTATGCCCCGATGGATCCATTAAATTGGGTTTATCCATCGGTGTGTGCTGCTGGCCATTGTCACGTGTCTAGTCCCTCGATATTTTGGGACTGGGACGTGACATGGTTTTTGTGGTGGCGCATGCAGGTCAATGACTAAATTGTTCGATTTCAACTTAGGGACTGAACAGGCCTACAATAAGAATAGGATAAGTCTTTAGGATCTCATCCACTTGCTTGAAACGTTCTTGATATCTATATCAGATTCGAATCAATTTCTTGAATTGCATCCTACCTTGATTCCTGTACGCCTCTTATTGTTTATTTTGGTTGCAGAGTTATGGATTCACGAGCAAACGATGAGACTCCTGCAATATCACCACGAGATGCTGTGGTAACCAACGAAGATGAAGTGACATCAGTTGATGAAGGACAATCAGCTCAACAAGCAAGTCAGCAGGCCACGAGAATCCAGCAAAATGACATTCCAACATCGACGCAATTTACTCCACCAATGCCCATAATTCTACAAGGGCAGGCCATGGACGGGCAGCAGATGTTTCAAATGATCTATGCAATAATGCAAGCTCAACAAGAGGCTTTGAGTCGCAGCCTAGTAAGCGCACTAGAGCAGGCAAATCTACCACCACCACGACCAACGACGGGCTCTATTTATGATTTCTGCCAACTGAAGCCCCGTACCTTCTCAGGCAAAGAGGAGCCCACAGAAGTTCATGAATGGCTCACCAACACTCAACATCAATTGGAAGCAGCTGAGATTCCATGAGAACGTTGGATGACTGCAGTCAGAATGCAATTGACGGACAATGCACATCACTGGTGTCTATCTGAGGAGACACGGCTCGGACCAGACCGAGTTACTTGGGAAGAGTTTTCCAGACTCTTTCAGGAAATGTACATTCCAGCCATCGCTCGATCAGAACTTCGGGACAAGTTCAATCGTCTCACTCAAGACAGTATGACAGTGGAAGAATACAACGCACAATTCATTCGTCTGAGTCATTTCGCTCCAACCTTGATCCCGACAGAAGAAGAGAAGGCCGAGAAGTTCTTCGACGGACTAAACATTGAACTACAGAAACTAATTGGATCTGTTGCACCTACTTCCTACTCGGACGTCCTTGCTGCAGCCCGACGCATGAAGCTCATCACTAGAAGAGAGACCAGTCTGAAGCGATCGTCCACATCAGCACCATCCGGAGCACCACAGGAAGAAGTTGCAAAAAGACCTCACGTGCACCAACCACCAGAAGCATCTTCACAGGCACTACCTATCTGCCAATATTGTCGCAAGCGATGCCATATAAAGAACGAGTGCAGACGGAAAATGAAAGTATGTTTAGCTTGTGGGTCCAGTCAGCATTTAGTGAAAGAATGCCCCGAGCGTCGAGAAAGAGCACCAATGGTAAACCAACGAGCGGTACCAGTACCGAGGGCAGCCTATCCAGCATTGGGAGTACCGTAAACGGAAGTCGAAGGAGTCCTACCACCAGCTCTAGGAGGGTATCAGCCGAGGCCACCTTTGATACCCCAGGCACTACTCTTCCAGCAGGCTTAGCAGCAGCAGAGGAATCGACTGCAAGGACGCAGACAAGCCCTGACAATAACCTTGGAGAACGCGCAGATGCATGGAGTAGCTAATACGCGTAAGTGATTCGTAGCTATCTCATTTCTAGTATTGCTTTAGTTCGTGCCTACTGGTTCGTGACCTTAGACTTAAACCTGACAGTTTTAACTTGCTAATAATTAATAACCTAGTTATCACCTAGTAATTTTGAACTTGCTAAATAACCTAGAGTATTTTATAAATGTTAACTTGATATGTTTTTATAAAGGATAACATGGTTTTTTAAAAACTATAATTTTCTAGATTTTCTACATTT
This sequence comes from Iris macrosiphon, assembly GCA_036927795.1. Classification (NCBI taxonomy): domain Eukaryota; kingdom Viridiplantae; phylum Streptophyta; class Magnoliopsida; order Asparagales; family Iridaceae; genus Iris; species Iris macrosiphon. The sequence goes on along the minus strand of JAYESA010000003.1, from coordinate 102,111,699 downwards.
AGAAAATTGCATAACTTCCATTGCTCAGGAAAATGATTTTCCCTATGTGTTTAAACCCTCAACCTTGACTTTTCTTCATCGTGTTGTGCTTCGAATAAATTTTGCAACCGTATCATATCTGTTGATCGATTATTCTTTGATTGCGAGGACGTAATTCTCTTAAGGGGGTAGATTGTAAACCCCTGATTATCAAAAAATTTTAATTTGGATTTTTTATAATTTTCTGGAATTTTTTGGGATTTTCTGTAGTTAAACTAAGGTGTTTTAATTATTAAATGATTTTTAATTGATATTTATTAATATTAGAATATTATAAAAATAATATTTTTTGGTGTAAAATAAAAAATTAGACATAGGGTAATTTTTCGGGAATTTATTGGACCCCGGAAGTATTTTTAAGGCCCTAAAAACTATTTTATAATTAAACCAAATTGAACCATAATAAACCCGGTTTATTTGGCCTGAATCGAACCGAACCCGGTCTAGATGAACCGGGTTCAAGGTTATTGGGTCGGATCCTGGCCGTCAGACCAACCCGACCCGACCCGTCGACCCGACCCGCTTCCCTGTTTGCGGATCGGGCCGGATCCGCCGTTGACCCGACCCGGATCCGCTAGCCCGACCCTCTCTCTCCCCGACCGTCCGGCGCAGCTCCGCCTTCCTCATTCCTGCAACCGCCACCGCCGCCCGCTCGCGTCCCCGACCCTCCGCCTCCTCTCCCCGCAACGGACGGCGGCTCAGCTCCTCTCCGCCCCTATTTAACCCGCTGCCCCGCCTCGACGCCGTCTCCTTCCCCCTCCGTCGTCTTCTTCGACAGCCTGTCCTCCGCCCTCAACCCGTAGCTCCGCCGCCAGTGCAGCCCGACCTCGCTGTCGACCGACCCTCTCCCCTCAGCTGCCCTAGCCAGCACCCCGTCTTTCCTCCTCCAGCGCCTTCGCCACGGTCTCCCCTGCCCCCGCAGCAACGGCGGGCTAGCCCACCTCCGCCAGCGAGCGTCGTCCGCCTCCGGCGATGCCAACCGCAACGCCTCAACCGGCCGCCCAGCCCAGCAACCCTCCAGCGAGCACAGCCGACTCCGACATAGCCCCAGAACCCTAACCCTACCCTAGCTCGGCCGGACACAGTGTCTCATGTCGACACACGAGGACACAAAAAACCTAGTTTACGGAGCCCTGTTCAGGTATTCTTTTCTCTCTTCTCGTAGCTCTATTTTCTGTCCCGTCAGTTGTAACGCAAACCCTGCGTGACCCTCTCGATGCCCGTGTAACCCGCTCGGTGCATCGCATCCTGTGGCGATCGCAAACCGCGATCCAAAAACAGGAAAACCCATGCCCTATTTTACCCCGGAACTGAGTACGCCCCGCCAAACGGGACGACTTGGTCACATGCGGTCTTTACCGATACGTGCGCATCGTTGATACGGACGTGTGGGATTTCGTAGAAGTTGATTTGGATGTGCGTGCACACCGGAATCAACGCGTATCCGCCGACAATGCCCCGTATCCGTCTTTTCTGGTCCTCGCTGTAACTTAGTGTACACATGTCGGATCAAAATAAAACTTATACCATCGGACTCGTAGCAATACGATGGTCCTGTGACTCAAGTTTGGTTCGATTCTGAGAACGTTGACAAAATCGCGTGTCGTGGGCCCCACAAGCTCCACTTGACGGGCGATTTTGTGATCGGCTCATCGGAATCCAATTCTGGAAGTTCCGTTGGGTTCGTATCATCGTTCCTGACTCGTTGACACTAAGTTTGATAGATTTGGAGACCTTTGATTCTGACACGTTTTTTGGTGCAAAGAGACCCACATGTGGACCCCGCTTTGACCAGAAACTGTCATTTTTGCCCATGTGTCCAAATTGGACTCAAGGACAAGCGTTTATAGCTAATTGATATTTTTTGGATCTGATGGTGATATTTATTTCAGCAACCGGAGTACTCCCTGCAGAACCCACGGAAATCAGAGCTACAGTTGGAGCTAGAACCCCAGGCAAGTGTACCTTGCCAAATCCTGCAGTTCTTGTTACATATTTCTTTAACATATATAATTATTGTACATGATTAAACCTAGGACCGTGTGACTTATTTAGCGTCCGATTAATAGTCGGTTGCCAACACCGTACGCGAAGTTGTGTAAAGTCACCTAGAGATGGACATCGTGACCCTTTGCATTCTCGTACTTGCATTATCAAGTACGTTATACCCAGGACACTTGACACTATACATTTGACAGAATCTTCCTGAAATATTCATGGTGATTCTGTATAGGATACAGTTTTCATGACTTATTTCTTTGCTTAGATATTATATGACTGGTTGCATTAGAGATGATCCTGCGTGGCATGGACATGAGACGTTGTGTACATGAGACATATGATTATATTGGGTGGGGAAAGACACACAAACTACAGGTTAATTATATATTATGTCGGCATCTTAGTCTCTCTCCGAGCTAGACAACCACATGATATCACTGCTACCGGCTCCCCGACACAGAGCTTGTAGTAGTTTCAGCTTGAGTTCTAGTGCTGCTCTCATCTTGTATTTCACTTAGCTGGTTATATATTACCCTATTATTTCATTTATTGCTGCACTGCATTTATTTTGGCTTGTATTATTTGTACCTTGCTATGTCTCCTGAGGACCTGGATTCGGATTATGTCCCCAGGATTAGCAGACGAGATCGATCCTGAGGTATACAGGACAGGAGCATTAGCAGGAGCAGAAGCAGAAGCAGGAGCAGGCACTGGAGCAATACCAGATCCAGTAGACGAGTGATCTCTGTGGGTATCTTCTGAGTATATACTGTTTCCATACTCAGTACTTTTGTTGATATCTTTATTTTGTATCTTGACAGTTGTATCAGACTTGTATCGGACTTGTTCCCCGATTTATGTACTTGTGACTTGATGATGATGTTTATATTTTCTTTTGTTGATATTGATATATTCATTCTGTGGATGAGATTAGTAGACCCTGATTATGGTTATAATACAGCTTAAGTATGCCCCGATGGATCCATTAAATTGGGTTTGTCCATCGGTGTGTGCTGCTGGCCATTGCCACGTGTCTAGTCCCTCGATATTTTGGGACTGGGGCGTGACAAAACTCATAAATAAAGAAGTCTTTTTTGCCTGGATGAAAGAAAGCCAGCGAGCGTTCAACGATATTAAGAAGTATCTCATGAACCCCCAGTGCTGGTAGCCCCAATCGTGGGAAGCCCTTCTTACTCTATATCCGAGCAATAGATCAATCCGTCGGCACTCTTCTTACTCAAAATAGCGATGAAGGCTATGGGCTGAAGGATTTATCGAAGGACCTAAGCCACTCACTGATTGAATCGAACAAGAGGATGGAGAAGCCTTATGCAATGATCACTCATTGGTTATGCATCATAAAATTGCAACAATATTTGGTTAGCATTCTTCGATCTCTTTCCCTTACGATTCGAAAAGAATGCGCAAGCGAGAAAAGCGAATCATAAAAATCAAGTCATCGAAAGTAAGACAAAATATAAAGCATCACAAAACCAAGCAGCAAAACAACCAACAAAAACTCTTGGACTCATTTCAATAGAAGTCGTTCCATCAGTTTGAAGGGTTCATTGTATTTCGCCCGTATTGATTTGTCGATAAGGTTTCCCGGAGACTCGATTCTCAACCGAGTCAAAGTAATAAGTGTTCCATAAGTAACCCGCTAGAAGTGGGGCATTACCTGAATGAAGCCACTTGGAAAAGTACTGGTGTAGCAGAATATTGGGCTGCCATTATTTGATGTATATTTTGTATCATGGTGTGCATGTCCTTGAGAGCGGCCTCTAATGAGTTGAGGTATTGTTCGATGGCTTCTGATGAAGAAGCGCCTTATTCATCACCGATGGCATAAACGCTAACATCCTTGTGTACGACAGAGGGATTGGTAGAAAGAACCGTGTAGTTGGAGTCTATACTATAAGTTTTAGAATCAGGGGGATTATTACCCCAAGCCTCGGATTCTGAGGAAAGGGGATTCCCGTGATGAATGAGCTCCCGTCTTCATGAATGAGTTTTGGTATACTCCTTCAAAGGAGTCGACGAGTTGGTCAAATCTCCTCTGGCTGAGTATTCTTGAAGAACTTCGTCTTGATTGTCTCCTACCACGGGGAAGATGCAAAGCCATGTATACTGAAGCAAAGAGCGATTCATCATCATGCTCATGTTTGTTAACTTGCTTTGTATGTCGAGGTTTAGGAGACATAGTGTAAGTCAATCGGTCAAATATAGACTATTTTGTTGATGCACACCAATATTTGATTACAACACTATGACAATTGCAATTATGTTTATTAGAAAATATTGTTGTAATGTCAGAAGGGTCCCTCTTTTTACGCTTTTATATAATAAGCTCACATAAATCGAAAGAGGGAAGAGTAGAGGAGGAAGATGGCTGACTCTGCCTCTTTACATGAGATACATTTAATCTTCTATGCACATTTTTGGTCCCTTGTGTATAAAGTGATGTACTGGCTTGATTGGCAAGTGATTCGTCATATCTCGAGTTTTTGCCCTTCAAGAAGGAGAGGAAGTTATTCCTAGCAGTCATCTTGTGTATACGTGCATAATTAGCATGTTGTGAAGATATTGATCCTGCTTGACGCACTTTCTGTGGCACAGACAGAGTTGGCGCAGTTTGTCTACATGCATTTAATTTTGCACGAATGCCTTTGCCTGGCACACTAATAGTACGCTTCTGACGAGTGGCGCATAATTTTTTATCCACTGTACGCATAATCATAATGTTAGGAGAATGAATCTCCCTGACCAAAACTTTATTTATGCGCTTGTTGGTTTGGACAGTGGTGTCCATGCCTTGCTTGTCTCATATATTACAATAAATATGTGCGGGCTGAGAAGCTTGGGTATGGATCACCCTTTGCTCAAAATTATACGAGCCGCGCAATTTGTAACCCTTGTTTAATGCAAGGGATTCATAATCTTGGGTGTGGATCACTGTTTGCCCAAAATTATGCGAGTTGTATCCCTTGTTTAACGCAAGAAAATTGCCCATCAAGTCATTGATCTGAACATAATTGAAAGGGGAACTCTCTTCAATCAGAATGTTTTTCCCTTATTGGCAGCAACTTTAGGATATGCATGACCAGGCTTGGACACCCACACTTTGTGAGTTTTTCTCGACTTGAGTGCGGATGAGGGGTGGGCACTACCCCCAGAATGGTGCATTTCTTTATATGCATGTTGGTCGAATTTTCCGACCAAGGTCTTCTGTGTCGAGCCAACCGAAGCAGTGTCGAGTTGAGCTATCACCTTCTCGTCAGAGGAAAAAGTTGGCCCCAGTAGAGTCACCATCTTTGTTTGCGAGAAAAAGTTTATATAAAACTTTTGTGTTACAAACTATTAAAAAGAAAGAAAAGTACAAAAAGATCCTAAACAAGAATCTAAGTATAATTGATTCTGGGGAAGTATAGTTGTAGAGATATGATCTACGAACGATCACTTTACTCCTTAGACCACTCAAAGATGAAGAAATGCATATGCTGACAAAGAACTGCACACGATGACGAAGAAATGTAGGGGATGTTTTGAATAAGTTTGAGAGTTGACCAATAAGAAAGCTTAGCAACAACGGCACGAGAAGTTTCTATTTCTCTCACTCTGTTCTTGAATTTCAAAGACTTGAAAATTCTAGCCCCTTTCTCTCTATTTGTCTGTGTGTGCTCCTCTCGGTCTAGGTATAGGTAGGTCTCTGCAGGTGTAGGTAGGTTGTACAGAACCTGTATTTATAGAGTTTAGGAACGATTATGAGAGTGTGCGGACACTTTGGACAGTCAACATTGTTTTACCATTGTGCGCGCACTTTTGGTGGGCTAACATCCCACATTCTGAATGAGTGGATGCACAACTTACTACCTATTTGACACATAGCTTATTATACGAGGAAAGCATAGGTTGTGGGGACAGTTATTTGTACACCTTTTACGAGAAGTACGACATGTAAGACACACTCATAACTGCTCACTGTCGGTTAGGATAATTTGTGCACTTTAGAAGTTGTCTGGAGACTGGCGCATTTTTTGTAAAATTGGCACTATGAACCATTTTTGAAGCAGTTGGCACTATGGTGCATTTTATAAGGTATTGGCACTACGACGCATTTTTGAATAAGTTGGCACAATAACACATTTTGAAGAAGTTGGCACAACGGCGCACTTTAAAAAAATTGGCACAGCGGCGCACTTTTGGAGAAATTGACACATTGGCGCATTTTGCAGAAGTTAGCACAATGACGCACTTTTGAAAAAGTTGGTACAACGATACACTTTTGAAGAATTTGGCACTACGGCGCACTTTTGAAGAAATTGGCACAACGGCGCATTTTGAAGAAGATGGCACAACGACAATCTTTTGAAGAAGTTGGCACAGCGGTACACTTTGAAGAAGTTGGCACAACGGCGCACTTTTGAAAAAATTGGCACATCGGTACACTTTTGAGGGTATTGGCACTACGACACACTTTCGAAGAAGTTGGCACAACGGCGCACTTTTGAAGAAATTGGCACAGCGGCGCACTTTTGAGGGTATTGGCACTATGGCGAACTTTTGAAGAAGTTGGCACAATGGTGCACTTTTGATGAAGTTGACACTACGGCGCATTTTGAAGAAGTTGGCACTACGGCACACTTTTGAAGTTGGCACAGCGGCTGGGTCAGTAAACGATAACCTGGGTCTGCGTGTCGCGATTTCGCTGTAATGATGACTTCTGACTCTTCAGTTTCTGCATCTGTCAGCTGTCAGTCTACTACATTAAATGTTGAGAGGGGAAAGATCGTTTGTGCGCCATCTTTTATAACTCTAAGAAAGTGCTCCACTTTTCTGTTCTCTGAATAGTGCTCCATCCTCTGAAGTTTTAAGAAAATGAGCCAAAGTGTTAAGTATTAAGAAAGTGCGCGTCTTTCTTCTGAAATAAGTAAAAAGTGCGTCGTTCTTCTACTGTTGAGTTTATTTGTAGAAAACTATGATATCTATCTAAGGCATACTTTTTTATGCTTCTACAAGGGTAGCAACGAGTCTAACAGCAAGCAATATAATTAGGCAAAGCCTTGTTATAAGTAATGCCTAGCTAGTAGTGAATTCAAAGGTCTCATACGGGATTTGGTTTGAACGATGGAGAATGTGTCGAGCAAGCACTAAGGCTTATATCGGATAGGGATTCAGAGTAATGAAATTAATATCTTGGTCGAGGAAACTTAGTGGATCGTACGTGCGATTTTAGATTTAATCAATGGAAATAAGGTTTTGTGTCGGGATTGGAGACTCGAGGATGCGATCGAAATTAGCGCGATGGAAGATAGCGTGCACGAAAATTTTAGATTGAGAAGGATATCGCTCGATATAATTTAGCTTGAGTATGGATGTTGTGATTTTGAATTTGAATGAGTTGATACGGTATCGATAGTTAGAAGATACACGGATGGATATAAGTTAAGGAATTGTGTGGTTCGATGATTTGAGGTAAGTGACAACATGATTTAAACTTGAGTTGGACAAGCGATCTTGAATCCAATTCGGAGGATATCATGGAGTGAAAAAATATGATATTGTATAAATGATTTTGATACTTACGCAAACATACTTGAGGACTTTAAAATACGTCGAGGATAGACAGACTTTGGTCAAAAAAATTCTAGTTGGATGAATGATAGGTAGATTACCAAACTGAAACTTTAAACTTGGTTGTTATGAGGGATGCTAGATGTAGACTATTGATAGAACGAACGATAACGTCGATGATTCAGATGACTTAGTTAGGCGAATTGGGATCATGGCATGAATGGTTATTAGAGGAATATGACTAGATGGACGAATAAAATCTTAAGGATGGATTTTGGATTCGATGCAACGATGAGATGACTTAGTAAATTTGAGGATCGTTTTGATTTATGGTTTGATGCGAAAGCGAATTGAGGATACAAGTGAATTGAGGATGAGTTAGTCTAAGAATTAAAGCAAGTTATTTTCGGTAGATTTGTGATCGAATACATAGCGATGTTAGACGACTTAGAATTTATGATTGAGATCGGTGACTTAGAAAATTGAATCGTGATTTGGTGATCTAGACTTTAAAAATGGATAGGTGGATTCCATCATATATTTGAAGAGATAGACTATGCAAATCGCTAGGTTTGACGTACAATATTGATATATCGAAGATTTGACGGAACGGGATTATCGTAGGACGGCTTTGCTGAAACGGACTCGGACCCCTTGGACTGGATGTTGTGAATAGGGGTAGGAAGATCTATGCTCGATGTTTAGAAATCTGAGTAATGCGAGCTTGGATAGAATATCCCATACGAATGGACTATGGTTAGACCTTAGGAATTGGGGTGAGCATCGTGCAACGAATTTGCACGATGAGAATCGTGAACTTGAATTGTACCTATGACGTTGTGAACGGACCTAGTGGTTAGGCAGATGACCCAATGCTATGAGATGAACCAGTATGACCAACTTTAGAGTAACACTCGGGTAGACAATAGAACTGGGGCAGCAAGACTTAGAGATAGGGCTTGGATGTTAGTTTTTAGTTTTGATAGAGCGTGCGACAGAGAGGAACGAGACAATATCAAGGATTCGTCGGATGTAATACCTATGAATCAGAATTGGTGATACTCAAGTAAAGTTGGAATAACGGATTGAATCGTTGCTTAGAAGACACAATAATGAATCAGAGAATTCAATGGAATGGAATTCGATATTTAGAAAATTACGATCGAGAGTATGAGATGAATATACATGAATGACTAAATGGAATCATGTTGCTCGAGGATTGATATAAACAATAATGAAACGATATGGAGTTTGGTTTAGTCGAGTTAGTGAAACAATCGGTGATTCGAAAGTAAAATTTTTATGAGTAGCTTGTTCGACTTCGCTATTGCTAAGCTTGGTTGAAATGCATATATTTTGGGAACGCCTTTAATATGTACACGATCCATACTCAGCGATATTCTAAACTTGAATGAAGCTGCAAGTGAATATATTTTGATGCGCATGGATGAGTATAGTAACTTAGGTAAATTAATCACAGACTAAGATTTTTGTGTACGGTGGATTAGAACACACCCCGTGTTGAGCAATATTGTTCTGCGCTAAGATGCAATAGAGACTGAGTCAGATAACATAGATGATTCGAGCGATGACTTAGAGATTGTTGGTTCCGATTAGGTGATGGTGAGGCATCGACTTAGCAATATTCTTGATCTGAGTAACATCAACTTAGCAATATTCTTGATTCGAGTAGCCTCGTCCTAACCGTAGGTATTCTATGCCTAATAAGTTATATCACACATTATATTAAGTAGCGCAGCTCTGCGCTAAGTGCAGTAGAGATTAAGTCAAAGAATGCAATGATTAAGTTTAGTAGAGTTTGGTGGCATCGAAGGATAAAGTCGTTCGATGGAATTAACTAAGACATACGCACGGTATAAATTGAGGAATGGTAGGATGAGTTTTGCTCAGGAAGTCTCAAGGACGAGACTTGTTCTGAGTGGTATATTATGTAACATCCTGCTCCGCTCAACTCAGATAGCCAATTCAAATTTTGCAAGTACGATGCCCTGTCCCGCCTAGCATGGAGAGATGACTCGCTTGATGAAAAGGCATTTAGACTTTGCCCTTCAGAAGAAGTCAGACTTAGAATTTTCAAAGGCGCACTCGGAGTCTCGCTCTAGCGATGCGATTTATCGCTAAGTTGGGTGGCTCCGATGAACCTGTCTTTGCTTTGCCTGCACACATAATAACATGGATGATACATACTAGTCGCTAGGTAAATCAACTATTACATGCTAATAAAAGAGTTCAACGCACGCTAAGAGAATAATCCCATCGTGTACTACTTGCATAGAATATGGAATGTAACCTATTGCTAGAAAGATAGAAACTCCATATGCGTTTCATTCGTACGAATATAATTTTCTTATGCCTCATTAGTATTTATCCATGCACGATTGAAATGCACATCACAAAGACTATTTCATGGTTTAAGCACTTCACATAATATGGTTCACTAAGTTGAGGCAGGAAGACTATAAAAATAGTCGTTCTGAGCCAAGTAATGGGAACATGGAAAGTCTTTAGGACCTTTAGGTCACCAAGGCAATTCCCGAAATAGGGAACTATATAAAGTATAAAGAAGAATATAAAGAAGAGATAGCTCTGCGAACTCAATAAGCTGGCACAAAATGAACGGCCTGGGATGGTTTATAGCAGGCTCATTACCTGCGTCTACAACCATTATTGTTTACTCAGAAGAAAAAGAGAAAAAGAAAGATCTAAGAAAAGAGTCTTGCATCGTCGTGGACGCTTCTACACAAGCATGATTTCTACAGACGGGGCGCCGGGACCGATTCAGCCTAAGGAGAATCCGGATAGCTGTGCTAGAGAGAAAGCTAGCACGAGTAAGTTCGGGTGAGTCACCGGGGCACTTGGACCACCATCTTGTTGTGGCTATTGTCCATAATGTCGTGTATGCCAACGACCCGTTCATATAGATTAAGTTAGGCTCGCTTGCGGTAATCCGCACATGAGTTCATTGCTTCTATGCAAGAATCACCGCACCCTTAGATAATGGATGCACGGTACATCATACAAGTAAAGAAAGGATGCACAATACATATTAGTTCAAGTAAAATTCATATATGCAGCGGAGACACATCCACGACACTATGATATTGTGTTCCTTAGATTTGTTACATCTGCTTGGTTAACTTGATTTATCTTGGATAGTAAAGACCGAATGATTAGTTGGTAAGTTATGTCAAGTTACTTTATATTGCATAACACTCTCCAACACGAGTTAGGCTTTATATCGCATACCATAAAACTAATCCTAAGGTAAAACTAGAAAAACAATAAAATAGATGGTGTACATAACTAAATTAACGTGTTTGGTTTTATTAAGTGGGCGAGAAGCCTCCCCACCAGTGCATTTAACATACTGATAATCCACCAGATTGCTTGTAGGGTACAGGAGAACCTCGTTCGGCACAGAGTTTTCTTTCGTGCGCACTAAGGCGTGGAGCTAACTCTGGAGCCTTGGAGCGGTGACGACGGTGTCACACCCCGATTCTACATGGGTCGATCATCCTCGCTTGGCACAATTCAAACAAAAGCAGTGATCTAGTGGACTATTCATCTTATACAAGAGGGCAACATTATATTCAAGTGAAACATACAAGTCTAGGAATAGTACACAATTCAAGAATAATCAAAAATCAATATATATCACTTATTCAGTAATTCTTATCCTTCGTTGAACGGTTATACCTGCAATAGACATACAAGTTACCAACAATTTACATAAATATATAGGTTTTATTTCCTGTTCATCTCTACATCAAACAGTTAGGTATTCAAGAAGGCTAACCTAGCATGTGCCCTAACTATATAATGGCCCACGGAAACCCATGATGAGCAGTTAGGACGTTCAAGCCCATCTCACTAATAGACTGACACCCTTCCTTATCCACGGAGGTCTTCAAGCCTCGGAGTGTCCTATCCTCTCCTAGGCTGAACGATTCCTAGTGCCCCAGGAAACGATCGAGAGGGTACATCCTTGTGCACAAGTTTGTCTAGACCGATGCATGAATGCACTTCTATCAGACAACATACAATGCAAGCAGACAATAATCAAGCAAACACTTCTATATAACAATCTATATTGATATACGGGGCACGTAACCATCAATTCTCTTCTTCTTACATAGCCCAGTACTCGTTGTACGGGGTACGTAACCATCGATGTACGGGGTATGTAACCATCGATGTATCAGAGTCGTAACAATCGAGTATTGGCCGATAATATCTCTTGTTTCAGTTCAACCATTTCAAACAGTTCTATCTTTTAAAGCAATAAGGAAAATATGCAAGCAATCTCAATTAAAATAGATATGGCACCGTTCTTCTATCTCTTTAACTAAAGCATACTATTCTACTCTTACTTAGCATACAATGGAATCACAAGTTCAAGAAAATCTTCTACTCTTCTTATTAGCATGGCAACAATTTGTTCGATAGCTGTGTCAGTATAACTTAGCATGCAATATTTTTATCTTAACTTAATATGGCAATGGTTCTCTCTCTTTTAGACAAGCAATATGAGTTCTTTTGTTAAGTATGCAGGTTCTCGTATCATTTATGTAAAGGAAATATTAATCTTCTTAGCAACAATCATTACAAAAACTCAGATTCATTACTAAGGCGTGCAAGAATCAGAGAATAAAGTTCTGCCCACTCACCTAGATTAATCGTCTTGTGTTTCGATCGGAAAACTCTTCGAGAAGGCTTTCGCTCTAGCCAACAAAGCGATATCTCTTGTACATAGTGCTAATGCGCAGCGGGACACTATATACTTATCCATCAAGAAAAAGTTTCGTCCTCGAAACTCAAGAAGAAACTTTCGATATCCAGAGCATCAATAGTCCTCATCCCTCGCTATCCTCAATCAAAAAAAATCTAGCAATCAGAACTCAATAAAAACTCTAGCAATCAGAAAATCACATCTCTCAAGCAATAAAAATAATCCAAAAAAAACTTTTGCTGGCATCTTTGAGAATATTTTACTGATTCATTGTATGGAACGCGCATTGCGGCAAACGATATCAAGGACATCTCTTAGTCGAAGTGAAGCAACGGAATGGCCAAAGTATCGAGTTTACTCTGATACCATTATGTCACGTCCCGATTTTTGCAGGGGCCGATCGTACTCGCTTAGCGCCTTGTGGAAACCGATCGTCCCTTGCATGGTAGGCTATTCAGAATA
>JAYESA010000003.1:101904619-102097119 GCA_036927795.1 Iris macrosiphon | reverse complement strand
CAGGGGCGTGGAGTGAAGGAGCGACCGAAGAGATGGTGGTGGTGGCGGAGGTCGAAGACTGCCGGAGTGGCGATGGGGGACGGTCGGAGGTGAGGGAGGAGTTTGCTGGCAGAGTGAGGCGGTGGGGGTGGCGGGAGCTGCCGCGGCGGAGACCGTCGCGGGGCCGCGGGATGGTGGTGGGTCGGTAGGGGAGGTCGAGGCGGAGCGAGTGGGGTGGTGGCAGGTGGTCGGGCAGACGGCTAGGGCGGCGGTGGTGGGCGGTCGGAGGTCGGGGAGCTGCTGTGGTGCATTGAAGGAGAGGGTGCTGCGGTGGCTCGCCACGGCGGAGCAGGGCGGTTCAGGCGGCGAGGCTTGGCCGGAGGGAAGAGGGGGTCGAGGCGAAGGTCGTGCCGGAGTTGGGTCGGAGGCGGTGGCCGGTGGTGGCTGTGAGGGAGTGGGGATGAGAGAGGGGGGTGTGTGTTAGGGTTTATATAGGAATAGGTCAATGGCAATTAGGTAAATAAGTAGAACTTTGGGGTATTTTGGTAAATTTGGATTTTTGGATATTTTCAGCAGATTTTTCTATGGGTCCCATGCCACCTATTGTCTAGCCAATAGGGTAATGCCATCTAACATGCATTTTGCATAAAAACCCTTACTTTCATAATTTGCATAAAAGTCCAGAAATTGGGAAATTGCGCAATTATGCAATTTGTCTGAAAAACTCCACCTGGTTCTAAAATTACCAAAATTCACAGAATTGAGGGGAAATGCTGGGAGAATGTTTTGAACCGAGTGGGGTGAGTCTGGGCAGATGCAGGGTCTGATTTCTTAGGTGATACGGGTCACCGTATTTTATTATTTAATAAAAACTGCGCACGGTGTTCACTAATTATTTAAGGGCAGTTAGGGTCATAATTTTTCTACGGTGTCAATACGATAATTGTAATACAATTAGTGTAGAATATTATCGTATTTTGGTTGGGCAAAACAGGTGCCTACTGGTCCTCAAATCTCTAGGGTACAGAGGTGGGTAAAGAGCAGAAATTAAATAGGATTAAATACGTACGTTTGTAACGATATTTGTGCGACTAAAACGAAGCACAAACGAGGTTTCTGTGTCACCACCCCATTTCCAGAGCCGGGTATTTTTTTTTATTTTTAATTTAGTTAATTGTGGATTATTTATATTTAATTGTATTTATATTTAATTAGTGATTGCATTATTTTTTAATATTTTTATTTTGTTTGTTTTAGGATTTTGGCTAGCCTGGACCCATGTCAGACCCTAGTGGACCCATGTCCGACCCAGCCCACACCCCTGTGAGACTTATTTTGGGGCTTAGAATATTTATTTTATTTTTAGGAAGTTAGTTGGAGAGATTTGGAACTAGTTTGAGTGCTTTTGGAACCCGGAACCCAAAACCGAGTCAATAGGGGCATTTTGGGAATTTGGTGACTTGTGTGAACCCTTATATATGTTGTGGCCGGCCCCCTCTTCACTCCCAGACCGTGGAACAGCAGCCCCCTTCTCCCATTCATCTTCTTCTTCACTTCTTCTTCTTCCCCACTTCTTTTTCTTCTTCCTTCCTCTCCAAGTAAGTTCCTTCTTCCCATTTCTCCTCTTTCTTCTTCTATTCTTCTTTATGATTAACCCTAACCTTACATTCTTCCCTAACCTAGGTGGGTAGAGCCTAGATTTGGTGTTGGAGCTTGGATTTGAGGCTTGGAAGCTTGGATTGGAGGATTTGGAGCATTTTGGGGATTTTTGCTTGGGATTCCAACTCCCAAGAGGTAAACCCTAAATTTCCCTTTGTAATTACTCTTTTATAGTGTAATTAATATTTTAGAACCCTCCTAGACCCTTAGGCTACCCGTGGGAGGAAGTTGGAACTAGTTTGGTTGGGTTTAGAGACTTTGACATTAGGTTTTGTGTCGATTTCGGGTGGAATCCGAATTTGGCCCAATTTTGGGTGATGCCCTAGGTTAGATGGACCTAGGTAGACGTTGTCGGGAGTCGTGAGGGTGAGTGCGTGTCTCCGTTTGGGCACGGGAAGCCGTGTCGCGGAGAAACGGGCGTTTCGGGCGAAATTGGGGCTTTTCGTCGTCGCCGATTCTAAGTGCGTGTGCGTTTCCGCCACGGGCCTAGAATCGACGCGGGAGCACATTTTCTAGGATCTAGACATCGTTTAGGACACGTGGGTAAATTTTGGGCCGATTCCGAGTTCGTTTGGTGTGCGTTTCAGGAGGTTTTCCGAACCGCGCACCACGTGTTCGTCGAAATGACCGAACGGCCATTTTGACTTGGTTTCCTCGTTTCGGGCTTGTGCGCGCGTTGGGTTAGTATCGGGGAGTGTGTGCTAGAGTTTTCGAGTTATATTTTATATATTTTTGGGTGTTTGGGCGTGTCGGGGTCGTTGGGCGTGCGTTGGTGGGCGTTGTGGGCGTGGTGTGCGTTGTGTTGTGTTTGTTTATATATATGTGTATATATATATATTGTGTGTGTGTTTTTATATATATATTTATATATATGTGTGGTTATGTGTAGGTGAGTGTGTGAGTGAGTGCTTGTGTGAGTGTGTAGGTGAGTGTGTGTGAGTGTGAGTGAGTGTTTATAGGTATATACATATGAGTTTATATATATGTATATATATTTGTATATATATGTATGAGTGTTTATGTGTGTGCTAGTGTGTGTGAGAGTGTGTGTGTGAGGGTGTGTGCTAGTGTGAGTGAGTGTGTGTGAGTGAGGATATATAGATATTAGTATATATGTTAGTGTGTGTGTGTGTGTAGATGTATAGATATATATATTAGTGTATATATATATATAGATATATGTGAGTATATGTAGATGTGTGTTTATATATATATAGAGATATGTGTTTGTGTATATGTGTGTGTGTATATTTGTGTGTGTGTGTGTTGATTTGTGTTTGAGTGTGAGTGTGTGTTAGAATGTATAAGTTAGTGTCTATATATATCTATAGAGTTATATATATATGTATATATATATATATATGTATATATATATAGGGGTGTGTGTGTGTGTATGTGAGATGAGAGGGGGGGGTGCCCAGCTGAAACAGGGAGCAGCAGCAGCTATGTGCAGCTGCAGCAGCAGCAAAATCAGCAGCAGCAGTAGCATAGCACAGCAGCAACAGCAACATTAAGTAGTGGCAGCAGCAGCAGATAAGCACAGTAGCAGCAGCAGTTTTAGGTAGCAGCAGCCGCAGTACAAGCAGCAGCAGCAGCTAGCAAGAGCAGTGTGCGAGAGAGAGGGGTATGTATATATATATAGATATAGATAGATTAATACATAAATAGGTAGATCAATAGATAAGTATATAGATAGATCTATAGTTAGTTAGATAGAGTTTTAGATAAATAGATAGGTAGAGGAATAGATAGTAGATAGGTATCTAGTTAGCTAGATAACTAGATAGGTAGATGGATAGGTAGAGGGATAGCTAGATATATAGATCTATATGGATAGATATATACATAGCTAGATAGATAGATATATGAGATAGATATATTAGCTAGATAGATAGAAATATAGATAGATAGTATCATAGATAGATAGATATCTATGGATAGATAGATAGGTAGATATGGTAGATACCTATATCTATATGCATAGATATATATATATATAAATAGATAGATGGTTGATAGATAGGTAAATAGGTAAGATAAGTTATGGATAATTAGATAGATAGATAGATAGATATTGATAGATAGATAGCTAGGTATTTAGATAGGTAGATAGATACTAGATAGGTAGATAACTAGATTCTTAGATATACCTATCTAAGAGATATAAATATCTATATGCCTAAGTTATATACATATATAGGTGTATAGGTAAGATAATGGGTAATCGGGTAAATGTGTGTGGATAAATATATACATAGGTACATATATGCTTAGATATATATAAATATGATAGATATATATATTATCTAGCCTAGATTAATAACTAGGTATATATTCAATAGCTAGATAGCTAGTTAGAGGGGTTTTAGAGCGAAACCTCGATATCTTGAGATACCAAGGTATTTCAATACCTTAAGATAACCAAGGTATTGGGTTTCGAGCGGGATTTTTGAGCAATAGCCTAGGATTTGTCTTGGAATGATTTTTATATGTTTATATATATATAATTACGTGTGCTAGCATAGGTTTTAGCGGGTTTAGGCGGGGTGCGTGGCCTAGGTTGAGGTATCGGATACCGAGGGTATCCCGGTATCTCAAGGAGGCGAGTTTGAGAGTTTTCTAGCTTAATGAGCTCGGTTTGACCTAGAATTTCAGGAGCACCCTAGTTTGACCCAGACTTGACCGTAGTTGACTCGGTTGACCGCCAAAGTCAACTTTTGACCTAGTTTCGACCTAGAATTGACTTTTTGGACCCAGAGTTGACTTTTTCACCCAGATTTCACCGGTTTGACCCGTTTGACCTAGAACGACCCTAGAAACCTATTTTTAGTTATTTTATATCTGTTTAACTCATTAGAACCCTGTTTAACCTTGCTTTTTACATTAGGTCCTTGCGACACCAGTTCGGATCGCCAGTTGCTCAGGACGTCAGGCGAGTACATTCTCTGATAGTTTTCATTATCTGATGATTATTATGATTCAGCTTCTAGTATAGTATCATATGATTATTCTGGCACAACACGAGACACTGATTGATATTTCTGGATTCATTTACTTGCGACACGTACATTTCATGTTTCTGGCCTCTATTCTGGAATCACTACAGGCATCACCTACAGGCATCACTCATGTTCAGGCTGGACTCATCTTGATTTGCGTGTCGGGTCTTGGATCCACTTGTATTAGTCGGGGCGGGGAAATACTCGAGTAGACATGTAAACATTCCTATCTGGCATCATCAGGAATCACTCCCTCTGGTCTAATCTGGAATGATAGCAGCCGCGCACCCAGTGCGCGGTGAGCCGTACTTACCCCTAGCCGTTTACATGTCGAAACAAGTATTTCAAAGACACCGAGTTCATTCTTTATAGTCTGGACTCTCATGCATTTCTTGACTTGTCTCACTTACATGTTTCTGGACTTGACTCACTACATGTTTTTCATGCTGGACTCACTACACGTTCATGTGCACGGACTTGATCTTAGCTTAGATTTCCTGTATCTTGCAGTTATTACTATGTTGCTCTGATATCCATGCATCTTTACCTTTATGCACCAGTGATTTATATTTCTTGTTTCATACTTGCTTCACCCTACTTGCTACTTGCTATAACTGTTTTATAGTTTTTATCATTTAAATGGAACTGCTGTTAGAGATGTACTTGCTCCAGTCCTGACTGGACATATTTTTTCCAGAGTATCCGGAGGATTGGTGTCCGACTTTCTATGGACCTGAGCCTGTCGATGGTGCAGACAGGGACCCTCTAGTTTAGGGGTGATTTCCGGGTTGGTAGCCGGGATCACTGAGACCTTGTTGTTGTTTTTATTAGCTTTAGCACCGGATTTGTCTCCGGTTTTGGTTTGAGACCTTGTTTGTATATTATTTTGGATATTGTTGTATTATTATTTGATGTTGTGGTTGTTGTAGTAGTTGGAGGTGGTTAGACTTTTTAGTTGTTAGACTCTCTGTGTTATCTTATCGTGCTTAGATTCGTGATTGAGTATATTGTGATTATCATTTGATATTGCTCCTCCGTTTGGAGTTGAGATCTTGGCAGATTATATATATTGTTTGTGTGGTTGCCCTCCTTTTGGAGAGGTTATGCCCGATTTTTGTGTGAGATTATTATCTAGATAGTTGACCTAGACAGCGTTCTACCGCCGATGCTGCGGCGTAGGCTGGACGTACCCACGACTCATGCCCGATTTTTGGGTGCGGGTCGTGACACGTTTTTGGTGGCGGCCCTATGCAGGTCTCGATTCGCAATTAGTGCGATGTCGTGGTGGTACAACAACTTAGTTGTACTACTGCGAGCCTGCTCTAGGATATAGGATCTAGGATGAGTGTGTACTCAATCACGACTAGGAACAATTCCAATCTAATTATTCTGAAATTGCTTCTTTTGAAATATTACTGTCCTTTCTTGATGATATCGTATCTTGCGCCGTATTGACTTCTTTTGATCTGTGTTCAGGATGCCTCCGAAGACACGATCCCATCGTACCGTTCCAGCAGTTGCCTCGGAGAGGTCTGCTACCTCTCGTCCAGCTCGTATTCAGGCAGCTGCTACCGCTCCACTCACCACTCCTGCGGTTGAGGGAGCATCTGCTTCTCTCGGGGATCCTTCTCCACTTATCGATCCGAGGACTACCCCAGTCGTTCCGGTGGTTCCTCCACCACTTCCTGCTCCAGTAGATGCCGCGCAGTTGTTTGCGTTCTTCAGGGAGATGATGGATGCGCAGCACCGTCAGGTGGATGTGATGAGGCTGGGCATTGAGAACGCCCACCAGGTGGCCATGACGGCAGTGGATAGGGTGGCACAGAATCAGCCACAGGCAGATCAGATTCAGCTTCCGAGGCCGGGTAGTATCATTAACTTTCAGAGGATGCGGCCCAAGGAGTTCCGTGGTACAGAAGGGATCCTGTATGCGGATGACTGGATAGAGCAGATTGAGGGGATCTTCAGGCTGGCGCAGATTCCAGACAGCATGCAGATAGAGGCAGCGGGCAGTCAGATGTTCGACCTCGCCTTGACGTGGTATCGCACAGATACGAGGATTGCAGCGCCAGGGCTTACTTGGGAGGCTTTCAAGAGGCTTTTTAAGGAGAAGTTTTTCCCAGATGTGGCGCTTAGTGCTTTGGAGAGCCAGTTTGAGGCACTCGTCCAAGGGAGCATGACAGTGGACGAGTACGCAGCGGAGTTCTGCCGTTTGGGCAGATTTGTGGATGGCTTGAGCGAGGCAGCCAAGGCGAGAAAGTTTCGCAAGGGCTTGGTTATGGCGGTCAAGTCTTTGACCAGGAGCGACCGCGAGGCGACTTTCGAGCAGATAGTAGGAGATGCTCAGAGAGCAGAGGATGACTTGGAGCTCAAGCCCAAGAGAGGCAGGGATGATTCAGGCAGTGCCAGTGGTAGTGCGGGACCAGCTAAGCGTCCCTATGTGCAGAAGGCAGCGCAGCAGGGTCAGGATCAGAGAGCGCCCACTTGTGCCTACTGCAGGAAGGCAGGACACACTTGGGATGTTTGTAGGAGGAGGCTGAAGGTGTGTTTGTTCTGTGGATCCGCTGCTCACCATATGCGAGATTGCCCCACTGCACCTCCATTGGGTGGAGCACAGGATCAGAGAGTTGGAGCTAGGCCATCTGTGGCACAGCATCAGGCCCCGCACCAGCAGAGGGATACACCCCAGCAGGGCAGGGCTTATGCGTTGACGGTCGAGGAGGCCGATGCTACGGATGTCGGGTTAGCAGGTCTGTCTCTTGTTTCTTCTTCCTGTCCTTTTCCATTCCTGTGGTGTGCTTCATTAGTACCTGTTAGACTTTTTTCTTTGTGCTGTGGTAGATAGTATAGTGACCCCGATTGAGACTGTAATAACACGACCAGTAGGACCCTGATCTTGTATGTTGTTTAGGTAGAATTTCTTGACTGTGATTGTTGGGGGTTTGACCTAGAGGAGTGTGATTGACTTTAAATTTCGAGGACGAAATTTTCTAAGGAGGATAGGCTTGTCACCACCCCATTTCCAGAGCCGGATATTTTTTTTTATTTTTAATTTAGTTAATTGTGGATTATTTATATTTAATTGTATTTATATTTAATTAGTGATTGCATTATTTTTTAATATTTTTATTTTGTTTGTTTTAGGATTTTGGCTAGCCTGGACCCATGTCAGACCCTAGTGGACCCATGTCCGACCCAGCCCACACCCCTGTGAGACTTATTTTGGGGCTTAGAATATTTATTTTATTTTTAGGAAGTTAGTTGGAGAGATTTGGAACTAGTTTGAGTGCTTTTGGAACCCGGAACCCAAAACCGAGTCAATAGGGGCATTTTGGGAATTTGGTGACTTGTGTGAACCCTTATATATGTTGTGGCCGGCCCCCTCTTCACTCCCAGACCGTGGAACAGCAGCCCCCTTCTCCCATTCATCTTCTTCTTCACTTCTTCTTCTTCCCCACTTCTTTTTCTTCTTCCTTCCTTCTCCAAGTAAGTTCCTTCTTCCCATTTCTCCTCTTTCTTCTTCTATTCTTCTTTATGATTAACCCTAACCTTACATTCTTCCCTAACCTAGGTGGGTAGAGCCTAGATTTGGTGTTGGAGCTTGGATTTGAGGCTTGGAAGCTTGGATTGGAGGATTTGGAGCATTTTGGGGATTTTTGCTTGGGATTCCAACTCCCAAGAGGTAAACCCTAAATTTCCCCTTGTAATTACTCTTTTATAGTGTAATTAATATTTTAGAACCCTCCTAGACCCTTAGGCTACCCGTGGGAGGAAGTTGGAACTAGTTTGGTTGGGTTTAGAGACTTTGACATTAGGTTTTGTGTCGATTTCGGGTGGAATCCGAATTTGGCCCAATTTTGGGTGATGCCCTAGGTTAGATGGACCTAGGTAGACGTTGTCGAGAGTCGTGAGGGTGAGTGCGTGTCTCCGTTTGGGCACGGGAAGCCGTGTCGCGGAGAAACGGGCGTTTCGGGCAAAATTGGGGCTTTTCGTCGTCGCCGATTCTAAGTGCGTGTGCGTTTCCGCCACGGGCCTAGAATCGACGTGGGAGCGCATTTTCTAGGATCTAGACATCGTTTAGGACACGTGGGTAAATTTTGGGCCGATTCCGAGTTCGTTTGGTGTGCGTTTCAGGAGGTTTTCCGAACCGCGCACCACGTGTTCGTCGAAATGACCGAACGGCCATTTCGACTTGGTTTCCTCGTTTCGGGCTTGTGCGCGCGTTGGGTTAGTATCGGGGAGTGTGTGCTAGAGTTTTCGAGTTATATTTTATATATTTTTGGGTGTTTGGGCGTGTCGGGGTCGTTGGGCGTGCGTTGGTGGGCGTTGTGGGCGTGGTGTGCGTTGTGTTGTGTTTGTTTATATATATGTGTATATATATATATTGTGTGTGTGTTTTTATATATATATTTATATATATGTGTGGTTATGTGTAGGTGAGTGTGTGAGTGAGTGCTTGTGTGAGTGTGTAGGTGAGTGTGTGTGAGTGTGAGTGAGTGTTTATAGGTATATACATATGAGTTTATATATATGTATATATATTTGTATATATATGTATGAGTGTTTATGTGTGTGCTAGTGTGTGTGAGAGTGTGTGTGTGAGGGTGTGTGCTAGTGTGAGTGAGTGTGTGTGAGTGAGGATATATAGATATTAGTATATATGTTAGTGTGTGTGTGTGTGTAGATGTATAGATATATATATTAGTGTATATATATATATAGATATATGTGAGTATATGTAGATGTGTGTTTATATATATATAGAGATATGTGTTTGTGTATATGTGTGTGTGTATATTTGTGTGTGTGTGTGTTGATTTGTGTTTGAGTGTGAGTGTGTGTTAGAATGTATAAGTTAGTGTCTATATATATCTATAGAGTTATATATATATATATGTATATATATATATATGTATATATATATATAGGGGTGTGTGTGTGTGTATGTGAGATGAGAGGGGGGGGTGCCCAGCTGAAACAGGGAGCAGCAGCAGCTATGTGCAGCTGCAGCAGCAGCAAAATCAGCAGCAGCAGTAGCATAGCACAGCAGCAACAGCAACATTAAGCAGTGGCAGCAGCAGCAGATAAGCACAGTAGCAGCAGCAGTTTTAGGTAGCAGCAGCCGCAGTACAAGCAGCAGCAGCAGCTAGCAAGAGCAGTGTGCGAGAGAGAGGGGTATGTATATATATATAGATATAGATAGATTAATACATAAATAGGTAGATCAATAGATAAGTATATAGATAGATCTATAGTTAGTTAGATAGAGTTTTAGATAAATAGATAGGTAGAGGAATAGATAGTAGATAGGTATCTAGTTAGCTAGATAACTAGATAGGTAGATGGATAGGTAGAGGGATAGCTAGATATATAGATCTATATGGATAGATATATACATAGCTAGATAGATAGATATATGAGATAGATATATTAGCTAGATAGATAGAAATATAGATAGATAGTATCATAGATAGATAGATATCTATGGATAGATAGATAGGTAGATATGGTAGATACCTATATCTATATGCATAGATATATATATATAAATAGATAGATGGTTGATAGATAGGTAAATAGGTAAGATAAGTTATGGATAATTAGATAGATAGATAGATAGATATTGATAGATAGATAGCTAGGTATTTAGATAGGTAGATAGATACTAGATAGGTAGATAACTAGATTCTTAGATATACCTATCTAAGAGATATAAATATCTATATGCCTAAGTTATATACATATATAGGTGTATAGGTAAGATAATGGGTAATCGGGTAAATGTGTGTGGATAAATATATACATAGGTACATATATGCTTAGATATATATAAATATGATAGATATATATATTATCTAGCCTAGATTAATAACTAGGTATATATTCAATAGCTAGATAGCTAGTTAGAGGGGTTTTAGAGCGAAACCTCGATATCTTGAGATACCAAGGTATTTCAATACCTTAAGATAACCAAGGTATTGGGTTTCGAGCGGGGTTTTTGAGCAATAGCCTAGGATTTGTCTTGGAATGATTTTTATATGTTTATATATATATAATTATGTGTGCTAGCATAGGTTTTAGCGGGTTTAGGCGGGGTGCGTGGCCTAGGTTGAGGTATCGGATACCGAGGGTATCCCGGTATCTCAAGGAGGCGAGTTTGAGAGTTTTCTAGCTTAATGAGCTCGGTTTGACCTAGAATTTCAGGAGCACCCTAGTTTGACCCAGACTTGACCGTAGTTGACTCGGTTGACCGCCAAAGTCAACTTTTGACCTAGTTTCGACCTAGAATTGACTTTTTGGACCCAGAGTTGACTTTTTCACCCAGATTTCACCGGTTTGACCCGTTTGACCTAGAACGACCCTAGAAACCTATTTTTAGTTATTTTATATCTGTTTAACTCATTAGAACCCTGTTTAACCTTGCTTTTCGCATTAGGTCCTTGCGACACCAGTTCGGATCGCCAGTTGCTCAGGACGTCAGGCGAGTACATTCTCTGATAGTTTTCATTATCTGATGATTATTATGATTCAGCTTCTAGTATAGTATCATATGATTATTCTGGCACAACACGAGACACTGATTGATATTTCTGGATTCATTTACTTGCGACACGTACATTTCATGTTTCTGGCCTCTATTCTGGAATCACTACAGGCATCACCTACAGGCATCACTCATGTTCAGGCTGGACTCATCTTGATTTGCGTGTCGGGTCTTGGATCCACTTGTATTAGTCAGGGCGGGGAAATACTCGAGTAGACATGTAAACATTCCTATCTGGCATCATCAGGAATCACTCCCTCTGGTCTAATCTGGAATGATAGCAGCCGCGCACCCAGTGCGCGGTGAGCCGTACTTACCCCTAGCCGTTTACATGTCGAAACAAGTATTTCAAAGACACCGAGTTCATTCTTTATAGTCTGGACTCTCATGCATTTCTTGACTTGTCTCACTTACATGTTTCTGGACTTGACTCACTACATGTTTTTCATGCTGGACTCACTACACGTTCATGTGCACGGACTTGATCTTAGCTTAGATTTCCTGTATCTTGCAGTTATTACTATGTTGCTCTGATATCCATGCATCTTTACCTTTATGCACCAGTGATTTATATTTCTTGTTTCATACTTGCTTCACCCTACTTGCTACTTGCTATAACTGTTTTATAGTTTTTATCATTTAAATGGAACTGCTGTTAGAGATGTACTTGCTCCAGTCCTGACTGGACATATTTTTTCCAGAGTATCCGGAGGATTGGTGTCCGACTTTCTATGGACCTGAGCCTGTCGATGGTGCAGACAGGGACCCTCTAGTTTAGGGGTAATTTCCGGGTTGGTAGCCGGGATCACTGAGACCTTGTTGTTGTTTTTATTAGCTTTAGCACCGGATTTGTCTCCGGTTTTGGTTTGAGACCTTGTTTGTATATTATTTTGGATATTGTTGTATTATTATTTGATGTTGTGGTTGTTGTAGTAGTTGGAGGTGGTTAGACTTTTTAGTTGTTAGACTCTCTGTGTTATCTTATCGTGCTTAGATTCGTGATTGAGTATATTGTGATTATCATTTGATATTGCTCCTCCGTTTGGAGTTGAGATCTTGGCAGATTATATATATTGTTTGTGTGGTTGCCCTCCTTTTGGAGAGGTTATGCCCGATTTTTGTGTGAGATTATTATCTAGATAGTTGACCTAGACAGCGTTCTACCGCCGATGCTGCGGCGTAGGCTGGACGTACCCACGACTCATGCCCGATTTTTGGGTGCGGGTCGTGACACGTTTTTGGTGGCGGCCCTATGCAGGTCTCGATTCGCAATTAGTGCGATGTCGTGGTGGTACAACAACTTAGTTGTACTGCTGCGAGCCTGCTCTAGGATATAGGATCTAGGATGAGTGTGTACTCAATCACGACTAGGAACAATTCCAATCTAATTATTCTGAAATTGCTTCTTTTGAAATATTACTGTCCTTTCTTGATGATATCGTATCTTGCGCCGTATTGACTTCTTTTGATCTGTGTTCAGGATGCCTCCGAAGACACGATCCCATCGTACCGTTCCAGCAGTTGCCTCGGAGAGGTCTGCTACCTCTCGTCCAGCTCGTATTCAGGCAGCTGCTACCGCTCCACTCACCACTCCTGCGGTTGAGGGAGCATCTGCTTCTCTCGGGGATCCTTCTCCACTTATCGATCCGAGGACTACCCCAGTCGTTCCGGTGGTTCCTCCACCACTTCCTGCTCCAGTAGATGCCGCGCAGTTGTTTGCGTTCTTCAGGGAGATGATGGATGCGCAGCACCGTCAGGTGGATGTGATGAGGCTGGGCATTGAGAACGCCCACCAGGTGGCCATGACGGCAGTGGATAGGGTGGCACAGAATCAGCCACAGGCAGATCAGATTCAGCTTCCGAGGCCGGGTAGTATCATTAACTTTCAGAGGATGCGGCCCAAGGAGTTCCGTGGTACAGAAGGGATCCTGTATGCGGATGACTGGATAGAGCAGATTGAGGGGATCTTCAGGCTGGCGCAGATTCCAGACAGCATGCAGATAGAGGCAGCGGGCAGTCAGATGTTCGACCTCGCCTTGACGTGGTATCGCACAGATACGAGGATTGCAGCGCCAGGGCTTACTTGGGAGGCTTTCAAGAGGCTTTTTAAGGAGAAGTTTTTCCCAGATGTGGCGCTTAGTGCTTTGGAGAGCCAGTTTGAGGCACTCGTCCAAGGGAGCATGACAGTGGACGAGTACGCAGCGGAGTTCTGCCGTTTGGGCAGATTTGTGGATGGCTTGAGCGAGGCAGCCAAGGCGAGAAAGTTTCGCAAGGGCTTGGTTATGGCGGTCAAGTCTTTGACCAGGAGCGACCGCGAGGCGACTTTCGAGCAGATAGTAGGAGATGCTCAGAGAGCAGAGGATGACTTGGAGCTCAAGCCCAAGAGAGGCAGGGATGATTCAGGCAGTGCCAGTGGTAGTGCGGGACCAGCTAAGCGTCCCTATGTGCAGAAGGCAGCGCAGCAGGGTCAGGATCAGAGAGCGCCCACTTGTGCCTACTGCAGGAAGGCAGGACACACTTGGGATGTTTGTAGGAGGAGGCTGAAGGTGTGTTTGTTCTGTGGATCCGCTGCTCACCATATGCGAGATTGCCCCACTGCACCTCCATTGGGTGGAGCACAGGATCAGAGAGTTGGAGCTAGGCCATCTGTGGCACAGCATCAGGCCCCGCACCAGCAGAGGGATACACCCCAGCAGGGCAGGGCTTATGCGTTGACGGTCGAGGAGGCCGATGCTACGGATGTCGGGTTAGCAGGTCTGTCTCTTGTTTCTTCTTCCTGTCCTTTTCCATTCCTGTGGTGTGCTTCATTAGTACCTGTTAGACTTTTTTCTTTGTGCTGTGGTAGATAGTATAGTGACCCCGATTGAGACTGTAATAACACGACCAGTAGGACCCTGATCTTGTATGTTGTTTAGGTAGAATTTCTTGACTGTGATTGTTGGGGGTTTGACCTAGAGGAGTGTGATTGACTTTAAATTTCGAGGACGAAATTTTCTAAGGAGGATAGGCTTGTCACCACCCCATTTCCAGAGCCGGGTATTTTTTTTTATTTTTAATTTAGTTAATTGTGGATTATTTATATTTAATTGTATTTATATTTAATTAGTGATTGCATTATTTTTTAATATTTTTATTTTGTTTGTTTTAGGATTTTGGCTAGCCTGGACCCATGTCAGACCCTAGTGGACCCATGTCCGACCCAGCCCACACCCCTGTGAGACTTATTTTGGGGCTTAGAATATTTATTTTATTTTTAGGAAGTTAGTTGGAGAGATTTGGAACTAGTTTGAGTGCTTTTGGAACCCGGAACCCAAAACCGAGTCAATAGGGGCATTTTGGGAATTTGGTGACTTGTGTGAACCCTTATATATGTTGTGGCCGGCCCCCTCTTCACTCCCAGACCGTGGAACAGCAGCCCCCTTCTCCCATTCATCTTCTTCTTCACTTCTTCTTCTTCCCCACTTCTTTTTCTTCTTCCTTCCTTCTCCAAGTAAGTTCCTTCTTCCCATTTCTCCTCTTTCTTCTTCTATTCTTCTTTATGATTAACCCTAACCTTACATTCTTCCCTAACCTAGGTGGGTAGAGCCTAGATTTGGTGTTGGAGCTTGGATTTGAGGCTTGGAAGCTTGGATTGGAGGATTTGGAGCATTTTGGGGATTTTTGCTTGGGATTCCAACTCCCAAGAGGTAAACCCTAAATTTCCCCTTGTAATTACTCTTTTATAGTGTAATTAATATTTTAGAACCCTCCTAGACCCTTAGGCTACCCGTGGGAGGAAGTTGGAACTAGTTTGGTTGGGTTTAGAGACTTTGACATTAGGTTTTGTGTCGATTTCGGGTGGAATCCGAATTTGGCCCAATTTTGGGTGATGTCCTAGGTTAGATGGACCTAGGTAGACGTTGTCGGGAGTCGTGAGGGTGAGTGCGTGTCTCCGTTTGGGCACGGGAAGCCGTGTCGCGGAGAAACGGGCGTTTCGGGCGAAATTGGGGCTTTTCGTCGTCGCCGATTCTAAGTGCGTGTGCGTTTCCGCCACGGGCCTAGAATCGACGTGGGAGCGCATTTTCTAGGATCTAGACATTGTTTAGGACACGTGGGTAAATTTTGGGCCGATTCCGAGTTCGTTTGGTGTGCGTTTCAGGAGGTTTTCCGAACCGCGCACCACGTGTTCGTCGAAATGACCGAACGGCCATTTCGACTTGGTTTCCTCGTTTCGGGCTTGTGCGCGCGTTGGGTTAGTATCGGGGAGTGTGTGCTAGAGTTTTCGAGTTATATTTTATATATTTTTGGGTGTTTGGGCGTGTCGGGGTCGTTGGGCGTGCGTTGGTGGGCGTTGTGGGCGTGGTGTGCGTTGTGTTGTGTTTGTTTATATATATGTGTATATATATATATTGTGTGTGTGTTTTTATATATATATTTATATATATGTGTGGTTATGTGTAGGTGAGTGTGTGAGTGAGTGCTTGTGTGAGTGTGTAGGTGAGTGTGTGTGAGTGTGAGTGAGTGTTTATAGGTATATACATATGAGTTTATATATATGTATATATATTTGTATATATATGTATGAGTGTTTATGTGTGTGCTAGTGTGTGTGAGAGTGTGTGTGTGAGGGTGTGTGCTAGTGTGAGTGAGTGTGTGTGAGTGAGGATATATAGATATTAGTATATATGTTAGTGTGTGTGTGTGTGTGTAGATGTATAGATATATATATTAGTGTATATATATATATAGATATATGTGAGTATATGTAGATGTGTGTTTATATATATATAGAGATATGTGTTTGTGTATATGTGTGTGTGTATATTTGTGTGTGTGTGTGTTGATTTGTGTTTGAGTGTGAGTGTGTGTTAGAATGTATAAGTTAGTGTCTATATATATCTATAGAGTTATATATATATATATGTATATATATATATATGTATATATATATAGGGGTGTGTGTGTGTGTATGTGAGATGAGAGGGGGGGGTGCCCAGCTGAAACAGGGAGCAGCAGCAGCTATGTGCAGCTGCAGCAGCAGCAAAATCAGCAGCAGCAGTAGCATAGCACAGCAGCAACAGCAACATTAAGCAGTGGCAGCAGCAGCAGATAAGCACAGTAGCAGCAGCAGTTTTAGGTAGCAGCAGCCGCAGTACAAGCAGCAGCAGCAGCTAGCAAGAGCAGTGTGCGAGAGAGAGGGGTATGTATATATATATAGATATAGATAGATTAATACATAAATAGGTAGATCAATAGATAAGTATATAGATAGATCTATAGTTAGTTAGATAGAGTTTTAGATAAATAGATAGGTAGAGGAATAGATAGTAGATAGGTATCTAGTTAGCTAGATAACTAGATAGGTAGATGGATAGGTAGAGGGATAGCTAGATATATAGATCTATATGGATAGATATATACATAGCTAGATAGATAGATATATGAGATAGATATATTAGCTAGATAGATAGAAATATAGATAGATAGTATCATAGATAGATAGATATCTATGGATAGATAGATAGGTAGATATGGTAGATACCTATATCTATATGCATAGATATATATATATATAAATAGATAGATGGTTGATAGATAGGTAAATAGGTAAGATAAGTTATGGATAATTAGATAGATAGATAGATAGATATTGATAGATAGATAGCTAGGTATTTAGATAGGTAGATAGATACTAGATAGGTAGATAACTAGATTCTTAGATATACCTATCTAAGAGATATAAATATCTATATGCCTAAGTTATATACATATATAGGTGTATAGGTAAGATAATGGGTAATCGGGTAAATGTGTGTGGATAAATATATACATAGGTACATATATGCTTAGATATATATAAATATGATAGATATATATATTATCTAGCCTAGATTAATAACTAGGTATATATTCAATAGCTAGATAGCTAGTTAGAGGGGTTTTAGAGCGAAACCTCGATATCTTGAGATACCAAGGTATTTCAATACCTTAAGATAACCAAGGTATTGGGTTTCGAGCGGGGTTTTTGAGCAATAGCCTAGGATTTGTCTTGGAATGATTTTTATATGTTTATATATATATAATTACGTGTGCTAGCATAGGTTTTAGCGGGTTTAGGCGGGGTGCGTGGCCTAGGTTGAGGTATCGGATACCGAGGGTATCCCGGTATCTCAAGGAGGCGAGTTTGAGAGTTTTCTAGCTTAATGAGCTCGGTTTGACCTAGAATTTCAGGAGCACCCTAGTTTGACCCAGACTTGACCGTAGTTGACTCGGTTGACCGCCAAAGTCAACTTTTGACCTAGTTTCGACCTAGAATTGACTTTTTGGACCCAGAGTTGACTTTTTCACCCAGATTTCACCGGTTTGACCCGTTTGACCTAGAACGACCCTAGAAACCTATTTTTAGTTATTTTATATCTGTTTAACTCATTAGAACCCTGTTTAACCTTACTTTTCGCATTAGGTCCTTGCGACACCAGTTCGGATCGCCAGTTGCTCAGGACGTCAGGCGAGTACATTCTCTGATAGTTTTCATTATCTGATGATTATTATGATTCAGCTTCTAGTATAGTATCATATGATTATTCTGGCACAACACGAGACACTGATTGATATTTCTGGATTCATTTACTTGCGACACGTACATTTCATGTTTCTGGCCTCTATTCTGGAATCACTACAGGCATCACCTACAGGCATCACTCATGTTCAGGCTGGACTCATCTTGATTTGCGTGTCGGGTCTTGGATCCACTTGTATTAGTCGGGGCGGGGAAATACTCAAGTAGACATGTAAACATTCCTATCTGGCATCATCAGGAATCACTCCCTCTGGTCTAATCTGGAATGATAGCAGCCGCGCACCCAGTGCGCGGTGAGCCGTACTTACCCCTAGCCGTTTACATGTCGAAACAAGTATTTCAAAGACACCGAGTTCATTCTTTATAGTCTGGACTCTCATGTATTTCTTGACTTGTCTCACTTACATGTTTCTGGACTTGACTCACTACATGTTTTTCATGCTGGACTCACTACACGTTCATGTGCACGGACTTGATCTTAGCTTAGATTTCCTGTATCTTGCAGTTATTACTATGTTGCTCTGATATCCATGCATCTTTACCTTTATGCACCAGTGATTTATATTTCTTGTTTCATACTTGCTTCACCCTACTTGCTACTTGCTATAACTGTTTTATAGTTTTTATCATTTAAATGGAACTGCTGTTAGAGATGTACTTGCTCCAGTCCTGACTGGACATATTTTTTCCAGAGTATCCGGAGGATTGGTGTCCGACTTTCTATGGACCTGAGCCTGTCGATGGTGCAGACAGGGACCCTCTAGTTTAGGGGTGATTTCCGGGTTGGTAGCCGGGATCACTGAGACCTTGTTGTTGTTTTTATTAGCTTTAGCACCGGATTTGTCTCCGGTTTTGGTTTGAGACCTTGTTTGTATATTATTTTGGATATTGTTGTATTATTATTTGATGTTGTGGTTGTTGTAGTAGTTGGAGGTGGTTAGACTTTTTAGTTGTTAGACTCTCTGTGTTATCTTATCGTGCTTAGATTCGTGATTGAGTATATTGTGATTATCATTTGATATTGCTCCTCCGTTTGGAGTTGAGATCTTGGCAGATTATATATATTGTTTGTGTGGTTGCCCTCCTTTTGGAGAGGTTATGCCCGATTTTTGTGTGAGATTATTATCTAGATAGTTGACCTAGACAGCGTTCTACCGCCGATGCTGCGGCGTAGGCTGGACGTACCCACGACTCATGCCCGATTTTTGGGTGCGGGTCGTGACATTCTGGGAGTTGCTAAAAATACAGAAAATGTAGTCTAGCAAGTCTAGGGCAGGGATGTAAAATTAGTTTAGGGTTAACAGCTAGTGTGGTGCCCTAATTTATTGTGTAATAAACAGGTGCACAATCAATAGAATATATAATAAATAAATTTAAAAAGTTGCACTAATTCTAATTAACTAAAAATAATATTAAAATACTGAAATCTGGTCGAGGGAGTTTACAATATTATATATAAATATACATCTTATATAAATATATATATAAAACAGAATTAAATACATATATACATATTAGTAATTATTACATAATATATTATATAGTATAAATATACATATACATATACATATATACATATATAAATATATATGTATAGAATAATAGATATATATACATATATTTAGTAAATATATATAATAATAGTATATACAGTATAATATACTGTATAATAACAGTATATAATACATATATATTATAATATAATATATATATATATATAGATATACATATAAATACATATATAAATACATATATATATACATATATATACATATACATATAGGAATATATAGATAATTACATATACAATAGGTATTAGGAGTATACCTACTGACAGGTGGGCCCTAGGGGTCGTCGACGGCGGGTGGACGGCAGCGGAGTCGGCCGGAGGAGCGGGAACAGCAGCAGTGGCTGCTAGCAGCAGCAGCAGCAGCTTGTGGGAGCTACGGCGGCGGCTGCGGCGGAGTAGGCGGCAGTGCAGGGTGGGGGAACGGCGGAGGGAGGAGTGGCGAGCAGACTGGTGGTGGTGGTGGAGGTCAGGAGTGGCGGTGGTGGTGGCTGAAGGCGGTCGGGATGGGGGTGGTGGTGCAGTCGGGGAGAGGGGTCGGGGTTCTGTGGAGGTGAGGGCGGTGGCTGGAGGCGCCGTGGGCCGGAGGGAGGGTGGTCGTCGGGTGGAGGGGGTCAGGGCGAGTCGAACGGTGGGGGTGGTGGTGGTGCATGGTGGCCGGAGGCGGCGGTGGGAGTGGTTCGGGTGGTGGTGGCAGTGGGTGGTGGTGTTGGGGGTTTGGGGTTGCGGGGGCTGTGGCCGGCGGAGCAGGGTGGTGCCGGCGGTGGGGCTTGGCCGGAGGGGAGAGGGGGTCAAGGCGGAGGGTTGGCCGGAGTTGGGTGGCCGGCGGTGGTCGGAGGGGAGAGTTGTGGAGTTTGAAAGGGAAGAGGGTAGGGGTTTATATAGGGTTTGGGGTGGATGGCATTTCTGTAAATAAAATGAAGTTCAGGGGTATTTTGGTAAATCTGATTTTTGGGGATATTTCTCCTGGATTTTTCTGGGTGTTTTGGGTGGGTCCCATACACCTATGGCCTAGCCAATAGAATTATGCCACCTTGCATGCAATTTTGCATAAAGACCTCTAACTTTTCATAAATTGCATAAAAACATAAAATTTGTATTTTGCGTAATTTCGCAATTTACCAAATTTCAAATACTGATTTTCCGAAATTCGAGTTGTACAGAAATGAGGGAAATAGCTGGGGAAAATGTTTTGGACAGTGTGGGGTGAGCCTGGGCAGATGCAGGGTCTGATTCTGCAGGTGATATGGTCATCGTATTTATTATTTAATAAATACTGCGCACGGTGTTCACTAATTATTTTGAGGCTGTTAGGGTCATAGTTTTTCTACGGTATCAAAACAATATTTGAAGTATAATTAGAGTAGAATTTTATCGTATTTTTGGTTGGGCAAACAGGTGCCTACTGGTCCTCAAATCTCTAGGGTACAGAGATGGGTAAAGAGCAGCAATTTAAATAGGAAATAAATACGTACGTTTGTAACGATATTTGTGCGACTAAAACGAAGCACCAAACGAGGTTTCTGGGAGTTGCTAAAAATACAAGAAAAGTAGTTTAACAAGTTTAGGGCAGGTATGTAAAATTTGTTTAGGGTTTAACAGCTAGTGGGATGCCCTAATTAATTGTGTAATAAACAGGTGCACAATCAATAGAATATATAATAAATAAAATTTTAAATACTTGTAATAATTCTAATTAGTCAAAACTAATCCTAAATTACTGAAATCTGGTCGAGGGAGTTTACAATCTACCCTCCTTAGAATATTTTGTCCTCGAAATAAAAACAACCATGTAATTAGAATGAAAGATTAATTAAGACATATGAGGCTTAATGAAAATTGAGTTTGAAATATTGGACATACCCTGGTTTGGAAATAGATGGGGATAACGTTGTCGAATATCCTCTTCTCATTCCCAGGTGGATTCACCTGGTGTATGATGTCTCCATGCAATACGAACGAGAGGAATAGTCTGGCCTCGCAACACTTTCTCGCTACGGTCCAAGATCTCTACAGGCTCCTCCTGGTACGATAAGCTTGGCCCGATGGTGATCTCTGAATAGTCCAGCACATGACTCGGGTCTGGAATGTACCTCCTCAGCTGAGATACATGGAAGACGTCATGTACTCCCTCCAAGGTCTGAGGTAGAGCTAGCCTGTAAGCAACGTCTCCGACGCGCTCTAGCACATCGAAGGGTCCAATGTACCTTAGACTAAGCTTTCCTCTTCCTCCAAATCTGATAGTTCCTCGGGTAGGTGAGATTTTTAAGAACACATGCTCACCCACTTGGAACTCTAGAGGTCGTCGATGAATTTTGGCCCAGTGCTTCTGTCTGTCTTGTGCATCTCGTAGGTGTCCCTGGATCTTCTTTACTTTCTCCACCGTACGAATAATCAATTCTGGCTCCAAGATCTGTCTCTCGCCAACATCGCTCCAGCATACTGGGGAACGATATTTTCTTCCATACAAAGCTTCAAAGGGAGCCATTTGGATGCTCGCTTGATAGCTGTTATTGTAGGAAAATTCCACCAGGTGTAGATGATCTTCCCATGATCCGCTAAAATCAAGCATGCAGGCTCTCAGCATATCTTCTAGGGTCTGGATGGTGCGCTCTGACTGGCCATCTGTCTGCGGATGATACGAGGTGCTGAACTTGAGGCGGGTACCAAGACTTTCTTGCATACTTCGCCAAAAGTAGGATGTAAACCTCGTATCCCGGTCAGATATTATGCTGACTGGTACTCCGTGCAGACGCACGATCTCCTTCATGTACATGTCCACCAAGACTTCTGTAGATTGTCCAACTCTGAAAGGTAGGAAATGAGCAGCCTTTGTGAGTCTATCTACGATTACCCATACAGCATTACGACCACTAGGACTTCTTGGAAAGCCCGTAACAAAGTCCATCGTAATGTGTTCCCATTTCCACTCAGGTATTGGGAGGGGTTGAAGTAGACCGGCAGATCTCTGATGCTCAGCCTTGACTTGCTGACACACCAGGCATTTAGCCACAAAGCGTGCTATCTCTCGCTTCATTCCATGCCACCAGTAATATTGTTGCAGATCTCTGTACATCTTTGTGCCTCCTGGATGTATAGAGTATGTTGAGCTATGAGCTTCTGACATCAGCTCATTACGAAGTTCTCCATTTGAAACATAAAGACGATCACCACATCTTAGAGTCCCATCTTCGTGTATGCGATATCCTGTCTGAATTCCAGCCTCTGTTCTTTGTCGAAGCCTCTGAAATCTTGCATCTGCTGGTAAAGCTGTTTGATTTTTTCCACCAAGGTTGATTGCAGCTGGTAGTTTGATAACTGGCCGTCAAGTCCTGGCATAATGACCTCTATTCCCAACTTTTTTAGATCTTTCAGAAGACCTGGTTGGGTGATCATAAAGAATGCCGAGGGTCTTCTGCTTAGAGCATCTGCCACCACATTTGCTTTCCCCGGATGGTACTGTAGATCAATTTCGAAATCCGTCATCACTTCAAGCCACCGTCTTTGCCTCAGA
The DNA here is from genome assembly GCA_036927795.1 of Iris macrosiphon. Taxonomy (NCBI): domain Eukaryota; kingdom Viridiplantae; phylum Streptophyta; class Magnoliopsida; order Asparagales; family Iridaceae; genus Iris; species Iris macrosiphon. The sequence goes on along the minus strand of JAYESA010000003.1, from coordinate 102,074,298 downwards.
TTTAAGTCTTTCTGAGTGTAGACATATTTCAAGCTCTTGTGATCGGTGAAAATTTCCACTCGTTTGCCATATAGATAGTGTCTCCATAGCTTCAGGGCAAAGATGACTGCGGCAAGCTCCAGGTCGTGAGTGGGATAATTCTTCTCATGAGTCCTCAGCTGTCTTGAGGCATAAGCTACAACCTTCCCATGTTGCATTAAGACACAACCAAATCCTTTTCCGGATGCATCGCTATAGATGACGAAACCTCCGGATCCAGATGGTATAGTCAAAATGGGGGCTGTAGTCAGACGCTTCTTCAAGTCATCAAAAGCTGTCTGGCATTCTTCAGTCCATATGAACTCCTGCTCCTTGCGGGTAAGACGGGTAATCGGCTCCGCGATTCTTGCAAAGTTTTCTACGAACCTCCGGTAATATCCGACAAGTCCTAGAAAGCTTCTCACCTCTGAGACATTGGTCGGAGTTGGCCATGTCTCCACAGATAAAATCTTTGCTGGGTCTACCGAGATGCCTTCTCCTGTGATAACGTATCCAAGAAATACGACACGGTCAAGGAAGAATTCACACTTGATCATCTTAGCATAAAGGCTCTCCCGTCTCAGCGTCTCTAGCACCAGTCTCAAGTGCTCTTCATGCTCCTTGTGGCTCTTCGAATACACCAGAATATCGTCGATGAAGACTACCACGAACTAGTCCAGATATTGGTGGAAGACTCAGTTCATCAGATTAATGAATACGGCAGGTGCATTAGTTAGTCCAAACGGCATCACCAGGAACTCGTAGTGACCATAACGAGTCCTGAATGCTGTCTTTGGAATATCTTTCCTCCGTACCTTGACCTGATGATAGCCTGATCTCAAATCTATCTTTGAGAATACCACGGCTCCTGTTAGTTGATCGAACAGGTCGTCAATTCTCGGCAAGGGATACTTATTTTTGATTGTCAGAGCGTTCAGGGCTCTGTAATCAATACACATGCGATATGTTCCGTCCTTCTTTGGTACAAACAGCACTGGTGCTCCCCAGGGTGATGCACTAGGACGAACAAATCCCTTGATCTGTAATTCCTCCAGTTGAAGCTTTAGCTCGTCAAACTCCTTCTTCGCCAGTCGGTACACGTTGGAGGATACTGGTGCAGCTCCGGGTATCAGCTCAATAATGAACTCTACTTCTCTGTCAGGCGGTAGGCCTGGCAATTCTTCTGGAAATACGTCCTCGAACTCTGCTACAATTGATGGAAGCGCTGTCTCCATCGCCATGTAAGCTCTAGGAGTCTGGCCTACTCCTTGCTCGATGGTTCCTCGGACATATTCGAACTCCGGGTGATCTGGGGGTCTAAAGATAACACTACCCTTTCGGCAGTCTAGGATAGCATTATTCTGGCTTAGCCAGTCCATGCCTAAGATAATGTCAAAATTTGGCATTGGGAGTACCAAAAATCGTGCTCTTAGTCCTCTACTACAAACAACTACCGGACAGGTTTCGATAATGTTGGTAACTGGAACAATACCTCCTCTAGTAAGTATTTTCCAACACTTGGGTAGCGGGGAAGTGGATAGCTTGTGCATGGCTACGAAACTACTGGATATGAAAGACAAAGTAGCCCCAGAATCGAATAATACAGTTGCAGGTAATGATGCAACTAAAATGGTACCTGTTATAGTTTCCCCTTCAGGCTCTTCTGCAACGGCAGCTAACGCAAAGGCTTGACCCTGTCTTTGCCCTCCGGCTTGTTGTCTGGCCTTGAACTGGGCCTCCTGAGTAGGCAAAGGTGCTCCTCTCTGATATCCTCCTGATGTGGAGGGTAGCATCTTCTGGGCTTGTGCTCCTGGCTTCTGCCCTTGCTGAGGTGCTGCATCTCTGCGTTGTGGGCAGTCTTTGGCCATGTGTTGGCTAGCTCCACATAGCAGGCATAATCCGTTCTTCTTCCTGCAGTCTCTCATATAATGCCCATTTTTGCCACAAAAGTGACAAATCAGAAGCTCCTTCTTCTGGTAAGGCCCCGTTGTCTGCTGCGTCTGATATTGAGGACGACGTATAGGTCCTCCTGCTCCGTGCTGATTCTTGGCCGGGAAGGTTGAATTTGAGCGCTTTGCTCCTCGGCCAATTGCTTCTTGTTCCCTGGCTTCGGTAAGAACCTCGTTGTAGGAGATTCTTGACTGCATTGTTGTGTACCTCTGGAGCTCGTAGTTAAGGCCATGGTGGAATCTTTTAGCCTTCTTCAGCTCATTCGGGATCAGATCAGCAACGAAACGACTTAGTCTGCTAAACTCCGTGTCGTAGGCATCTACCGTCATGTTTTCCTGCTCCAGGTGCAGGAACTGGGAGTATAGGGCATTCTGGACTGTCGCTGGGAAGTACTTGGCGTTGAAGTGCTCCAAGAATTGTTGCCAAGTTTGGTCTTTGCCGACGCTGCGCTCTATGGATTTCCACCAGTGATGGGCGTTGCCAAGAAGTTGGCCCCTCACAGCGGTCATCCATAGGTCAGGGGTGAGTTGCGATCCTTCTAGCAGTATTTCGGTATTGGAGATCCAGTCGGAGATCTCCTCAGAAGTCTCGCTGCCTTTGAAGTCTCTCGGGCTCATTTGGCGGAAGCCTCGAACTGTGCCCGTTGGTTGGACAGGTGCTGGTGTCGGAGTAGTAGCTCTCTCCAAAGCCGTCATCAACGTCTGTCGCAGAGCTTCAGTCTGCTGCCACTGAGACTGTCTCAGGGCCTCAGTCTGCTGCCACTGGTTCTGCAACATCGTTTGGAGGAACTGCAGCATTTGAGGTTGACCCTCAAGTTGTGGCATCGGGATAGGCAAGGCTGGAGGTGGAGGCAAAGGTGTCTCCGCCTGCGGTGTTGGTGTCGTCTCCTGGCCAGAATTCTGATGATTGGACGGAGTTCCTTGGGTACTTGGCGAAGGGTCTGTTGCTTGGTCAGCCCCATTATTCGCAAGTTTCTCGGGTATGTCCATATTTTTGAGGAAAATAGGATAATTAGAAAACACAAAGGAGATAAATAATGATAATCAAGCAAGATGCAATAATAGAAATTGTAGAGATGGTGTCAGTGTGGATGAGAGCTAATGTTTCTATCCTATTACAGGTTTGCTGGGCATGTCATCATACCACTAGCAATGAGAAACGAGACCTGCATGGGCCACCACTAAAACCGTGTCACGCCCCAGTCCCAAAATGTCAGGAACTAGGCCACGTGTCACTGGCCAGCTGACACGTCACTAAGGGCTTAATCCACTTTGATGGACCCAAAGGAACGTGCTACGCTGTCCTAAAATACTACAAGTACAAAATAAGTATATCTATCTCATCCACAACAAAATGTCAGAAAAGCAAGTGCTGAACTATATATATATAACTGAGTCTGATACAGTACACAACTGGTGAGAATACAAGCCTACTACAAAAACTGATAATAGTGCAGAAAAATCAGATAGACTAAGCAGTGTCTATCTGATGAAAACATCTCCATCTCCAGGTGGCTGGCCTCTAGGATCAAGCATACTCTGAGGGTGTCTCCTCGAGCTCTTCCTCGGTAGCACATCTGGCCTCCTGATCAGGGCCGTACACAGTGGGGTAGAAAGCCTCATCTAGATCTGGCAAGAAACCAGATCCTCAGTGGGACATAACAAGATATAGAAAATGACATGCCATGTATGTGAATACTGAATAAAGAAAATAAATACAGGGTGCTAACCATCTAAGTAAAATGCAAGTAAAGACCTTGTAGTACGCATGAGAATGTGTCGGCTAGACATATGCTGACGTAATTCACCAATCGTGGTGACTGGCTAGTATAGGTGTCATATGCCCCCGAACTCACGGGTAGCTCTGCAATCGACCATCTCCGAGGAGCATGGTACGAAGGTATAAATCATATATAGAGGGGGTGTCCCATACGTCTACTAGTTATCTTTCCCAACCCAATGAAACTAAATATCAAGTCGTATATTTCCTGAGTTTTTCTAATCCGTGATGCGGGTCACACGTACTGGTAGCTAATCAAATACGCAGCTCACATCCATAAATGTAATGCAACCATGTTGCGTGTTACCGTGATAGGGTCTAGGAGAATATCGGGATACTCTCACAGTGTTGGTGAGTCTGTAAGACTAAGTTATTTACACTAATTGTCAATGTATCAGTTGACTGTACCAGAGGCAGTCTCAGGTACTCATAGTATATGAAATTCAAGAACAAAGCAGATATCAATAATTGAATTTAAACATTTACTTGGCAAGGTATACTTGCCTACTCCCTGACAGTGTTGATAACCTGATCTCACAGTCAGGTTTGAGGTTGCTGGTGACAGGGGGTCACTGGCTGTGCTGAAGGTGATTTCTGTTAAAACAGACAGGGTTCGTGAATATCATGGTTGTAATATAAGCATATATATATATATATATATATATATATAGATATATATATATATATATAGTATGTATATACATAGATATAATATATATCTAGCAGTATATATAGTATATAAAGAACAGGAAATGCAGGTATCTATAATAGTAGCAGGGTATATCCACTGCTATATATATAATATAATATTATCAGGGTGTATCCACTGATGTATATATTTATATAGATAAATGAAAAGACAGTGCAGAAATTTAATACATATATAAATGCTGTACTATTCAGCAATTATAATATAAATATTATCAGGGTCTATATGTGACCACTGTTATATATAATAAAGTACAATAATTGTAAATATATATAGATTGGCTGTAATATCCAGCACATTATAATATATAATATATATATAGATATATGTAATAAATTAAAATGATATTGCAAGTATTAAAAATATATATATAATATATATAAGCTGTATTATCCAGCTGGATATTAATATATATATAGATAACATATATATATATATAAATATATATATATATATAATAGGTGCAGGAAATAAATTAAGTGCAGAAAAATAAATAAACTAAAAATGCATAGTATTATATAATATATAACATGTTATATATAAATATACATCTTATATAAATATATAAATAAAACAGAATTAAATACATATATACATATTAGTAATTATTACATAATATATTATATAGTATAAATATACATATACATATACATATATACATATATAAATATATATGTATAGAATAATAGATATATATACATATATTTAGTAAATATATATAATAATAGTATATACAGTATAATATACTGTATAATAACAGTATATAATACATATATATTATAATATAATATATATATATAGATATACATATAAATACATATATAAATACATATATATATATATATACATATATATACATATACATATACATATAGGAATATATAGATAATTACATATACAATAGGTATTAGGAGTATACCTACTGACAGGTGGGCCCTAGGGGTCGTCGACGACGGGTGGACGGCGGCGGAGTCGGCCGGAGGAGCGAAAACAGCAGCAGTGGCTGCTAGCAGCAGCAGCAGCAGCAGCAGCTTGTGGGAGCTACGGCGGCGGCTGCGGCGGAGTAGGCGGCGGTGCAGGGTGGGGGAACGGCGGAGGGAGGAGTGGCGAGCAGACTGGTGGTGGTGGTGGAGGTCAGGAGTGGCGGTGGTGGTGGCTGGAGGCGGTCGGGATGGGGGTGGTGGTGCAGTCGGGGAGAGGGGTCGGGGTTCTGTGGAGGTGAGGGCGGCGGCTGGAGGCGCCGTGGGCCGTAGGGAGGGTGGTCGTCGGGTGGAGGGGGTCAGGGCGAGTCGAACGGTGGGGGTGGTGGTGGTGCACGGTGGCCGGAGGCGGCGGTGGGAGTGGTTCTGGTGGTGGTGGCAGTGGGTGGTGGTGTTGGGGGTTTGGGGTTGCGGGGGCTGTGGCCGGCGGAGCAGGGTGGTGCCGGCGGTGGGGCTTGGCCGGAGGGGAGAGGGGGTCAAGGCGGAGGGTTGGCCGGAGTTGGGTGGCCGGCGGTGGTCGGAGGGGAGAGTTGTGGAGTTTGAAAGGGAAGAGGGTAGGGGTTTATATAGGGTTTGGGGTGGATGGCATTTCTGTAAATAAAATGAAGTTCAGGGGTATTTTGGTAAATCTGATTTTTGGGGATATTTCTCCTGGATTTTTCTGGGTGTTTTGGGTGGGTCCCATACACCTATGGTCTAGCCAATAGAATTATGCCACCTTGCATGCAATTTTGCATAAAAACCCCTAACTTTTCATAAATTGCATAAAAGCATAAAATTTGTATTTTGCGTAATTTCGCAATTTACCAAATTTCAAATACTGATTTTCCAAAATTCTGAGTTGTACAGAAATGAGGGAAATAGCTGGGGAAAATGTTTTGGACAGTGTGGGGTGAGCCTGGGCAGATGCAGGGTCTGATTCTGCAGGTGATATGGTCATCGTATTTATTATTTAATAAATACTGCACACGGTGTTCACTAATTATTTTGAGGCTGTTAGGGTCATAGTTTTTCTACGGTGTCAAAACAATATTTGAAGTATAATTAGAGTAGAATTTTATCGTATTTTTGGTTGGGCAAACAGGTGCCTACTGGTCCTCAAATCTCTAGGGTACAGAGATGGGTAAAGAGCAGCAATTTAAATAGGAAATAAATACGTACGTTTGTAACGATATTTGTGCGACTAAAACGAAGCACCAAACGAGGTTTCTGGGAGTTGCTAAAAATATAGGAAAAGTAGTCTAACAAGTCTAGGGCAGGTATGTGAAATTTGTTTAGGGTTTAACAGCTAGTGGGATGCCCTAATTAATTGTGTAATAAACAGGTGCACAATCAATAGAATATATAATAAATAAAATTTTAAATACTTGCAATAATTCTAATTAGTCAAAACTAATCCTAAATTACTGAAATCTGGTCGAGGGAGTTTACACTAGAATTTCTGGCAGCGCTTGAAAGAATGGCTGCACTAGCCCCTGCACCAACCCAGGCACTAGTTTCAGTACCACAAGCTCGGGTTGGTTCAGTCAAGGACTTTGTGCAGATGGGCCCTAAGTCATATAAGGGTAATGAGAGTCCAGAGAAGACCACGAACTGGATTGCCAATACCAAGAAGTTGTTAGAGGCATCACAATTACCTTCTGACCTATGGATGATAGGCGTGAGGACCCAGTTAGAAGGCAACGCGCATCACTGGTGGGAATCAATGGAGCGCCAGTTGGGTACGTGTCAGACTTGGGAACAATTCTTGGAATGCTTTGAGAGGAAGTACTTCCCGGATATAGTAAGGGACGCATTGTACAATCAGTTCCTCCATCTAGAGCAAGGGGACAAGGCGGTTGATGAATATGACGCAGAATTTAGCCGTCTCAGTAAGTATGGCACATTCCTAATACCTAATTACTTAGAGAAGGCTAAGAGGTTTCACCGTGGGCTGACTCGGGAGCTCCAGCACTACACTAGCTCACAGTCCCAGATCTCTTATGTCGAGTTATTGACAGAGGCCAGGATCCAGGAGGCCATCAGCAAAGGTAACAGAATTCAACAGAGAAATTATTAGGGACCAGTAAGGACACAGCAAGGAGGACCCATTAGACACCCTTTGACACGCCGGCAATCAGATAGTGCTGCACCATATCCAACCAAGAAGCTTCGTACTTGTCACTATTGTGGTAAGATAGGTCATATTCTAAGAGATTGTCATCGTCGATTGGGGTTGTGTATGATATGTGGATCAAGTCACCATCAAGCCCGAGAATGTCCTAAACAGAACCAGAGACCTATGGTATTAGAATTAGGAACACCGCATACACCCTCAAGTATAGAAGACCAAAGGGACCCACCACTGCTTCTACAGTCTGCACAAATGGAGGGGACTAGACCCCAGTTGAACAACCAAGGACAAGGCCAAGCACTCATTATGACAAGTATGGGAGAGCAGACACAGGAAACCGTAGATACAGGTACGACCTTTTAGTTATAATTGTCTTTGCATACTCATAACCCCATTGTGACACAAGATCTTAGATGCACAAATAGATATAGAATTATATATATATGGTAGTCTAGCAGTTATGAGGATGTAGGTATATTTTACCCAGGTGGCATACACGTGATGCTAATGGATGACGTGAGTAGCAGTAGTAGTATTCTTCCCCTATCCTTATCTCGCCCTCTTGGGGTGACTCATCTTCTCCTTTTATATTCGTTTCTTATCTCGTGCTTAACTCTTCCTATCATAGTCATATCTTTCGTGCCATTATGAATTGTTTGATTCATATCAACCTCACCCCTATTTTGTTAGTTAAATGTAAATGTGTTAGTAATACTTGATAGCTAAGGATGAGTTCTTAATATGTATATGCACTATAGCAATATATGTATTCTTTATTAGTTTAACCCTTAAGTAGCACCATATAGCCTAGTAGAAATTGTTAGATCATTTGAGCTAGATCATACCCCTAATAGTTAGTCAAGACCTTAAGTGTTTCCCTAAAAACTTAGACTATGCCTAGGAAAGAGTTGAAGGCACTTGTTACGAACTGATGACTATGACAAATCGCCGGCGAGGTAGCGACAGTTGCCGCCAGACGATTTTGGTAGAGTAGTCGAATTACTTGCAGCCATACTGGCCAGGTGGCGTGGCAGTATTAGACTATGATACTTGACGGTTATGGGAAAAGTCATAGTTATGAGATTCTAGACAGGTATCCCAAGATTCTCGACCCAATATATGTATTTACCTTACAAACCTAGACAATAGCTTCAAAGAATGTGACTACTAGTAGAAATTTTGTAAGTTGGGTAGTGTAGACGAGTTAGAGGATGATAAAATAGTGGATGGACAATAGATGAGAAAGTGTTAGAATGGCAAACCATGAGTTTTAGGAGTCCTACTAGATACCAATATAGTGTAAGAGTTATAGTTATCATTATGAATATGAGTTAGTGTCAATTCGAGGACGAAATTTTTGTAAGTTGGGTAGAATGTAAAATCCCCTTCCTAGAAAATCGTATATACCCTTTATTTATTAATTAATAATTTAATTATGGTAATTATGTGCTAAATAGGAGAAATAGATTTTTAATAATTTTTTATTTTAGGTGTTCGGGCACTTAGAGGATTTATGGGACCATCAGAAATTTTTCGGAATTTATTCCATGTAGGAGACCCCCTTAAGCAGTTGCTAGCCTAATGGTGTGCATTATTCTAATCCATGAATTTTCTTATGAGTATATATATAATATATATGTATACACCAATATATATATGTATATATATATATTTAGAAAGGAAAAGGAAAGAAAGAAAAAAAATTATTGAATAAGAATTTAATAATAATAATAATAATAATAATAATAATAATAATAACAACTACTAAGTAACCATTCCTTAGCAAATGCCATATTCCCACTTTAGCAAACTTGCTGTTGACCGCCCCTTCAGCCCTTAGTGGCTCACTAAGACCCGCCCTTAAATTCCTTAGCATTATCCCAGGGACCGCCCCCCATTCAGCAACTTAGTATTTTCTAAAGACCCGACCCCTTCAGCGGCTAACTCCCAGACCCGACCCTTTGGCTCTCTCCCTATTATATAATATATATATATATATATATATATATATATATATATATATATATTTATCTTTCAAAAATCCTAACCTAAATCTCCAGACCTCCTCTTCCCATCTAGAGCCGTCACCGCAGCCAGAGAAGCCCCGCCAAGCCATCCAAACCATCCCGACGACTCCGACCTCGCGCACTGCAGATTCCCACACGAGGCACCTTCGCTCCGGAATTATTTTCCGTTGACTCGCTCAACCAAACGCCGTTCCGTCTCTACCGGTATGCTCACCCCTTAACCCTCTTCCCTATTTGTATTATAGCCAACCTCGGAAAACGTGTATCCCTAGGCGAAAAACAGCGTCCAAAGTGGGCGCGAGCAGACCCAATTCTGGGATCGCAGAAAACTGCTGTGACCACCCATATTGCCGAGTTCGTATCTCCCACCACAGAGATCCGAATTCGGTGATTCTTTTTGATACATGTAGAACACTTGACCTAGTTTATTTTCTGTTAAATAATCCTATATTATTAGTTGCTGTGGACATAGTTAAATTCGTCACAAAACTGCGCGAACCCACTTTTTCCAGATTTCTAAAAGTTGGAAAACGGAGCGACCCCCGCCAAACGGGACCGCCCCGCCGTGTAACAAGTGTACCGAATGGTGCATGCAGCGTAACCGGATATGTGAAAATTCGTGGGGACTGATTCGGACGCGTGTGCGCGCCGGAATCAGGCCGTATCCGCGGACACACCCCGTATCGCAACTTTTGTGGGACTCGTGCGTATTTTGTGCACGCTTGTCAGATTGTGACGAAACTTGCACCACTGGACTCGTGGTAACGCGCTGGTCCTGTGATCCAATTTTCACGTAATCCTGAGACAGTTGACCAAATCGCCAATTGGCGGGCCCCACAGTTGACTTTTTGGACAAAATTTTGTTTGGCCCATCGGAATCCATATTTGGACATACCGTTGGGTTCGTATTGACATCTAGAGTTGTTTGACCTATAATTTGTCCTATTTAGAGACTGTTATCCTTGGTACGCTTTTCGGTGCAAAATGGCCCACATGTGGACCCTACTTTTACCCGAAATTACCAATTTGCCCCTGTGTCCAAATTGGACGAAAGGGAAGTGCTTTTTAGCTATTTTGCTCATTCTGGGAACGTTGGTGATGTTTATTTCAGCATCCGGATATATTTGTTCTGCGGCCATAGCTTTTGATCCTGTGCGTTTGACTTCTGGACAGTATACCTTGCAATTTTTTTTACCAGGCAAGATACCTTGCCAAATTATTTACAGTACTTTTGCATGCTATTTATATTTCTATATATTCATTGCATTTCTGTATATTTTTGCATGTGTAGTTTTCTTTCAGTCATTACTATATATTAGATATGTTGACACACACTTGACACTTAGTATCATAGAGGACAATCATTAGGCGTATGGGCTTTTAACCACTCTGGTAACACCGTAGTCACTAGCACGCACTATGGTGGGTCGTGTCCGATGGTCTCTACCCCCGCGGTATGTCGATTGATGGAGTCCGAAGGTCGCTACCCCCGCGGTATGTCGGCTGATGATGTCCACTGACGAGCGTGAGGTTGTGAGGATTAGATCGAGTAGCCTACCCTTGCCCATACGTCGAAAAGTTGTCCTCATTTGCATTCATATAGATTGTCTTATACAGCGTACTTATTTATTTTCAAATTATATGCATGTTTACTGTATTCAAACTGGCTCGTATTTTCTGTATCTTGTTACGTCCCTCAGAGGACCTGGTCCTCTGCCAGGTGTATCTGCTCTTGAGTATTTGCAGGAGTACGGGCCTGGACCTGACGCATTCCTTTCTGCCGAGGAGGTCTTACCTTCTGAGTATCGTTGATTATCTAGCGATGGATTCTTTTAGCTGATGCACTTCTGTCTTCACATTATTTTATATTGGAGACTTTATACTCCTCTCTCATTTTAGTTTTGGTTATAGTCATTGGTAGTGGATTTGTCTCCACCCGACTATTATTTTCTGGATATTTCAGAGATCTTATTCTAGCTTAGTATTTCTTTTCTATGACTTGTTGTGTGGATGAGATTAGCATATCTGTGACTTGTGATATTATATATACCACATGTGAGTTTATATTCATATTACAGCGTACGTATGGGTTATGGTTTCCATATATTGGAGTTGCCATATCCATGCGGTTGGCATGCTTACGTGTTCTAGTCCTACGTATTATTGGGACTGGGGCGTGACAGCAGCAAGCGGGTCTGATGCTTCCAAGCGTCAGAACACAAATGATAATAGAGGACCCTATCAGCGACCGTACTATAACAGGTACAAGTGGGTTGGACACCATCAAGATGAGTGTCAGGCTGGATATTTTAAGTGTAGTAGTTTGGTTCAAAAAGCTGTGTGGTGCAATAGTGGGAAAAGAAATCAGAATCACGACCAATATAACAATCAAAGTTATGATCAATAGTACAATCAGAATCGTGGAAAAGCGCCATGAGCTCCTTAGGCAGCAGCTGTAAAAGCTCAGAACCCACGACTAGGAGGACAGGGTAGAGTGTTCGCACTGACTCAAGAAGAAGTGCTTACCTCGAATACTATCATAACAGGTATATTACTTTATAGAGAAATATCTTCTCATTTACTATTTGATTCTGGTGCTACACATAACTTCATATCATCAACATTTGCTAATGAACACAAATTTTATAAGACACCGTTAGATATGAATCTTAGTGTCAATACTCCATCCGGAATAGATTTGCCTGCTACTTTAATTTGAAGGGATGGTTACATTTGCATTGGGAGAAAGTACGTGTCCTTGGATTCAATAGACCTGGACATCGTCGATTACGACATCATTTTGGGCATGGATTGGCTTGGGGCGTGCAATGCAATAATTGACTGTACATAGAAGATAGTTGTGTTTCGCATTCCTGGCGAGGCAGAGTTCTTTTATTCGTGTAGTCCGACGACTAAAACAGTGATGGTGGTATCAGAAATGATGGCAAGGCGTATGCTATATTCGGGGTGTGAAGGGTACCTCGCTTCTGTACGGGGCACACGGATGAAGGGCGCTGACTCGGGTGAAACCAAAGTCGTAGCAAAATTTCCTGATATTTTTCCAGAGAAGTTACCTGGAATGCTTCCAGACCGAGAAATAGAGTTCAGTATTGACATCTTTTCGGATACTCGGTCGATATCAAAAGCTCCATATCGGATGGCTCCTGCCAAATTTAAAGAATTAAAGTCATAACTATAAGAGTTACTAGATCGTGGCTACATTCATCCCAGTGTTTCACCTTGGGGAGCTCCAGTGCTATTTGTGAAGAAGAAAGATGGCACAATATGTCTTTGCATAGATTATCAAAAATTAAACAAAGCAACAGTCCGGAACAAGTATTCGTTGCCAAGAATTGATGATCTGTTTGACAAACTTCAGGATGCGACAATATTTTTCAAGATTAATCTTCGTTCATGGTATCACCAGTTGAAGATCAAACTAGAGGATATTCCGAAGTAAGCTTTTTGTACAAGATATGGACACTACGAGTTTTTGGTTATGCATTTTGGTTTGACCAATGCTCCAGCAAATTTTATGTATATAATGAATCGAGTATTCCGACCCTTCTTAGATAAGTTCGTCTTCGTGTTCATCAATGATATCTTAATCTACTCGAAAGACAAATAAACTCACATTGAGTATTTAAGGACTGTACTACAGACAATTTGTGAACATCAACAATATGCAAAGTTAAGCAAGTACGAGTTCTGGATGAGCAGTGTGTCTTTTCTTGGGCATATTATTTTAGCAGATGGTGTATCAGTTGACCCAAGGAAAATAGAGGCAGTGGTGGACTGGAAATAACCCACGTCGACTAGTGAGATTAAAAGTTTTCTTGGTTTGGTTGGCTAGTAACGGAGATTCGTAAAGAACTTTGTGAAGATTGCGTCGTCTCTGACTCGCCTCACCCAAAAGGGAGTAGTATTCAAATGGACAAACGACTGTGAGAGCAGTTTCCAAAAACTGAAGCAGCGACTCATCTCGGCTCTAATTCTTACTCTTCCAGATGGACCTGAGAGATTTTAGATATACAGTGATGCATCTCGGCTTGAATTGGATGTGTTCTTATACAGTGTGGGAAAGTAATTGCGTATGCTTCAAGACAGCTAAAATAATATGAAAAGATGTACCCGACGCATGATTTGGAACTTGCGGCAATTGTGTTCGCGTTGAAATTGTGGCAACACTATCTCTATGGAGTGTCCTGTGAGATCTTTGTAAACCCCCTCATCCAGAAATTAGTTATTTTAATTTAATATAATATTTAAAATTATTTTTTTATTATTAATTAGGATTAGGTATCCTTTAAAAATATTTTTCGTAGTTTTAATTTTTAGGAGCACAACATTAGCCATTATCTCCAAACAAATTATATATGCATGATCTAGACGAGCCCACCTTCATTTATGATTATCATATCCCACTCAAACACATCTCCTTATGATCTATTTTTTAATGTAAAATATTCGGGTCAAAAACTCAATTTTTAGCACCTACAGTGCAACCGTTGACTATTCCAATATAATTTGGAGACCCAATTTTGACCAATTCTTTTGGCCTAATGCATGGTCATGATCTAAACTAGGTCTAAAATACACATGATACCTTTTTCCCACTCTATTGAACCTCTATGTGCATCTTACCATCAATAGTCACAAATGACCCATTTTTTAGTCAATCGGACCAACCTAGTCAAACTAAACCGCAACGACCCGAACCTGACCCAACTGGAAGTCGTTGGACTTAACCTAGGTTGACTAAGCTAGGTTTAACCATCTATATTAAACATTATTTCAGTTTTGGATATCCATGGGTTTATTAAATTATTAGGGTGGAATGTAAAAGGGAATGTGTTATAACTTGTGACATTTCCTTAACCCATTAGTAACTCCTCATCCTCAAAGCCTTAAACCCCCAGTTATTATCTCTTTCTACCTCATTTCTCCAGCCATCATTCACCTCTACAACTCTTTCCCTTCCCACTAGAAAAAAATTTGTAACCCTAACTCTACCTCTCCCCACTAGCAAAAGTTATAACTCCAAACCCTTCCCCTCTCCACTAGACTGTCCATAACTCCCCTCTCCTCACCTCCTCCATTCAAACTACCTGAAGAAAACTTCTTCCTAACTCTCTTCCTCACATTTTCTCTTCACAAACCATCTCCAAATTCCTTCTCCATCTCCCTCCACACCACCATCTATCTAACCCTACCCAGGCTGAATCCGAATTCAGCAATACCCCCACCAATCCGGCCCTATCTCCCTCCACAGTAAGTATCTTTCTCTCAACTTTTGTATGCTTCTTTCTCTCCCTGTCCTTATCACTTTCTCTCCCAAACATTCTATCAAAACTAAATCTAAAGTCCTCAAAATAGTCGTCCATCAGAGGTGTTTAGGCTGAATCTGAATTCAGTGTATCCTCTTCTCTGGCCACTCCACCACCTCAATAGCCTCCAAACTACCACCACAGTACCCAAATCTCCATCCACTACCTCTAATTAACAAGTTTCCTTTATAAATTAGCACCTAAATTATCCCACAACTCCCCCCAAATACCCCTACAAATCAAAGACACCCTGCTGAACCCGCCAGTAATAGCACCACTTCAACACCTTGTTGCCACCACTTCCAGCACCAAAACCCCTTCATCAACCACCCTATCCTTATCCTATACCTCTACCATAATCTCTTTAAACCCCAAAGAACTTAGAGAAATATTTTAAAACCCCGGACAACAGCTACGAGCCGAAGTGTCCAAATCTGGATAGATTTATGCAAGCAGTGCACGGTCCTCTTTTGCCTTCCCCTTTCACTTTGGTAAGAGCTAAAAATCTACCTACTCAACCCTCTCTACATGTAATTCACATCTCTATTAAATTTCACTAACTTTCTATTCATATTTTTTATGATATTACACCAATAACATTTACTACTCCTCAGGTCTAGACTTAACTGTTATGTATGCACTTGTTGTCCTATTCACTTTGCTATGATCTAAAATCTAAGCAACCACTTGAAAAATATGATTTTTACTCTAATTGTCACTAAATTTCAGAATATATAAGTTTTTTTTAGGTTGTAATATATAAATAAATGTATGGTTGAGAGATGATTAAATGTTGTGCAACTAGTAGTGCACTTTGCCTAGTTTTTGTGCTAACTAGTTTTATTGTTTATAAATATTATGTTAGAATATAGAAGATGTCATGCTAGGGTTGTGCACTAGTTGTAAAAGTTTTTATATACTTTCTTGTTCCTTGACTAGTGAACCTTAGCCAACCTACTTAGTTAGAACCCCTAATTATTTTATACTCTAAATAACTGATATCATTGTGTAAGTTGTACCCTCGATTAATTTAGACCCTAATTGTATAATGATTAATGACGTAGAGTAGTTGTACTCTTGTGCATTCTTAGTGAACCGTGTCATAGTGACTAATTTTATGATATTATATATTTAGGCTCTTGTGATCGCACGAGCGTGGATTCGAGAGCATGTTCTTTGTATTATTAGCTTGGAGTTTCAGGCAAGTGTACCTTGCCAAACTTGTAGTAGATCATGTTATATTATCTGCTTGTGTTTCTTTTCATATATATATATATATATATATATATATATATATATATATATATATATATATATATATATATATATATATATATATACTCTTGTGATATACCTATTCAACCTAGGACCGTGAGACGTTGCTTAACGTCCGAACAAGATTCGGGTGTCGACGCCGTACGCGGAGTCGTGTAACGTCACTTAGAGAGTTAATTCCAAGATCATATTTTTACTTGCTTGCTTTGCCAAGTACGTCAGATCGTAGGACACTTGACACTATTTCATGTGACAGAATCTTTCTTGAGTTATTCATGGTGATTCTGTATAGTCTTACAGGATTCGTGATATTAGACTTGCATATTATATAGATATCATTATGACTCATTGTACTAGCTAGAGGTCATGATCTTGCGTGTTATAGACATGAGATATTGTGGACATGAGATGTGAGGTTACATTGGGTGGGAAAAGACACACATGCTACAGGCTGATTATATTTATATATATACTATATTACTGGAGGTGCATTAGTCTCTGTACCAGAACTTGGCACATTTACTAGCCTACGAGATACTACTTGCTGCTATGGGCTCCCCGACACAGAGCCTGTAGTGGTCTCAGAATGAGTAATAGTGACGATCTCACTTGTATTCACTTAGATGGTTATAATAGATAGCCTTGAGCACATTGCTTATTATTTTACTGTTATATTGGCATATTTTTTCTTGTACTTTGTTACGTCCCTCTGAGGACCTGGTCCCTTGCCAGTTTTGCAGCATAGATCGTTGTGGAGCCTGCCTGGAGTTGCTAAGGTGTGTTGCTTTATTATATGGGCATTAGTACCAGGTACTTATATCATTTCTACCGGAGATATATTTATTTATTCATATTGTTGATTCATCTACTGATATAGCCTAGTTTTTATGGACTTATATTTCTTTCTCGAGTCTATTCGAGTTTGTATGTTACTGGGCGGCCAACTTTAGCACATGAAGCTCATTCTTGATGTATTATGTTCATTATGGATTGAGACATAGGTATATTTATTGTTTTATGTAGATATTGTGGTGCCCCGTTCCCCCTATTCGGGGAGCGCGACTAAGAAATACAAGACAATATTGTTCGATTGGGATAGATTGAAACAAGAATCCATCCTCTTTATGGATTTGCTTCTTCAGAATTGATTTCCATATTCAATGGACCGTGCCCCCAGGATCGACTTAGCGGCAGAGTCAGGAGGGACCTCTCCGCTGCATCTTTTGTTACTGCCTAGTTTTTGCTGTCGCTTGTTGCTTTCGTGCCTTGAGTTGGTTTTCGGATTTGCTTGAGTTTTCTTGAACGATTTCGATAGATTTTATTGTTTTTGTTCGTTGAACTGCACTTAAATTTCGATAATGGAAAAGAGTGAAAGAGGTATTGATCAGCTGTTTGTGGCAATGCAGGTGAACCAGCAGTAGGCAACGCTCGAACGGACTCCTGAAGCACCTCTTTCCTTCTTCCTTCCAACAAACTAGTGAGTGGATAATATTCGATTCAGTTGGCCCTTCTTCCAGTCTCCACACCTAAAATATTACATTATTGTTTGCCCCGATCAAACGATACCAAGTAGTAACTAAAATATGTCAAGATAAAAAGGAATAGACTTGGAGTATTGTGCTTGTCAATCAAACTTATGAACGGTTACTTACTTGCATGCTTGTTCGTTTAGAATATTCATCATATGCATAAATACAAGTTAGAGTGTTTTACTTCTCCTATAAATTGTGCTATATGTAAAACATTCTTTGCCATGCAATAATTGATCAGGGAGACTATGCAAAACAAATCATACAATGCTACCTGTCTCCCAATTTCATTGCCTCAGCTACATAAATGGTTAAACTTAGATATAGACGTCGTTTGATTACGGACAACTTGTGCACAAGGCCTATGGTTCCTGCGGACGGTTGGTGGGGCACTGGTACCGATCCAATCCTGACGGAACTTCAAGAATAGTCCCTCCCATTGGGCGGGATGGCGTACAGCGATACATGTGCCTCCGTCATCTTGGCCCCAAGACTAAACCGTCCCTTAGGGCATACGCCAGTGATCTCCTCGTATATTTAAAACCTGTTGCAAGCTAACTTGTGTCTTCGTGGCAGGGAAGGACATGGTAAGTATTGTGCAAGTGGTTCAAACGGGCAGGTAAAAGTCACCGAACGGTGGCAAGTTTATTTCAGTAGTTTTATTATATATTTCTGCTTGTAAAATAAACTAAGACAAGATAGAAAGAACACAAATAATATGCATGCTTCATATAAACAACATGTTGATTGGTATAGTTTGGTTAGCTTGCCTTCATCAGTACGTTTCGATGTACTGGCCCTCGTTGAAACAGGTTTCCGGCACTAAGGTGAGCCGAGCGAGGAGCCGAAGACATCCCCCAATCCAGTCCAGCTGTAGGCGCGTCCAGAGCGTGCCATCTTTTTGAAGTACTTGAACAAAGGAGCTAACTACCCAAAGCTCAAATGCAGCTCTGTGGAAAGGCCATCATTCCACCAGGAGGTCTTTACATTTTAAAACTTAGTAAATGATGTAATGTAGAGGACTGCTATCTCATTTTGTGTCAACACTTTTGTAAGCCCAGGTGGCAACCTTATGAATCATTCAAGAGTTTGTAATAGATGTTCATATTATCAATAAAAGAGAACTTTTCCATGTTTCAAATCTGTGTTTCAATTTATCTGTGTACTCTGAATATGTGCTCGCTATGCGAAATAAAATATCATAGCCTTGTGCGGTGCGCAACCTATTCCCGCACGGTGTCACGCCCGGAGGACGACTATCGATTCCACGGAATTGGGGTGTGACATGTTGGTATCAGAGCACAGCTTCAAGTTCCTTTAACCCTCGTATAGAAAAAGTTTCTCTAACGATAAATTCATGTGCGAATACTTGAACTCGTTAGGCCCAAAATGAGATGCGTTCATACAATAAGTCCATAATAAATTATGATCCTGATATAATTTACCATCCCTTGAAGGAATGGCTCAAGCGCAATCCTCAGCGCAAGCACCGGGCGAGACGCAAGCCCAAGAGAGCAGTTCCGGCACTTCAGGAAGCTCTCGGAGCCAACGAGCCATGTCTCGAGTTGATCCGCTTCAGCAAATGATGCGGATATTGGAATCTAGCCAACAAAGGGATAAAGCTCGTTATGAACGGGCTGAGAAGCGAGCGGATGAGAGACTACTCAAGTTTCAAGACAATATAGAGGCACGATTCTCAGTCTAGCAAAAGCAGGTAGATACCCTACAGCAGATTGTTCAGACTTTGGCCTCCAACTACTCAGCAGCAACAGTGGCGACCCCGATGGAGCAGCCAGTGCTTGAAGTCGAGATGCCTCAAACTCCAAGGACGAGGAAAGTGACTGCCTTCGACTTTGGCGACTTCAAGAAAGTCTGCAATACAGCATTCAAGGGGATTGAGGATCCGATAGTGGCTCTAGATTGGTTGGCCGAACTTGAGGATCATTTCTCACTGCTGGAAGTACCTGAAGAAAAGTGCGTCGTATGTGCTCAACTGCAGCTTCGTCTCAATACGCACGATTGATGGGACGTGCATCGATGATCTCTTCCAGTTGATGTTGGAGGGGAGGCAATAGCATGGGCCACTTTTTGTGGCACGTTTGAGGAGGAGTTCATACCCCCACCTGTGCGTCGACAGAAGGAAAATGAGTTTTTACAACTACGACAGGGCAGTATGACAGTCAAGCAATATTCTGCCGAGTTCAACAGGCTTGCCAAGTTTGCCAGCTCCTATCTACCCGATGCAGCGAGTCATGCCAGACGATTCGAAGGAGGTCTACGTCCTGCCATCCATGCGCACGTAGTCGTTCCACAATACCAGACAATGCGGAAAGTTTTGAACCACACCCTCTCCCTCGAACTGCAGTATCCTCACATTGCTGCCGGCGCTGTGCATACCTCAAATCACAAACGCCATAGCAAAGATAGAGGAAACACCGCTGCAAAGTGCCCAAATAACGGTGGTTCACAAAAGGGAAATTCATGGCAACGATGCGAATTCTGTAGGAGGACAGGCATGTTGCAAGCGACTGTCGTCGAAAGCACGGATTATGCCTCATATGTGGGGCTTCTGATCATGCCATTCTGAACTGTCCAAAATATTCAGAACGTCGTCCTCAACAACCAAATCAGGCTGCTGCAACCCAGTCCAATCGAGCTGCGCCTCAGCAAGAGCGTTGCCAAGCTCAAGGTCGGGTCTATACGATGACACGAGAGGAATCTCTAGCTTCAGACACCGTCGTGTCAGGTACTTTGCTTTTCAATAACATACCTGCATGGGTGCTATTTGATTCTGGTGCAACGCATAGTTTTATTTCCATAAATTTTGCCATGGAAAACAATATAGAAATGACTCCGTTGTATCTAGACCTAAGTGTTAGCACCCCCTCCGGCACAAAAATACCTGTCCGTTCATTATGCCAAGGTGGTTACGTCTGTATTAGAGGAAAGAAGCCATCGCTAGATGTTTTAGTTCTAGATGTTCGGGAATATGATATCATTTTAGGAATGGATTGGCTCGGCGCCTGCTCGACAACTATCGAGTGTGCAGAGAAATGAGTCATCTTCCGCCTGCCTGGAGAAGCCGAATTCTGCTATACGAGTAGTCCAACAACTGATGAGACCAGGGCCTACATGATGATTTCTGTAACATCTGCTCGGCGAATGCTACACTCAGGCTGCGAAGGATTCCTAGCATCGGTTCGGATCACGCAGTTGGACTACGCAAACGTCGAGTCTTCTTCCTTTGAGGTGGAGTTCCCTGACGTGTTTCCGAGTGAACTACCTGGCATGCCACCAGACCGAGAGATCGAATTCACCATAGACACCTTCCAGAATACACAACCGATCTCTAAGCCTCCGTACAGAATGGCCCCTGCTGAATTAAAAGAGTTAAAGTGCCAACTACAAGAATTGCTGGATCATAGGTTCATCCGTCCGAGTGTGTCTCCTTGGGGCGCACCTGGGCTCTTCGTGAAGAAGAAAGACGGGACGCTACACCTTTGCATCGATTATCGGGAGCTGAACAAAGTCACTATCAGAAATAAGTATCCTCTGCGAAGGATAGATGACCTGTTTGATCAGCTGCAAGGGGCAACAGTGTTTTCAAAAATTGATCTTCGCTCGGGCTACCACCAGCTGAAGATTAAGTCTGACGACATGCGAAGACTGCCTTCCAAACCCGTTACGGGCATTATAAATTTTTCGTTATGCCGTTTGGACTGATGAATGCACCTGCTGCATTCATGGACTTGATGAATCGAGTATTCCGGCTATTCATCGATAAATTCATGGTAGTTTTTATCGATAACATCTTGGTGTACTCGAAGAATAGGGATGAACACGCAGGACACCTGCGGATGGTACTTCAAACCCTTCGAGACAACAAGTTGTATGCCAAGCGAAGTAAATACAAATTATGGCTGGACAGCATATCCTTTTTAGGGCACATTATTTCTGCACAAGGCATCTCAGTAGACCCAAGGAAGGTAGATGCCATTATGCAGTAGAAACGGCCGGAGTCAGCTAGTGATATTCGGAGTTTCCTTGGTTTGGCGGGCTACTACCGAAGATTTATACATGACTTTGCTAAAATTGCGTCACCTCTGACTCAGCTCACTCGAAAAGGTATAAAGTTTACTTGGATGGACGACTGTGAAGCTTCATTTACGGAGTTAAAGCAGCGCCTCGTCTCTGCTCCAATCCTTACTCTGCCGGATGGACAGGATGATTTTAAAATATATAGCGACGCAGCGGGAAAAGGTCTAGGATGTGTCATTATACAAAGGGACAAGGTGATAGCCTTCGCATTGAGGCAGTTAAAGCCTTACTAGAAGAACTACCCAATGCACGATCTTGAACTTGCAGCAGTGGTGTTCGCACTGAAGCTGTGGTGCCACTACCTTTATGGTGTACCGTGTGAGATCTATACGGACCATAAGAGTTTGAAATATCTGTATACACAAAAGGATTTGAATCTTCGACAGCGGCGTTGGCTAGAACTTCTTAGCGACTTTGACTTAATGATCAGATACACGCCTGGCAAAGGAAACGTCGTAGCTGATACACTGAGTCGAGTGTTCGTTGGGAGTTTGTCCATTAATAACAGGTTGCGCCAAGATCTTGAATCCTTGGACATTACACTACTAATCAGATACTAAAAGGGGGCACAAGTGGCACAACTGCGCCTCGAGCCCGACTTGTTACAAAAGGTCAAGGCCGCTCAGAAGGATGACATGTTCCTGCAAAAGATGCAAGATCTTATTTCAGCAGGAAAGGTATCCAACTTTACGGTAGGCACGGATGGGATGATCCGAGTGAAGGGAAGACTGCGTTCCCGACGACGCGACCCTCAGAAGAGTGTTACTCACTGAAGCTCATTATGCAAGTTATATTCTCATCCGGGTAGTACCAAGATGTATCGAGATCTCCGTACGATATTCTGGTGGCACGGCATGAAACGAGATATGGTGTTGTTTGTGTCGCATTGCATGGCTTGTCAGAGAGTAAAGGCCGAGCACCAGAAATCGGGCGGAGAGCTGCAGAACCTCGCTATTCCGGAGTGGAAATGGGAACATATAACAATGGATTTCATTGTTGGCTTGCCAAAGACGCAACGGAGGAATGATGGCATCTGGGTCATTGTCGATTGCCTCACCAAGTCTGCTAACTTTTTGCCAATCAAGTCTACTTGGAGTGCCGACCGCTTGGCTCATATTTACCTCAACAAAATCGTTCGGCTCCATGGAGTGCCCGTATCTATAGTCTTCGATAGAGATGATCGATTTATATCGCGTTTCTGGGAAAGCCTACAGTCAGCAATGGGGACAAAGTTAAAGTTCAGCTTCGCCTACCATCCACAGATCGATGGCCAAATGGAACGTGTCAACCAAATCCTCGAAGACATACTACGACTCTGCGCCTTGGACTTGAAGACGAGTTGGGACCTGCATCTACCGTTAGCTGAATTTGCATACAACAACAGTTTTCAATCCAGCATTCAGATGGCACCATATGAGGCATTTTATGGGCGAAAGTGCAGATCTTCGATCTGTTGGGATGAAGTTGGAGAACGACAGATACTTGGCCCTGAGCTCGTAGAGCAAACCGTCCAAAAGATTTGCTTGATTCGGGAAAGGCTAAAGGTAGCTCAGAGTCGCCAAAAGAGCTACGCTGATACTCATCGACGACCACTTGAGTTTCTAGAAGGAGATCGGGTATTTCTCAAAGTCTCGCCCATGCGAGGAGTCACAAGATTCGGAGCAAAGGGGAAGCTAAGTCCGAGATTTGTCGGTCCGTTCGAAATACTAAAGTGAGTTGCCTCAGTTGCATACCAGATTGCCCTACCGCCATCCCTATCCGAAGTATACGATATTTTCCATGTTTTCCATCTTAGGAAGTATGTGTACGACCCGAGCCACATGGTAGATCTGGATCAACTGAATCTTCAGACAGACTTGATATATGTAGAATAACCTGTGCAAATTTTAGATCGGAAAGAAAAGCTGCTCCAAAGTCATTCGGTTCCTCTCGTGCGTGTGCTTTGGCAAAATTACTTTGTCGAAGAATCCACTTGGGAGCTTGAATCTGAGATAAGGGAAAGGTTCCCTTCATTGTTTCCTAGTGGTAGTTTCTATTCCTAAGTTTTGGGACAAAACTTCCAATTAGTTGGGTAGGATGTGGTGCCTCATTCCCCCTATTCGGGGAGCGCAGCTAAGAAATACAAGACGGTATCGTTCGATCGGGATAGATTGAAACAAGAATCCATCCTCTTTATGGATTTTATTCTTCGGAATTGATTCCCATATTCAGTGGACCGTGCCCCCGGGATCGACTTAGCGGCAGAGTCAGGAGGGACCTCTCCGCTGCATCTTTTGTTGCTACCTAGTTTTTGCTGTCGCTTGTTGCTTTCGTGCCTTGAGTTGGTTTTCGAATTTGCTTGAGTTTTCTTGAACGGTTTCGATGGATTTTATTGTTTTCGTTCGTTGAACTGCACTTCAATTCCGTTAATGGAAAAGAGTGGAAGAGGTATTGATCAGCTATTCGTGGCAATACAGGTGAACCAACAGTAGACAACGCTCGAACGGACTCCTGAAGCACATCTTTCCTTCTTCCTTCCAATAAACTAGTGAGTGGCTTATATTCGATTCAGTTGGCCCTTCTTCCAATCTCCACACCTAAAATCTTGCATTCTTGTTTGCCCCGATCAAACGATACCAAGTAGTAACTAAAAGATGTCAAGATAAAAAGGAATAGACTTGGAGTATTATGCTTGTCAATCAAACTTATGAACGGTTACTTACTTGCATGCTTGTTCGTTTGGAATGCTCATCATATGCATAAATACAAGTTAGAGTGTTTTACTTCCCCTATAAATTGTGCTATATGTAAAACATTCTTTGCCATGCAACAATTGATCAGGGAGACTATGCAAAACAAATCACACAATGCTACATGTCTCCCAATTTTATTGCCTCAGCTACATAAATGGTTAAACTTAGATATAGACGCTGTTTGATCATGGATAACTTATGCACAAGGCCTATGGTTCCTGCGGACAGTTGCTGGGGTACTGGCACCGATCCAATCCGGACAGAACTTCAAGAATAGTCTTTCCCATTGGGCGGGATGGCATGCAACGATACATGTGCCTCCGTCATCTTGGCCCCGAGACTAAAACGTCCCTTAGGGCATACGCCAGTGATCTCCTCGTATATTTAAAACCTATTGCAAGCTAACTTGTGTCTTCATGGCAGGGAAGGACATGGTAAGTATTGTGCAGGTGGTTCAGACGGACAGGTAAAAGTCACCGAACGGTGGCAAGTTTATTTCAGTAGTTTTATTATATATTGCTACTTGTAAAATAAATTAAGACAAGATAGAAAGACCACAAATAATATGCATGTTTCATATAAACAATGTGTTGATTGGTATAGTTGGGTTAGCTTGCATTTACCAGTACGTTTTGATGTATTGACCCTCGTTGAAACAGGTTTCCCGCACTAAGGTGAGCCGAGCGATAAGCCGAAGACATCCCCCAATCCAGTCCAGCTGTAGGCGCGTCCAGAGCGTGCCACCTTTTTGAAGTACTTGAACAAAGGAGCTAGCTACCCAAAGCTCAAATGCAGCTCCGTGGAAAGGCCATCATTCCACCAGGAGGTCTTTACATTTTGAAACTTAGTAAAGGATGTAATGTACAGAACTTCTATCTCATTTTGTGTCAACACTTTTGTAAGTCCATGTGGCAACCTTATGACTCATTCAAGAGTTTGTAATGGATGTTCATATTATCAATAAAAGAGAATATTTCCATGTTTCAAATCTGTGTTTCGATTTATCTGCGTACTCTGAATATATGCTCGTTATGCGAAATAAAATATCATAGCCTTGTGCGGTACGCAACCTAGGCCCGCACGATGTCACGCCAGGGGGACGACTATCGATTCCACGGAATCGGGGCATGACAGATATTGACCATGATATTACATCTTATACGTATTTGAGTCAGACCAGAGTCTAGTCGAATGCGTAGCTGGCATGTTACGTATTCCTAGTCCTACGTATTTTGGGACTGGGGCATGACAATCTTCAAGGATCACAAAAGCCTTAAGTATATATTCATGCAAAATGAATTAAACTTAAGGCAACGACGATGGCTGAAATTGATAAAGGATTATGACTTGACAACTGCTTATATGTCCAAAAAAAAACAAATGTTGTGGCAGATGCATTGAGTCAAAATTACGTCGGATCGTTATCTGTGTCAAGCAGGCTACTTCGAGAGTTGGAAGAAATAGGCATTGAATATAAAGTCTGTACATAGGGGGCGCAGCTGGCTAAATTACAGCTAGAGCCGAACTTGCTCGAAAAGATCAAATTCGTGCAAAAGGATGACCAATTCCTGCAGAAGATACGCGAGTTGATTTTAGTAAAAAATATAACCGATTTTGTGGAATGGGATGATGGAACGTTGTGGCTTAAGGGCAGATTATGTTTACCTAAGGATGATGAACTCAGAAAAGAGATACTGACTGAGGCTCATTATGCTAAGTACACCTTACATTCCGGAAGCACCAAAATGTACGAAAACCTGCGTGCAATATTTTTGTAGAATGGCATAAAGAAAGATGTGGCATTGTTCGTGTCACGATGTCTGGATTATCAATATGTGAAGGCAGAACACCAGTGACCCGACGGAGAGTTGTAGAACCTCGCCATTCCGGAATGGAAGTGGGAAGACATCTCAATGGATTTCATAGTGAGCTTACCAAAGACACCAAAGAAAAATAATACGATTTGGGTCATCGTGGATTGACTGACCAAGTCATCTCATTTTATAGCAATCAAGAATATATGGAGCAGTAACCATTTGGCTCAAATTTACTTAAATTAGATTGTCCGGTTACATGGAGTGCCAGTCTCAATTATGTTGGATAGGGATGGACGGTTCTTGTCTTGATTCTGGAAAAGCCTTCCGACGAAGATGGGCACCAAGTTGTATTTCAGCTCGGCGTACCATCCGCAGGCTGATGGACAGACCGAGAGAGTAAACCAAATCCTAGAAGATATGTTGCGACTGTTCGTGCTAGATTTGAAGGCAAGTTTGGATACTTGTCTATCGCTGGCACAGTTCGCTTATAACAACAGTTTTCAAGCAAGTATTCAGATGGCCCCATTATGAAGAACTGTATGGACGCAAGTGTCGATCGCTGATATGTTGGAAAAAAATCGGTGAACGACAAGTACTCAGACCGAAACTTATTGATCAGACCATCGAGAAAGTTTACATGGTTCAAAAAAATCTTCTAGTCGCTCAAAGTCATCAAAAAAGCTACGCGAATGTACATCGGTGACCTTTGAAATTCATGAAGGGTGATCATGTGTTCCTAAAGGTGACACCAATGTAGGGTGTGATGCGGTTTGGCGTCAAGATGAAGCTGAGTCCACGGTTTTTCGGGCCCTTCGAGATTCTAGATAGGGTGGCACTAGTGGCTTATCGACTTGCACTACCTCCTGATTTCGCGGAAGTGAACGATGTCTTCCATGTTTTCCAACTAAGGAGATACGTGCATGACCCGAGTCACGTAGTAAACTTCGATCAGCTTGAGCTGAGTGCCGACCTATCTTACTCGAAAGAACCTGTTCATATCCTAGACATGAAGGAGAAGACCCTACGGAATCGATCGGTGGCTTTGGTCTTTATGTTGTGGCAGAATTATGCAGTCGAGGAATCGACTTGGGAGATTGAGGAAGAGATATGAAAGCAGTACCATTCCTTATTCGATAACCTAGAGGTAGAACCTTTGTTTTAAGTTTCGAGGACGGAATTTTTTTAGTGGTATATTATGTAGTGCCCCGCTCCTAGCGGTGCACTATATAAGGCTTGTGGCTCGATTGACTCAGTCAAAATTGAGTATGGAAAAACTTTACCATAGAATCGCTCACGGACAATGCAATGAACATTTCTAATTGATGGATCGGTTTCTGTTGGAATGAGTCCAATAGTTTTTGTTGAATTTTTGGTTGGCTTTCTTGGATTTTGCTACTTGGTTTTGATGATTGCATTTTTGTGATTAATTTTTGATGATTGATTGTTTAGCCCATTTTTATCAATTGCATGCATTCATTCTAGAGAACTCTGAGAGAAATGAAGATGGTAGTCTAACCAAATATTGGTGCCAATGCAGATAGATGCGTGACCGGAGCCTGAGCGAGCAAGAGTCATTTTCTCTCGACATTCTCTATTTGGTGAGCGGTTCTGTCCTTTCTTTTCTACTGTTTTATGCCAATAATCAATAATGTTCTCTTGTAACCTTGCTAAGTCCAATGATCGATAAAGCCACTAATGCCACAAGTTTTATACTACTATTTTAAATTAATGAATTGCATTGATAAGAGAAAAGTTCAATTATGTAACACAGGGAAGGATATGATCATTATGTCATGGTTTGATGCCATGACTTAGCTGTAAATTGGAGTATACGAACTACCAATCGAAATAATGAATAAGTATGCTAAAATAAGAATGGTTAAATGTGCATTACTGCTCTAAATGCTTGACTACCTCACACTACTATTTATGATTATTATATAGTCGTAGATGCATTGTATGGTCATGGACAACTTGTGCACAAGGTAGTAAATTTTCTCGGACGGAACATGGGGCACTGGGGACCATTCGGCCCGGGAGAAATAGTAGTTCTTTGGTGGCGCCAGGTATAAGCGGAACATTCATTGAGGCTTGCTATCTGCTTTGAATAGCGTATCACACGCCCATCGAAGTCTTATATGTCATGTCCATCGTGGTGCTACACCACAAATGACCCAATAGAAATGAGTTGTATACTAATGATGTCTTATACATAGGCGGTAAGAAAAATCCTGTATATTATACAGGAACAACTATTGGCCGGGGTAAGAATTACATATGTGCAAAGATTATATATTTCACTGCATGAATTGTTGCCTATATGAATTATTGCCTATATAAACTACTACTTTAATTAAGAAGTGTTGGTTTAGGTGAGTGGGCCAGTTCTTTTCACCAGTACAAGTTGAGTACTGACCCACGTCTCTGTGGAAAACCAGTTGACCGAGATACCATAGGTGCTCAAGGGAGATAAATCTTTCGTTGCAGTCTTTTCAAGCTTCTTACTATTTCAAAGTATTTCAAAGATTTTTAGTTGCTTCTTTCAAGTTTCCAAGAATGTAATAAAGGGACATATTGTATGAGAAAAGAATATTATTTCATGTTTGCCTATCAGTCTTTTCCTTTTAATGCAAAAGCTATGTAAGCTGTTTAGCCATTTCCATTTTGGTGCTGAAAAAATTGTACTTCGTTGCAATGAATCAATTAAAGAATTATTTTTCTTCCCATACAAATGTGTGGTTTTTAATCTGTTGTTATGTTGTGAAACTATTTACAAAATATTTTTGACACAAGTGCACGTTATTGCCTTGTACAAGTGCATCCCCAGACTTGTACAGCATCACGCCTAGCGAGGACGAAGGGTTCTGCGGAATCGAATGTGAGGACGAATCAATTTTGCGGAATCGGGGCGTGAAAAGTTGGTATTAGAGCACGGTTTAAAGTTCCTCGAATTTTAAAAATTGGTTTTCAAGTGGAAGTTTTCAAACAATAATGATTTTTTCAGATAATTTGCTTTCCGATAGTGCTGCATGAAATAATGTTCCATACAATAAGCCCATAAATATTTTATGAGTGCTAATGGAAGTTATTTCTTTTGTAGATGACTAAAGGTGATAGATCCAAGGCGACATCTCCGTCTGACCCAATGAAGAAAGGAATAAAAATGTTAGAGACACAAAGGAAGCAGAGCGATGCACATCATAAGATGACTGAGGCACAGTATCGTGAGATTCAAGCGCAACTAACAAACCAGTTTCAAGCACTATTTGACGCACAATAACAGCAAGTTGATAACTTGTCTCAACTGGTTGCTACATTAACTGAGAATAACACAAGACTGCAGTGGCTTCCGCTAAAGAGACAATGGTAGTAGAGGCAGAGAAAACTGAGCAGCCTCCAAGAAGTCGACATACATTCACATTTTCTGAATTCAAAAGCTACAATCCGCCAGATTTTAATAGTAAGGCAGAACCAGAGGAAGTAATGGACTTCCTAAAGACTTTGGAGGGCATCTTCCGTATGTTGGATATGCAAGGCACCAAAAGAGTGGATTGTGCAGCTATGCAGCTGTGTCTCAAAGAAGAAGACTGGTGGGAGTCGAAGAGACAAGCACTATGCGGTGTCAACCAAGAAGCCAAGGCCTCTTGGGAGTCATTTAAGCAGGCGTTCATCGCACAGTTCATTCCACCAGCTGTCCGTCAAAGGAAGAAAAAAGAGTTCGTAGCGCTCGAGCAGGGCAATATGTCCGTCAGCGACTATGAAGCAGAGTTCTTAAAGTGATCCAAGTTCGGTGGCTACATGATACCGAACGATTTTGCAAAATGACTGCGATTCATTCAGGGTCTGAATAAAGGCTTTTAGGGTGATATTCTCAATCGGAAGTGTGTGACGTACCGGGAAGCCTATGAAGTGGCTCTCGAGATAGAGAAATTTTATCCTCGAGGGACGAACAGAACAACAGTGGAAACAACTACAAATGACCCATGGAAGCAAGCAGGTCTGATGCTTCCATAGGTCAGAACACAAATGATAACAGAGGACCCTATCAGCGACCGTACTGTAACAAGTGCAAGCGGGTTAGACATCGTCAAGATGAGTGTCGAGCTGGATGTTTTAAGTGTGGCATTTTGGATCACAAAGTTGTGTGGTACAATAGTGGAAAAAAAATCAGAATCACGACCAATATCACAATCAAAATCGTGATCAACAGTACAATCAAAATCGTGGACAAGCACGTAACATGGTACTCCAAGGTAACACGGTACTCCAAGGTCATGTATCTAGGGTAGTAATCATCCCCTAGCATACAAGAGACTAATCACGTAACATGGTCATGTCTAGGCACTACTAGTCAACAGTAAACATATTAAAAGTATACGCACCGAGGTGCCACGCAAGAAAACACGATAAAAAATAAAGCACATAAAAAAGAGTACATCACCGGTATACCATCGGTATACACTAATATAGCTTCGTTATGCCGGTCCAGAGATAGAAAAAAATACAGCAAGTATTTGATTCCTACAAATCGGTATACCGTCGGTATGTCGGTTTGCATAGGCAATTCTAGGGAAAGTCCAGTCACGACGGGTATTCCGGAACCGAAATCACATTCCGAAACTTAACAGAAATTGGTCCGATAAAATGTCAAGTCTAATGGCAAGCCTCATACATCACATATACTAAGTCCCATGGCAATCACTCTGGTTATCGTTTCCGACACCGAGTTACCTAACTAGTAAATATCAGGATTTCTACCGAAAAGTTAAAACAAGTTCAAAACAGTTTCTGAAACTAGCACATGACGAAAAATTATTAAAGAAATATATTTAACAAAACTACTATCATGAAATTCTAAGAATAACTACCAAGGAAATCAAAAACTACATTAAAGTAAAGTCGTTGAAGATTTTGACAAGATGTATTTGCCTCAAGTTAAGCTCCCAACCTTAACCTTCAACTCCACCACCAAGAGGGGTTCAGAAACCACACTCTTAGGCCTCAAGACCAAGCTCCTAGCTCCCACGGGAAATGAAGAGGAAATGAAGAAGTGAAGAAAGAAAGAAAGAAAAGAGAGAGGAGAGAGAAAAATAATTCATATATATAAGAGATGATTTAATTGTGACCGTCCGATCTGCCTCGTCAACGATCCACGTCACGAAATTAAATCAACTTCAATCACTCAAAACAAAATCAAGAAACCAATGGATAATAGAAAGTACCGAACACTATTCACAAAAATATCTCACGAAAATATTTTGAAAATATCTCAAAAGTAAAACAAATATCTACCAAACGGTATGTCGCCGGTATGTCGGAGCGTACCGTCGGTATGCCGGTCAAGTAGTAAAGTTTCAGTTTTGAGAAAATTTTGAGATTCCACGAGATCCAATAAAACACAGTACATATAAAATACAAAATACGTATCAATATACCAATACGGATACAGTGAGACGAGTCTCACATTTATGGCATAAATTTAGTTTTTATGCTCTAGTTTTGGGCGTTTATTTGTAATATTAATTTTTTTTACGTTTCACATGGAATTCCAACAGACATAAGTTCTAACATTTCTGCTTTTTTCCAATTCAGTCGTCATTTTTTTCTTTTTTGGAAGTCGCGAGTATTTAATTAGGGCGCTGCGAGTGTTTAATTAGGCGGTGGCTGGGATAATATATGTTTAGTAATTTACGCACTAAAATATGACGTAATTTACTAACTTACGACCTATTTTAGGGCGTAAGTTATTGATATAAATTTTTTAATGGCTGGATCTGTTTTTACGTCCTAATTTAGGACGATTTTATGCTCTATTTGAAAATTTGATAAACTTTATGTCTTTTACGCAATAAAATTAAAGTTGAATGTTGTCCGTGCAATTTTTTGTGTTTTTTATAACTCCTGTCACATTAATTTTATAACAAATGCATTTGAGAAAAAAAAAAAAAAATTGTTATTTTATGTGTCAACAACTTTTTTTTTTTTTTTTCCCAAAGTCACATTAGTGTTGGAGATGCTCTCATGGGATGAAAACGAAAGGGTTTTTTATTCTCATAATAATTAAAAGGACGGGGGGCGATGTGGAGTGCACGAGAGGCCGGGCGGACGGCAGTACCGTATCTTACCAGCTCAGCCTACTAAATTCCTCATCAAAAAAACAAAAAAAAAGTTTGACAGCTCAGCAGTTGGGGGGGGGGTCCACCAAGTGGCCAGTCAAAATGGAGGCCGGCAATGCTTTATAGGGTGACACATAATTCTTAACCTTTGTCACAAGCACCCAAAATTTCACCCTTTCTATGTATTAATAACTGAAATTATTATTATTATTATATTAAGGGCTATGCTATAACTACAATCAAATGTTTACAACCCTCTTACAACCGTCACGTGATGTCCACATGGCGTCCACGTGGCGGCCGTCTATTGGAGGAGGTGGGACTCGATGACTGTCCGGATGGTCGTCACGTGGCGGTCGTTCATTTGGGAAGAGGTGGGGCCGAAAGTGTCCCACATAGCAGGAGGATATGAGAGGGTTGTAAGAAGGTTGTAAATATTTTGTAGTAAACTTAGCATTATTGTTATATTAATAGGACATACATGTGAGACCCTTAACTTTTATTCGACTCCGGTCCATTAGAAACGTCTAGGGTGTGTTTGGTTGTCCGAACTGAGACTGGAATTGAGGTCCTTTTTGGAACTCGACAGAAGTTCCAGGACTTCAGGTGTTTGCTTAGAACAACAACAAAAAAAATTGAATATTGGTGATATGGCCACAGCCAGACTTCATGTCCATCATTCCTCTTGCACTTTCCACATCCTAATTTTTTTTCGAGAAACTGTTTTGGACCTCTCCAAAGAGGGAGGTGCACGAGGACGCTTGCGGCGACTGGTGGCCACGACGGCTAGGGAGGCGAGGCACATGTCGGCTGACCTTCAGCGTTTGAAATCCTCGCTGGAGATCCGTCTCCCTCCGCGTCGACGTTCAACGTCGAGCACCAGTCGAAAACGATAATGGAGAGAGGGAGAGATAATAATAATAATAATAATAATAATAATAATAATACTTATTTTTTTTAATCCATACAAAATAATAATAATGAATAATGTAACCTCATCATATTCAAAAGTAAGAAATCATATAACTTCTCAACTACCACATCATTACAAATTAAACATTGGAACTACAAAAATGTTATACTTTCTAACTCCACTTCAGCAATCATCTAAACGAAGAACTCATAAAATATGTGTACGCATGACGCGCATGCGCAATTCGTACACAAACTTTCTACTTCCAAATTTGTTGCTTCACTCCACTTCGCCGAAACAAAAGCTCCCTAGAGATTCTATGTGGCTCGATCTTGATCTGGCTCATGCAGCTCTTTGCTTTGAGGATCAGACCGTAGAAGATATATCGTACATGATGAGTTGTACACTGGTACCAGAAGAAAGTAATCAAAAAGCTTGTTCCGATAAAATTTTGGAGACAAATATTGATTCTTCACTCTTTAATTGATCAGAACGAGCACGCAGATGAATAATTTATCCATAAATGGTGATTGAGAAATAAAATGCTACTCACGTGCCATCTATTAATAATTCATCCAAAGCATTTCTTCCAATCATACATAGAAGGTCCCATTTAAAAAAAAAACGTAATTCAATTATGTTTCACTTAAGGTCTCGTTTGGTTCGCATAAAAGAAAAGAAATAAATATTTTAGAAAATTATATATATATATATATATATATATATATATATATATATATATATATATATATATATATTTGTGTGTTAGGAAAGATCCAAAAAATTTAAAAAATAATAATAATTGGAGGGTGGAAAAGTGGAGGAATCTTCCCCCTATCTTGCTTTTTCTGAGAAATTAATTAATTTTTTTCAGATCACATTTATGTACAGAAGAAAAAAAAATAATTTTAATTTTTCAATATCTAGATTCTGCAAACTAAAAAAAAGGCTAAATGTCGTAATGAATAGCCAAGTGAAATTCTAATACCGATCTTCTTATATAAATTCAATGCGAACTCGAATTCGAACTCGAAGATCATTTGATTCCTCCGGTCTGTGTCTAAGCTATGCATCGTCTAAAGTGTGTACAAGGATAAACATCTAATTCCGTAGTGAAAAAAAAAAAAAAAAAACTTAAAACTACGAGAAGGAAGAATGCTATGTGTGGGTGTACTTGGAGGACGGTGAACGCAGAAAATGTCATATAAATCCGAAGTGGAAAGAAACTAGAAAGGGAGGGAAGAAAGTAGGCAGTGGGCCCAGCATAGTCCGGGTCGGTCCCTGGACAGGCCACAAACGTAGGACGGGCCCCACCAAACTGTTTGTTACATGTGTGTGCATAGGACACGCCTCATCAATTCTTAGATCTGTCATCTCTTGAAAAGTGAACCCCCACTTTCTTTTTCTCTCTCCCTTTTTTTTTTTTTCCATACTCTAATATTTCGACTTTTATAAAGAAACTTAAAAACGATTCAAAATTAAGTACACAATTCGATCAGATTTGGTCGGATTTGAATTCAATCTGAACATAATCAAATGAATCATAAGTCTAGTCTTAACCCAAGTCTGATCCGACCTCGGATTCAACAAGTATAGTCCAAGACCAAGTATGGAGGATCGGGTTGGACTCGGATTGGGTCGGGTCCATCGAATTTATCGAACTCTAATATAATATTTAGAATAATTTTAAACAAGAGTGATATTAAACAAATAATCAAATAGCAATAAAGTCTCAATCATTACAAAATACAAACTGAAATGAGATTTAGAATAATGAGTTGAAGAGTTTTGGTGAACAAATTTAGTATTTAAACTTATATATATATATATATATATATATATATATATATATATATATATATATATATATAATTATTCGGATGGTTTCATATTATGGAACCACCCCTATCTTACATGGATTATATTTTATATTTGATGGTTGAGATTAAAAGGTGGTGGGGTCCACACATTTTAATCTCACCCACTCAATCTGAATTCAATCCATGTAACATAGGGTGGTTTCATATTTTGAAACCACCCGGATTGTTCTATAGTATTACCCTATATATATATATATATATGGTAAACGGAATATGAGCCATAGGCTCATATTCCTATATGAGTCATGCATATGTGGACCAATAGGAATAGATTCTTATATCCCATATGCACCCATGTGCACTAGTACACTACATTCCTATTAGTCCACATGTACATTGGCTAATGTAGGAATATGAGCCTATGGCTAATATCATTTTTTCCATATATATATATATATATATATATATATATATATATATATATATATATATATATATATATATATATATATATATAATTTTATTTTATTTTATTTTATTTTTGGGTTTTTTGGATAATCTGACACATGAATCCAAGTCCAATCCGATTTTTGATCGGATTCAAATATTTTAACTAGACTCGAGTCCGAACTCGATTATCTTCAATCCGAATCAAACTCATTAACGGATTTACCCGATCGGACTCGGTTTTAGTCCGTCCGAGTTGCACTCCTATTCAAAATAGACCATCTAAGTCGTATGCATATTCTTACATAATTAAAAAAACATCTCTATTTTGACTTTTATAAAAAGACCTGAAAACAATTAAAATAAGCCGTGTAAGTCTTCCCAAGTATATATATATATTAAAATATATTCAATATTTAAACTATACATAATCAAAGTTTTAAAAATATGTCTAATTAGAATATATTTAAACTTTTTAATATAATTTAAAATTTTATTATCAGAGAAGTTATTTTCTTTTTGGTACGTGTGCAATACACATGAACATGACTAATGTTAGTTAAACTATACAAGTCGTGCAAATGTATTGCACATGATTTTTGTTTGTATTATTTTTTCCACTTTTTAAATAAATACACAAACATATTTTAAAATAGTATAAAATATTTTAAAATAAATTTATTGTTTATATGATGAACGTTTATTATAGTTAAAAGTGTATAGCTATTAGTGGTTAATAATTATGTTAGGGTGGAGATATATAATTTACATATTTTTTTAATTAATTTAATTAATTTAATTAATTTAATATATTTTGATATATATGATGTTGGAGAAGAGTATTTTTGGAATATAGTTTTTTTTAAGAAGTTTTCATGTTACATCTAGATGACCACTACTGAGGGTGTGCTCAGAAAAAACAAGGATCTTTCTTTCGATAGTGCTAATATGAAAATGGAAAGACGTGAAAAACTTAAAAAAAATCCTATTATATATGTGATATGTTTATTTAATTTAGGACTAATTAGAGTTTAGGCTTTGAATTTTATATATGCTTAGAGTTTAGGTTTTGACTTGTCCAATTAGAATGTTTAGATTCTGAAATTTTATTATTTCTTTCAATTTTTTTGTTATACCTCCTCCCATGCTTGACAATGAAACATTCCTATATAGAATAACAAGGGTATAATGAAAAAAAATAAAATAAATAATAATAATCCAGGATCTAAATTTTCTACTTTGACAAGTCAAAATCTGAACTCTAAGCTAGTATAAAATTCAGGGTCTAAACTCTAATTAGTCCTTTAATTTATTCAATTACATTCTTGTAGTAGAGAAAATGACACATTTTGTAGTGATAGATGTTGGTGTTGTTTTCTTTGGACTAGTAAAAATAGTTCCACATTGGCTACACCACATAGTGGGTATCTCAATATAATACTTTGTATGAGTTGAGGTGTGCACATGGGGTGTGGTGGGGCACATGGGTGCCATGTGGGAGTATTTTTCTAGGAGGAAAAATGATTAACTCCTCAATGAAAGCATTTATGCTTTTTGTCATTCTCTTGGAATTTATTCCATAGGAGCTAAGTCCCAAAGGGGCTTAGTGACTCGGACTAGGGCTCGAGCGCAAAGTGGCGCTTTGTTGGCGCACTTAGCACATCAACATCGACGCTTGTGCGCATTTGATGCGCGGTCGCATGGGCTGCCGCATGCGCTGTTGCTGCTGCGGATATATTTGAACGGTTATGGAGAGATATGGTCTGTTATTCAGATCCATTTTTTGTGGAATTTGAAATTAATTCGTGCCTATCTTTTAGGGATTCATAATTAATCTGTTCATATCTTTCTGTAACTAGGGTTTTCACCCTTTGAGAACTTACTTCGAAAATTAGGAGAGGAAGAGAGTTGATGCTGTCGCCACCATTTGAGTCCAGGGTATTCGTGCGAGTTCAGACAGAGGTGACATCGAGCGTTCTAGAAGTTCTTCGTAAACTTGCTGGTTCCTGGAAGCAGATCGTGTGGGGACGAATCTTGCTTTGAGCAACGGTGATCTTTATCACCCTAGCAAGCTAAGTTTCATCTTCTTCTTTTTCTTCCTCCTCTCGTTTGTGAGTTGTAACACTGTTCTGTCCGTCTGCAACTGCGATTGCAAGGAAGAACGAGTGATTTTTTTTCTGGTTATTGTTGTATCAGCAGGTTGTAACAGGATCCTTATATATTGTTCTTCGTGGAGATCGAGAATAGCCAGAGTAGAAACTTTTGTGTGAACCTCTGATCTCGACCACGTGAATTTCCATCGTTGATTTAGTCTCGGGAACAACAATCTCAAAGTAAGATCCGAGAAAGATGGAGAACAACCGTGCGAAACTTCTCGATACAAGTTTTAACAAACTTGAGAAGTTTAACGGGGACCATTACAACTCTTGGAAGAGGAAGGTCTGCCTTAATCTTCAACTCGCAGAGGTGGACTACGTTCTGACAGAACTAGAGCCGGTGATTCTAGACAGTGATGATGCTACTGTTCGTACAGTTGCTTCTGCAACTACTAAGCAGAACAAGTGGAGAAGAGACAACAACCATTGCAAGTTACTGATTCTGAACTCCATGGAGGATACTCTGGCAGATTCATACAGCAAGACGGACCATGTTAAGGTCGTCTGGGAGTCTCTAGACAAGCATTACAAGACGGATGAGAACCGCGATAAGATTCATGTGACTGAAAAGGTCTGGAACATGCGATTTGAGGACGACAAGACTATGTTACCTCAAGTCAAGGAGTTTCTCAAGTTACGTCAAAAACTTGAGGATGATGGCATGCCCTTAAACGACGCCTTTGTCGTGGGGGGTATTGTGGCCAAGCTCCCGCTAGGATGGAATAATTTTATCTCGGACATGCATATGAAGAAGATGCAAATTATCCTTGATCAACTACTGCACAACATCCATATTAAAGATGAGTTGATGGCTCAAAACAAAGTGGACTCGTTTTTCAAGCAGTTGGCAAAAGCCAACTTGGTGCATACGGGCGGCTCCAAAGGGAAGCAAAAGGCATCTCAATACAAGAAGAAGGGCTTCAACCATCTCAATGTGAAGTCGGCATTGTTCAAGTCGAAGCCAAAGCCCAAGTCAGATGTGACTTGCTTTAACTGTGGCAAGAAGGGCCACTATCGGAGCGACAGCAGATCCAAGCCCAAACAGACAGAGCAATATGAGCCTAACAAGGTTGTTATGATTGTGCAGGTTGTGACGGCTGGTGTTGACACTGACTGGTGGGTGGACACTGTCGCATACTGCCATGTTTGCTCGAAGAAGGAGTTATTTACCATCTACAAGCCTACAACTGAGAAGGTCATGGTTGCAAACCAGGAATAAGCTGAAGTACTTGGGACCGAAACTGTGATACTGAATTTGACTTTGGGGAAGTCACTGACGCTTCAGGATATGAAGCACGTACCGGTAATAGCCAAAAATCTTGTATCGGGAAGTCTACTCTGCAACGCAGGCTTGAGGATGGACATTAATGCTGGACATATGGTGATGTCGTACAAAGGAACATACTTCAAAAAAGCATTTTGTATCGAAGGAATGTTCAAACTTCAGCTTGTAACTCCAGCAAACAATATTAATGCAGCCTCTTCTTCTGGTTACT
Organism: Iris macrosiphon; assembly: GCA_036927795.1. Classification (NCBI taxonomy): domain Eukaryota; kingdom Viridiplantae; phylum Streptophyta; class Magnoliopsida; order Asparagales; family Iridaceae; genus Iris; species Iris macrosiphon. The sequence goes on along the minus strand of JAYESA010000003.1, from coordinate 102,034,996 downwards.
CTCTTGAGTTATGACATAATAGACTAGGACATGTTCATTGTAAAAGGATAAACAATATGTCTAGTCTAGGGCTTATCTCCAAATATGGGGGTAAGGAGGTGGAGAAGTGTGAGGTCTGTGCACAGACAAATATCACAAGAAAATTATTCAAACGGGTTAACCAAAGCACATATCTTCTGGAGTTGGTGCACTCATATATCTATGACTTCAAACAGTTCCCCACAAAGGCCAGGATGAAGTATTTTATTACTTTCATCGACGACTACTTGAAGTATACGTTCATCTATCTGCTCAAGTTAAAAGATGAAGCGTTCGAGAAGTTTAAGGAGTTCAGGGCTGAGGCTGAACGTCAAACAGGGCAACAACTCAAAAGACTCAGAAGTGATCGATGCGGAGAGTATAGGTTTATTGAATTCGTATTATTCTTCAAAGAACATAGAATTGTCAATGAGACAACTACTCCGTATTCTCCTCAATCCTATGGAGTAGATGAAAGGAAGAACATGACGTTGATAGAGTTGATGAACTCAATGCTGTTAACTGTAGGTCTTCCAAATTGCTTATGGGGAGAAGCTGCGCTTACGGCTACGTTCATTCTGAACAGAGTGCCGTACGCAACTTTCGATGTCACTCCTCATGAACTCTGGTTCAAAGTCAGACCCAAATTGAATTTCATTCGAGTGTGGGGTGCCTGGCGTATGTGAAGGTTCCGTACTTAAAGATTCAGAAGCTGGGTACGAGGACTACAAAGACCATCTTCTTGGGATATGCTGAAAAGACTGATGCTTGGAGGTTTCTTGATATTGAGTCAAATCATATCATCCAATCTCGTAACATGGAATTCTTTGAAGATAAGTTTACAAGACACAAGAACATTGGTAGACATTCCGAAGAATAATGTGAGTGCACAGGAGAGCAACACTTCCAATAAAGATGTAGTCCAAGAAGAATCTGTCATTATAGAGACAACATTCAAACCGAAACTCGCAGAGCCGGTATCTAAACGAGTAAGGAGACACAAAAACTTTGGAGATAATTTTGTCACCTATCATGTGGAAGCAGATTCGCTTACCTATGATGAGGTGATGAAGACCAGAGATATTGTCTTCTGGAAGGAGGCTATCAATGATGAGTATGATTTAATAACCTCCAACAACACTTGGGTGTTGGTCGATTTACCTGAAGGAGAAAAACTGATCGGATGCAAGTGGATCTTCAAGAAAAAGATAAAAGCTGATGGAACTATTGACAAGTTCAAGGCAAGACTCGTTGCTAAGGGGGTTTCTCAGAAGCAGGGGATCGACTACTTCGACAGATATGCTCCAGTAGCACGGATTACGACCATCAAGATGTTGATTGCTCTAATTACAATTCATAAGCTAGTCATTCATCAGATGGATGTTAAGATAACATTCCTGAATGGAGAATTGACCGAAGAGATTTACATACAACAACCATAAGGATTTTGTCATCAAAGGGCTTGAAGACAAATTCTATAAATTGATAAAATTATTATACGGTCTGAAGCAAGCTCCCAAGATGTGGCACGAGAAGTTTGATAAAGTCATAAGATCAAACAACTACAGGGTTAGTAAAACGGACAAGTACATTTACACTAAGTTCGCTGACGGGAGAGGAGTCTTCGTTTGTCTTTATGTGGATGACATGCTAATCCTGGGTACGGATCTAGCACGTGTCACTGAGACAAATAAGTTTCTCTCATCTAAGTTTAGTAAGAAGGACTTATGGGAAGCTGATGTTATCCTGGGGATAAAGATCAACCGGACAAACACTGGAGTGACGTTGTCATAGTCTCATTATATCGAGAAGATGCTCATACGCTATAGATATCAAGATCTTCCATGGATCGATACTCTGTATAGGTGTGATAAGAAGCTGAAGCCAAATCCAAAAAAAAGTATCAGGTAGTTGGAGTACTCAAGCGTCATCGGGAGTCTGATGTATGCAACAACTGCGACTAGGTTTGACATAGCTTTCGCCGTGTGGATGCTGAGTTGGTTCACGAGAAATCCAGGATTGGAGCACTGGAAAGCTGTGAAGAGAGTGATGAGATATCTCAAGAGAAATCAGAAGTATGTACTGTACTACAATGATTATCTGACAGTGGTGGAAGGCTTCAGTAATGCTAGCTGGTGTTTAGAAGTAGAGAGTGAAAGGTCCACAAGAGGATACGTCTTCTCCATGGGTAGAGCTTCTATATTGTGGAAGTCGAAGAAGCAGACTATGCTCTCTCATTCCTCGATGGAATCTAAGTTTTATGCACTGGCTGCTACAGCGGAGGAAGCGGAGTGGCTTCGGGAGCTCATGTATGATCTTCCATTGGTTGGTGCAAAGATTCTGGCGGTACCAATATACTGCGATAACCAGTCGACTGCAGCGGTGGCATCAAATGACCTCTTCAATGGTAAGAAGAGGACTGTGCGGTTGAGGCACATGGCAGTAAATAATCTGATAAAGACTGGAGTCATTTACGTAATTGATGTTCGTAGTCAGGAGAACCTGGCGGACCCATTCACCAAGGGTCTCAAGCGCCAGCTGGTCGAGGACACAACAATCAAAATGGGCTTGAAGACATGCTGATATTATGTCTTTGTAATCCTACAATTTAGTTTTATGCTATTAGTTCAAAGATAAATCTACTAGGCATCTAGCTACTAGGTCAAGGGAGGATCATTGACTGGGAGAATATCAGGAATAGTGGGTAGTCCTTTGATATATTGAGGGGTTACAGACCCAGAACCACTATTGTCTAATAATTCTTATATAGAACAAGTCTTGTGGGAGGATGGCTTAGACGCCTTAATGAGTTCTCTGACATTTTGAATATCTGGTGTGCTTAACATGAAGCACGATAGCGCATCACTACAAAGGAGTGTAAGGTCTCCATACTATAATGGGTGACATCACAAAGAGGTTCCTCGGTAAGGGTAATGCCTCGGCTTCGCGAGCCATGTCACAGTAGTGTAGCACCGCACATAGGCATGTAGCCTAATGCTGTAGAATGAAGAGTATAGAAAATACTACAAAGAGGCCGGTGTCCTCATATTATAGTGGTGTGACAACACAGAGGTAAAAGATGTAAATCCTCGGCTATGCGAGCCATGTCACAACGGCATAATACCGCAAGGAAGCGCAAGGCTTCATGCTGGATAATTTGGCACTACAAAGAGGCTAGAACCTTATGCTACAGTGACATGACACTACGATGAGGTTTAGCCTCGGCTCTGGGCCATGTCATAGCGGAGTAGCACCACAAAAAAGCTCGAGGCTTCATGCCAAGGACTCTTTAAAAGAACTCATCTAGGGTATATGGAAAGAGATATAGACCGTCTCTTGAGGAAAAACTTGTTGACGCCCAATATACATACACTGAAATCAGGCGTGCACATATTTTTTAATGTACAACCGGAAGCATAACTGATGTCATTATGTGAGTAGAAAGAATTACAGTTATGGTGTAGAATTCAAGGCTTAGTCCATTCTTGTATCATACTGTTGTTCGACCCATGTGGGAAGATTCAAGTCGAAGCGACATCTATCCTAATGCATGATGGACAGTCACCGTGGGGAACGTTCAACCCATATATATAGAGATATGTAGGGGATTGTTGGTGTTGTTTCATTTGGACTAGTAAAAATAGTATCACATTGGCTACACCACCAAGTGGATATCTCAATATAATACTTTGTATGAGTTGAGGTGAGCACATGGGGTGTGGTGGGGCACATGGGCGCCATGTGAGGGTATTTTTCTAGGAGAAAAAAGGATTAACTCCTCAATGAAAGAATTTATGCTTTTTGTCATTCTCTTAGAATTTATTCCATAGGAGCTAAGCCCCAAACGACTCGGACTCGGGCTCGGGCTCAAGGGCGCAAAGTGGCGCTTTGTTGACGTACTTTGCATTTAGTACGTCAGCATCGGCGCAGGCGCTTGTGCGCATTTGATGCGCTCTCTCATGCACGAGCTACATGCGTTGTCGCATGGGCATGCCGCATGAGCGGGTCCCATGCGTGGTCGCATGGGCAGTCGCATGGGCTGCCGCATACGCTGCCGCATGGGCTACCGCATGCGCTGCAGCATGGGTTGCCGTATGCGTTGTTGCATGCGCTGCGGTTTGCGCTGTCGCATGCGCTGTTGCTTCTGCGGATATATTTGAACAATTATGGAGAGATATGGTCTGTTATTTAGATCCATTTTTTATGGAATTTGAAATTAATTTATCACGCCCCAGTCCCAAAATACGTAGGACCAGGCCACGTAAGCATGCCAGCCGCCTGTATATATGGCAACTCCAATATATGGAAACCATATATACGAGCGTACGCTGTATAATGAACAATAATTCATAAGTGGTAAAACTAATCACCAGTCACAGGGTAATATCTAAATCTCATCCACAGAAATCAAATATGAATAACCAATAACCATGTAACTAGTATCTCAATACAGATATCTAAGAATGACAGTCAGATGAAAACAAATCTACTAACGAAATATAATATAAAAAGAAACCAGATACACACCATATAAGAACAACATATGACAATCACGAGGCTCGAAGAGAAGATCTTCTCGGAATATAAGTAGCCTGTCCGGATCTGCGCACCCACGAATACTCATGAACATCTACGCCTGGAAAAGGACCAGATCCTCAGAGGGACATAACAAGATACAGAAAAACAACATGCCAGGTATGTAAATACTGAAAAAATAACTGGGGTATACTAACCATCTAAGTGAATACAATTTAAAGACCTTGTAGTACGCATGGGGATGTGTAGGCCTGACATATGCTGACGTAATTCACCAATCGTCATGACTGGCTAGTATATGTGTCATATGCCCCCGGACGCACGGGTAACAGGAATACCCCATCCTCCTCGGAGCATGGTAACGGAAACAAGAAAAACCACTACCCCATCTCCGAGAAGCATGGTAACAGGAATACCCCATCTCCGAAGAGTATGGTAACTCGCTATATATACCGTAATCCCCATCTCCGAAGAGCATGGTAACTTGAGTATATATCAGGGGGGGTGTCCCATACGCCTACTAGATGTCTTTCCCGCCCAATGTAGATGTACAAATCGTGAAAATGACGTGGACGTCTCATACTATGATGCAAGTCTCTATAAAATAAACAACTGAGCTACATACCGCTATACGTGTTGCTCACACTGATGGCCAGTCGCGCATGAGGCACGCGTCCCTATATGAACTCACTCTGTGACGTATAATGGTACGTGTCAAGGCCTGGGGAGTCATACCAATAACTCCACAACTTTAGGTGGGTCTACTAGACACTAGGTCAGATACTACTCCTAACGTCAACGCCTTCGTTGATTGCACCCGAGTCTGCTCGGACGCGCACAATTATATAATAAATAAATATGTAACTAACAATAACTGAATTTAAACAGTACAATGAGACAAGGTATACTTGCCTGGCAAGAGAGCTGCAAATATAACGTCCAGATGTCAAGTACCAAGTGTCAGAAACTATGACCTCAGAATGAATATCTCCGGATACTGAAATAAACATCACTAACAGTCTCAGAAAATATCAAATAGCTAGAAACGCATGTCCTTAAGTCCAATTTGGACACAGGGGCAAAAATAACAGTTTCCGGTCAAAGCGGGGTCCACTTGTGGGCCACTTTGCACCGAAAAATGTGTCAGGGTCAAAGTGTCACGCCCCGGTCCCGCCCGGGCCGCCGCTCCGCCCTGCCCCGCCCCGTGCGGCCGGAGTTTGAATGAACCGGGCACGTATCACCGTGCCTCGGCGCGCCGGACGCGAATCACCGCGCCCGTCCCGCGGGTGCGAGGGAGGAAGGGAGCCAAGCGAATGGCCCGTTTGAGCTTTCAGGGGACGTGATGCCGCACGGGCCTGGAGTTGCGCCCGTGCAAGGCCAATCGTTTAAGTTGATAGTTGGCTATCATCGCATCAATCGAGTAAGCAGCGAAAAGGGACTTGTTGCAATGCAATGCATTAGCCAACTGAGTGTTCGGGACAATCGAGGCAACTTGGGTTTCCTTTAGCAAAGGCACACATCCGTTCCATACATTATGCCCCCTTATACGATAGCATTCTCGGGGCAACAATCGAAACCAGGATTCCGGGTCTTCGGGACTGTGGCACGCCTATCGCTTCCTCGGACGATCCAGTACCTGCGAACAAGTAAACTGTTGGTGGGTCAGCACTTTATACAAGTACTGGTGAGATAAATCAACTGAACAGAAACAAGCATTCACTCAAACAGGCACTAAGTAATCATGTTATAAAACATTACATTACTAGTGATCTTTCTAGTTTTACCTAGGTTCGTTTCATGCAGTTCTAGCAGAGTCGATTTACTTGTTTAGAAACATGTTTGGAAACAAAGTTTCATATTGAATATGCAAGCAAGCAAACCGTTCATGTTCAGGGTGTGCGCAGTGTGTCTCGTGCGACTCGAGGGTCTGATGCAAGGCTAGACACACGATGCACATTCTTAGGGGCAGTCACTATCCAAGCCAACACAATGACTTAGCTATATGCAGGGCGGTCCCCGAGTATCTCAGGATCGGTAGCGGTTAGTCCAGCATACCAATGACTCTTTTATCTGATGCTAGAGGCAACTGTGACTCATGGTTGCTTTACACTATCATGGTAGCAGCCGGGATACATGCAGTTCAGCTCTCCACCAATAGCCATTGTCCGACCGCGTGCGAATGCATGGAACACTATCAAATAAACTCTTAGTATGCAGACGAGACAAACCATCTATAAACACTCTTTGTTGCGGGGCAATCCGACTTATCACTTGAACACATTCAGGCACAGTATGGTTCTCTCGAAGCATAGACGATAGTGAACATGTTCATGCACTCTAAGCAGGCGATTCAGGATTCTCGTTTAGCAGATATTGATTCAAAGACAAGCTAGGTGAGTTCGTTCATTAACATGCAAGGCAGGTTCTATCATTCTCTTAAGAAAACATTGCAAGCAAAAACTCAGGTTATTTATTAAGGCGTGCAAGAATCAGAGAACGAAGTTCTGCCCACTCACCTTGATACATAACGCCGGCGCGGAGCGGAGCGTTACACAAAGGTCTCCAAATTCGCCAAACTTAGTGTCAACAAGTCCAGAACGTCGATACGAACCCAACGGAATATCCAGAACTGGATTCCGATTCGCCCGTCAAGTGGAGCCTGTGGGGCCCACGATACGAGATTTTGTCAACGTTCTCAGAATCGAACCAAACTTGGATCATAGGACCAGCGTATTGCTACGAGTCCGATGGCTCAAGTTTCGTTTTGATCCGACGCGTGTACACAAAGTTGCAGCGTGTTCCAGAACAGGCGGATACGGGACGGTGTCGGCGGATACGCGTTGATTCCGGTGTGCACGCACATCCGAATCAACTTCGGCGAAATCTCGCACGTCCGTATCAACGACGCGCACGTTTCGGTAAAGACCGTGTGCGACCAAGTCGTCCCGTTTGGCGGGGCGTACTCAGTTCCGGGGTGAATCGGGGCATTGTTTTTCCTGTTTTTGGATCGCGGTTCGCGATCGTCACAGGACGCGATGCACAGAGCGGGTCGCACGGGCATCGAGAGGGTCACATAGCCTACGTGTCACAACTGACAGAATTAAAAACGGAACTACGAGGAGATAAAACGGGTTACCTGAACAGGGCTCCGTGGAAACTGAATTTTCTGTGTCCGTGAAGAGATGCGATACGATGTTGATCGTGTCCGGGCTGTGTCCGGCTCTGAAATGCTGCTGTGTCCGGTTCTTGGCATGTCCGGAGCTAGGGCAGCGGGTTAGGGGGTGCTGCCGACCGGATGGGGGAGCCTCGGCCGGGGTACGGCGGCTCGGGGCTGTCGCACTGCTGGTCGGGGAAAACTGAACCGGAGGGCGAGGCGGGGTCGGGTGGCTGTCGAGGCCGGCGGGGGGGATTCTGTCGAGAGAGGAAAGGGCTCGGGGTGGCTGCTGTGGTGGAGGGTGGTGGTGGCAGCCGGAGTCGAGGGTGGAGAGAGGAGATCCGGTCGATGGCAGCGGCTCTCTGGCGAAGGGTCGGCGGGAAAAAGGAGAAGAAGATGGGGATGGCGGTGGAGGAGGAAACAGGGAGGAGGTAGGGGAGTCGACGAGGTCTGGGAGAAGGGAGACTTGCTGTGTCGAGCCGAGGTGGCCGCTGCTCGACTCCGGCAAGGTCGAGTCGAACAGGGAGGGCGAGGCTTCTCGTGGAGGTGGCGGGCGGATCTCAGGGAGTGGAGTCGGCGGGTCGTGAGGTGCAGAGGCGGGGGTGGCGTCGAGCACAGCGGCTCAGGCGGAGAGGGATCGGCTCCGGTCGTCGAGGGGGCATGGAGGAGAGGAGGAGGTCGAGGGGCTGTGGTCTCGGCCAGGGGGGGTTCACAGTGGCGGAGGGCGGAGGAGATGGCGAGTGATGAGGATGGTGGTGGTGGCGAGCTGTGATGGGGGTGGCGATGGAGAACAGGGAGGAAGAAGAAGAAGGGGAGGGCAGTGGAGTCGTAGGGGGTTGGTGGCTGTCGAGCGCTGAGGCGGAGGGGATCGGCTCCGGCGGGGGGGGGGCTTGGTCGGTGGAGGGGTCGGCACAGGGAAGGAGATGATGAGGAGGAGGAGGAGAATAGGAGAAGGAGGTCGAGAAGGAGAAGAGGGGGATGGCGGTGGCGGGCTCAGCGGCGGGCGTGTAACACCCCGTTCCGCTCAAGCGGACTGCCGTCTCAATCGGCAATCGTGCAGCTGTCCCGACCGGCTTTGCCTCGATTAAGAAACAAATGATATCCAGACTTGCCCCTACAGGAATCCGGCTTAGGCTTTCAGAGGCTCGCTCAGACGTATCGCTCTACCGAGGCGAATCATCGCTAAGGTGGGTGGCTACGGTGAACTTGTCTTTGCTTAGCCAGCACACATAAAATCTGGAATATTATGCTAGTCGCTAGGTGATTCACCCCCTGCATGCTAATAAATCCAACGCACCTAACTAAGGGAATAATCCCAACTTGTATTGCCTATGCTAGAACATGGAAATTGAAATACTACTTATATTCAGACCCTCGCATGCTAAGTCCCTTAACGGTTTCATCTCTCGGCTTACCTTCGGGTCCGAGCAACGTGCCTGCTTATGTTCCTTAGAAACGCATGCTTGTCTGCTTAATGTTTGCCTTGTTTTCATCCAAACCCCGGGAGACTACTAAGTAGTCGTCCCGTGCGTGATTGAACCTGCAAGTATCTAAGACCGTTGGGTCATCAGGCAGCCCCGAACCAGGGGAATGCATCAAGACAAGTCAATCACTGTACAAAATCAAGATTCAAGTATCTCGTGTTCTCGTGTTCAAAGTGCATTTGCGTCCTCAATTCCAGTGCACTCTTGTTCCCGTGTATCTCGTGATAATTGACTGACCCAACCACTGCATGTCGCGGACAACCTGTGCACAAGGTATTGAACGTTCAAGTTCCTGCGGACGGCTACACTCGGGGCACCAGAGCCGATCCGATCCGGACGGAACTTTCTGATAGTCTAACGTGAGTGGGCGGCATGGAGTGAACGCCCCAATGGCCTAGCGTCTCGCTCCATACCGTCCCGGGCGAGGTGACGTGTAGCGATACAAGACCTCTCGCACCCAACCGCCCAAGACTATAAACGGTCCTTTATGGCTTTGCCAGCGACAACTGTTCATATAGATAAGTCATCCTCGCTTAGCGGCTATCCGCATGCGAGTCACTGCATCGCATCAATGAACAACTAAACACCTGAACGATCATGATAAAATGACTCTCATGTTGCATATGCTATTGGTTTGGTTTTCATCAAGTATGCCTCCTGAATGTTTTATACTTGCCCGTGCTAGATTTAACAATGTTTGCCTTGGACAGGGAAGGCCAAATGGTAAGTCTCGTCGTGTTCCTCTCATATCACACGGCGCACTGCCTCACGAGTTAGGCTATTCAATATTTGCATGAACTGATCCTAAGGCAACTAGAAAGACAACTTAATAGTTGTGCACGAAACCTATATTACGTGTTTGGATTTATCGAGCGGGCGAGTAGTTTCCCCACCAGTGCATTCAATGTACTGATAATCCACCAGTTTGTATGCAGGGTGCGGGAGAACCTCGTTCGGTGCGTGCGTGCTAAGGCATGGACATCACTCCGAAGCAACGGTGCGTCCGAAACTGAAGCACATATACAAGACATAAGTTGTGAACATCGCCTGAACATCGTCTCTACAATCATTCCACAATTGTAGCCACTTGGCACGCTTTTACTGTTTCAGAGAGAGAGGCTTGAGCGACTTGTAATCTTGGCTATACGCCGCTTGTAACACATGTTCATATCAATAAAAGAGCTTGCTTTACTTCAACTTGTGTTTCAATGCTTCCGCTATATTTGTCAACTCAGAGAACTTGTTACCGAATCGCTATGCGTTCATGACTCCGCTGCACTCGGACAATCTGTGCGACTCAGTGGCTTAGAACTCTTACCGCCAGCCAATGAATCAAGGCCTTGCACGGGCGCGGTTCACGCTCGTGCGGCATCACGCCCGGATGGGTCAAGCGATCGTTCCGCGGGAGCGCTGGCGAGGGTGATTCCCGCCTAGCGGGAACGGTCGATTTGCCTGCGGGAGATCGGGGCATGACATGTTGGTATCAGAGCCTAGCTTCTACGCCTTTGGACTTCAATTCGATATCTCTGTTTCGAAAGCTCGTTCGTGGGTTATGTGTACGCTCTCTCTCAATGCCTCGATGGGATATTCCAACAATAAGTCTAAATACTTTCAAAATGTGTTTTGATTGATATGATTGCTTGTCTGGTTGTATGCTGCGAGTGGCCTTTGTGCCAACCTGTGCGAACCCTTGAGAGTATCGTTAGTAGCTTGTCCGATTTTTACTAACCCTAAGTTTGGTTGAATGCATCTATTCGAGGGACGCCTTGAACTAGTGCACCATCCAAGACTTAAGAAAAGGTGAAACTCGAGTGCTAAGACTTCGCTATCACTGAGCTGGTTGACGTGTTCACACTAGAAATGCATGTCGAAGGTGCGCACGATCCAGTCTAAGCGGTATGCTGATTTTGAAGCTTGTGCAAGTGAAGATCCAAATGAACAAGTGCAACGACTTGTCTAGGATTGCCTCAACCCTAGATTACTGCTTGTCCTTAGTAAGTCTCGAGGACGAGACTTTTTCTAAGTTGGGTAGGATGTAACACCCCGTTCCGCTCAAGCGGACTGCCGTCTCAATCGGCAATCGTGCAGCTGTCCCGACCGGCTTTGCCTCGATTAAGAAACAAAGGATATCCAGACTTGCCCCTACAGGAATCCGGCTTAGGCTTTCAGAGGCTCGCTCAGACGTATCGCTCTACCGAGGCGAATCATCGCTAAGGTGGGTGGCTACGGTGAACTTGTCTTTGCTTAGCCAGCACACATAAAATCTGGAATATTATGCTAGTCGCTAGGTGATTCACCCCCTGCATGCTAATAAATCCAACGCACCTAGCTAAGGGAATAATCCCAACTTGTATTGCCTATGCTAGAACATGGAAATTGAAATACTACTTATATTCAGACCCTCGCATGCTAAGTCCCTTAACGGTTTCATCTCTCGGCTTACCTTCGGGTCCGAGCAACGTGCCTGCTTATGTTCCTTAGAAACGCATGCTTGTCTGCTTAATGTTTGCCTTATTTTCATCCAAACCCCGGGAGACTACTAAGTAGTCGTCCCGTGCGTGATTGAACCTGCAAGTATCTAAGACCGTTGGGTCATCAGGCAGCCCCGAACCAGGGGAATGCATCAAGACAAGTCAATCACTGTACAGAATCAAGATTCAAGTATCTCGTGTTCTCGTGTTCAAAGTGCATTTGCGTCCTCAATTCCAGTGCACTCTTGTTCCCGTGTATCTCGTGATAATTGACTGACCCAACCACTGCATGTCGCGGACAACCTGTGCACAAGGTATTGAACGTTCAAGTTCCTGCGGACGGCTACACTCGGGGCACCAGAGCCGATCCGATCCGGACGGAACTTTCTGATAGTCTAACGTGAGTGGGCGGCATGGAGTGAACGCCCCAATGGCCTAGCGTCTCGCTCCATACCGTCCCGGGCGAGGTGACGTGTAGCGATACAAGACCTCTCGCACCCAACCGCCCAAGACTATAAACGGTCCTTTATGGCTTTGCCAGCGACAACTGTTCATATAGATAAGTCATCCTCGCTTAGCGGCTATCCGCATGCGAGTCACTGCATCGCATCAATGAACAACTAAACACCTGAACGATCATGATAAAACGACTCTCATGTTGCATATGCTATTGGTTTGGTTTTCATCAAGTATGCCTCCTGAATGTTTTATACTTGCCCGTGCTAGATTTAACAATATTTGCCTTGGACAGGGAAGGCCAAATGGTAAGTCTCGCCGTGTTCCTCTCATATCACACGGCGCACTGCCTCACGAGTTAGGCTATTCAATATTTGCATAAACTGATCCTAAGGCAACTAGAAAGACAACTTAATAGTTGTGCACGAAACCTGTATTACGTGTTTGGATTTGTCGAGTGGGCGAGTAGTTTCCCCACCAGTGCATTCAATGTACTGATAATCCACCAGTTTGTATGCAGGGTGCGGGAGAACCTCGTTCGGTGCGGATGCCTCCAACGTGCGTGCTAAGGCGTGGACATCACTCCGAAGCAACGGTGCGTCCGGAACTGAAGCACATATACAAGACATAAGTTGTGAACATCGCCTGAACATCGCCTCTACAATCATTCCACAATTGTAGCCACTTGGCACGCTTTTACTGTTTCAGAGAGAGAGGCTTGAGCGACTTGTAATCTCGGCTATACGCCGCTTGTAACACATGTTCATATCAATAAAAGAGCTTGCTTTACTTCAACTTGTGTTTCAATGCTTCCGCTATATTTGTCAACTCAGAGAACTTGTTACCGAATCGCTATGCGTTCATGACTCCGCTGCACTCGGACAATCTGTGCGACTCAGTGGCTTAGAACTCTTACCGCCAGCCAATGAATCAAGGCCTTGCACGGGCGTGGTTCACGCTCGTGCGGCATCACGCCCGGATGGGTCAAGCGATCGTTCCGCGGGAGCGCTGGCGAGGGTGATTCCCGCCTAGCGGGAACGGCCGATTTGCCTGCGGGAGATCGGGGCGTGACAGGGCGGGGGGGGGGGGGGTAGCTCCGGCGAGGGTGCTCGCCGCGGGCGGGGGGGGGCGGTAGTAGCTCCGGCGAGGGGACTCGCCGCTCCGGTGGGGGGGGGGGAGAAAGCTGACGGCGGCGGACTGGGCTGGGTTAGGGTTAGGGATTTTGGGTTTTAATTTCTTTTATTAATAGAAATTAATTAAGGGTTAAATTATAATTTCACAATTGGATATTTACTTTATGCAAATACGTCGAATCTGGACCCCTTTTGGAATGGACGGTGCACGTTCACCGGCCAATCAGGGGGTGACACCTCGCACTGTAATTTGCAGAAAAGTCCCTATAATTTCATAAATTACGCAAAGGTCCTATTTTGGGAAATTGTGCAATTACGAAATTGTCTGAAAAAACACCCGATTCCTGAAAATACTAAAATTCACAGAATTGAGAGAAATTGCTGTGCGAGGGTCCCGAGGGGGGTAGGGGTGAGTCTGGGCAGGGACTGGGCCTGGTTTTCTAGGGTGATACGGGCCATCGTATTAATTAATTAATAAATACTGCGTACGGTGTTCTCTAATTATTTAGAGGCAGGTATGGTCAAAATTTTCTTGCGGTGTCAATACACTAAATGTACTATACTCAGTGTAGAATATTATCGTATTTTTGTCTGGGCAAAACAGGTACAAGTTGGTCCTCTAATGTCTGTTGGAACAGGGATGGGTACAGATCTAGGAATTTAATTACGTACGTTTGTAACGATATTTGTGCGTCTCAAACGAGGCTCAAAATAAGGTATCTAGGAGTTGCACAAAGTGCAGGATAGTAGACTGACATGTCTAGGAGAGGTATGTGAACTTCGTTCGGGGATAACAGTCAAGGTAAAGCTCCAAATAATTAGGTGATGGACAGGTGCACAAGTCAATAGGATATGTAAGCAAGATAAATTAAAATATTGCAACAAATCCTAAATTGTGAAAAATAATCCTAAAATACTGGAATTTGGTCGAGGGGGTTTACAATCTACCCAACTTATAAAAATTTTGTCCTCAAAATTAAAACTAAGCCATGGTAGTAGTCAAAGATGGCACAAGGTATAATTTTAAAAAGGTAATTTATATCTCGGTTTAAGGATAGGTTCGAAAAACGTTTACGCATGTCGTACTCGCGCTTCCAAGTTGTTTTTCCTGGTGCGTCAGGCTTCCATGCTACGCAGATCAAGGGAATAGACTGGTTCTTCAATACTTCTTCTCGATGATCAAGGGTTCCCATGGGTTGCTCTTGATACGACAGGTCTTGGCCAAATGGTGATATTCTCAAAAAGACATGATCTTCCTCTTTGAATTCCAAGGGATGATGATGACGGTCTGTCTACTGCTTCTGTCTGTCTTGCACTGCTCGCAAGTGTCCTTGTATTTACTTAATTGTCTCTTCGGTGTTGACCACCAACTCTGGTCACATAAATCCTTGTCTGGTACAATGCTGACTGGTATGCCGTGCAATCTTCGATTTGCCTCATATTAGTAATGTCTCCATAGCTTCAGAGTAATTACGATGGTTGCAAGTTCCAAATTCTTCTCATGTGCTCATAATTGTCTGGATGCATCTGTCATTATCTTGTTATCCTGTATTAATACGCATCCCAACTATTTCCTGATACGTCTGTAGATCACATAACCGCCTGATCTGGACGGATAGTTAATACGGTTGCTGTGGTCAGTCGCTTCTTCAATTCCTCGAAAGCGGCTTGACACTCGTTGGTCCATAGGAATTCTGGATCCTTACAAGTCAACCTAGTCATAGGTGTTGTTATCTATTCAGGAGTCAGTCAATTGTTTATTCAGGTAAAATCCTTTTTGACTCCTGACAATAATGATACATTCTTTATCACAATACCTGGGTTCTGAACTTGACCCAAGTTACGAGGTAAAAAATAAAAATTTTGCTGCCTTAGTGATGCAGGTATCAGGAACGTAATAAAACGTAGGTAGGTAGTGAAGGGTCATCTAAAGGTAGCATAATTTAATACTAAAATCTAATCTAATAATAGGGTTTGGTAATTACCCAAGAAATAAACAAAAATGGCTATAGAAATAATACACTTTTCGTACTTATACTAAGCACGAGGTTTCGTCTTTCCGAAATAGGGGAAGACGAAAAACAATAATCAAGAGTTCAAGGGGGAGTTAATAGATTAGAAGTGTGGGGATCAAGGCGTTTAAAGAATTCAATGGGAATTGTCAAAGCAGTTGTGGATTGAAATACTATTTTTGGTAATCCCTATTCACATATTCGTATCAGTATAACTAGGTAGCTGATACGATATGCTCAGACATATCTAGAGAGTAAGTACATTCGTCTACTAATCACTATATATCTCAATCCACGTAAAGTAGTTATGCGAAGGGCGAACCAAGTGCACTATGGTTGATCAGACCGTAATACACTGATTCTGAAATGTATTAGTGTAGTACTCCAATAATATATATATCATGAACAAGCTTGATAAAGAATAAGCTTGCAAAACTAGGCTATAATAGCAGTATAAGTCAAAGTGGTACAACAAATATAAGTACGCTAGATTATGATGTGAGAAGTATAAAATAATTTAAATTCACAAAAAGACAAGACTCTACAATCTCTACAGTTATTATTTTAATTCCTTGTCTAAGTCGCTAGCTGACCCAAAAGAGGTATGGCCTTCTAAGTTCTATAATCTTAATATATACTATAGGTTGTCTGCCTAAAACAGAGATTTCAAGAAAGTCCGCGTAAAGTAGGGGTTCGAGGTTGTCTGCGTAAAGCAGGGATAACATAATTTGGCGTAACGCATGGCTTCAGAGCTATCCGCGCAAATCAGAAAAGCGTAAGATAGAGCTTCAGAGCTGTCCGCGTAATAAGTCTGTGCGTAGAAATCTGCGCGTAAATATCTGCGCGTAAAGTCTAGCATTCGTTGCAGCGTAAAGTTGTACGAGAAACTCATGAGTTTGTCAGTCGAATTAGTGAACCCGACATCTGACAAAAGTACTTGTACAACGACCGAGAGGTCAGTTTGTGATGATAAATTTTGCACGGAGTCCCAGGTTGTCGTTTAGTAACTGATTGGATACAAGTTATTTACGCTCGAGGTGAGACAAAATCAGATGTCCCGTCAAAAGCTGTTTCTTTTTGCACAGGGCTCGAGGAGTATCTCTACACGAGACTAGGTCATGGCTGGGGAAAACTAAGGCTGTAACAATATGCTCACATTCTACCCTTATTTTCTACGCCAAATCAGGTTACTCTACGCTGGTTATCTATTATTCATGAATCATCAAGTTTACGCAGGACAGTTACCTACGTGGCTTGCATGACGCAGGATAAGGAAGACTAAGGGATCTTGGGTAGTGGTTGTCATAACTACGGCGTAAATGAGACAATCTTCTGCATAATTTGGTTTTTATGCTAACAAGAAAGTCATTTGGCTTTTACGCCAACAAGGGTAAAGGGTCTCTGGCGTAAAACTCTGGTTATCCAACATAGGATGAGGTTTCAGTCCTAGTATTTAACCTTAGATTTCTATGGGTTCCTCAAGACTAGGGTCAACACTATGGTCAATTCTCTGACTAATCCTAGTAGTATTTATACTATTCTCAAGTCATACATAAATATGTCAAGGGACAATGGTAAGTTAATCTATAGGTAGTGATGCTAGGGTTCATTAGGTAGTATGAAAGACTAGGTTTCATTTAGTATCCTAAACTTAGGGATGTGTTAAAGCCCTAGTTGTATTCTTAATAGGAATACTACCCTAATTATCATCCTATCAACAGGGATTCCTATATTCTAGCAGGGGCTATACTCGAGGAATTATCAGGGAAGCACATGAATCAAGCAGGATGCAATTTTGTAAGTAGGACCAACTGGAAGGAAGATAAGTCATAGTCAATTATGGATGAGATCCTATCCTCTAATCCTAGGTGCAGGCTTGCTCGGTACAGTAACGTAACCGAGACAATATGCTCTGACCTGCATGGGCCACCACTAAAAATATGTCACGCCCCAGTCCCAAAATACGTAGGACCAGGCCACGTAAGCATGCCAGCCGCCTGTATATATGGCAACTCCAATATATGGAAACCATATATACGAGCGTACGCTGTATAATGAACAATAATTCATAAGTGGTAAAACTAATCACCAGTCACAGGGTAATATCTAAATCTCATCCACAGAAATCAAATATGAATAACCAATAACCATGTAACTAGTATCTCAATACAGATATCTAAGAATGACAGTCAGATGGAAACAAATCTACTAACGAAATATAATATAAAAAGGAACCAAATACACACCATATATATAAGAACAACATCTGACAATCACGAGGCTCGAAGAGAAGATCTCCTCGGAATATAAGTAGCCTGTCCGGATCTGCGCTCCCACGAATACTCATGAACATCTACGCCTAGAAAGGGACCAGGTCCTCAGAGGGACATAACAAGATACATAAAAACAACATGCCAGGTATGTAAATACTGAAAAAATAACTGGGGTGTGCTAACCATCTAAGTGAATACAATTTAAAGACCTTGTAGTACGCATGGGGATGTGTAGGCCTGACATATGCTGACGTAATTCACCAATCGTCATGACTGGCTAGTATATGTGTCATATGCCCCCGGACGCACGGGTAACAGGAATACCCCATCCTCCTCGGAGCATGGTAACGGGAACAAGAAAAACCACTACCCCATCTCCGAGAAGCATGGTAACAGGAATACCCCATCTCCGAAGAGTATGGTAACTCGCTATATATACCGTAATCCCCATCTCCGAAGAGCATGGTAACTTGAGTATATATCAGGGGGGGTGTCCCATACGCCTACTAGATGTCTTTTCCGCCCAATGTAGATGTACAAATCGTGAAAACGACGTGGACATCTCATACTATGATGCAAGTCTCTATGAAATAAACAACTGAGCTACATACCGCTACACGTGTTGCTCACACTGATGGCCAGTCGCGCATGGGGCATGCGTCCCTATATGAACTCACTCTGTGACGTGTAATGGTACGTGTCAATGCCTGGGGAGTCATACCAATAACTCCACAACTTTAGGTGGGTCTACTAGACACTAGGTCAGATACTACTCCTAACGTCAACGCCTTCGTTGACTGCACCCGAGTCTGCTCGGACGCGCACATTTATATAATAAATAAATATGTAACTAATAATAACTGAATTTAAACAGTACAACAAGGCAAGGTATACTTGCCTGGCAAGAGAGCTGCAAATATAACGTCCAGATGTCAAGTACCAAGTGTCAGAAACTATGACCTCAGAATGAATGTCTCCGGATACTGAAATAAATATCACTAACAGTCTCAGAAAATATCAAATAGCTAGAAACGCATGTCCTTAAGTCCAATTTGGACACAGGGGCAAAAATGACAGTTTCCGGTCAAAGCGGGGTCCACATATGGGCCACTTTGCACCGAAAAATGTGTCAGGGTCAAAGGTCTCCAAATTCGCCAAACTTAGTGTTAACAAGTCCAGAACGTCGATACGAACCCAACGGAATGTACAGAACTGGATTCCGATTCGCCCGTCAAGTGGAGCCGGTGGGGCCCACGATACGGAATTTTGTCAACGTTCTCAGAATCGAACCAAACTTGGATCATAGGACCAGCGTATTACTACGAGTCCGATGGTCCAAGTTTCGTTTCGATCTTACGCGTGTACACAAAGTTGTAGCGTGTTCCAGAACAGGCAGATACGGGACGGTGTCGGCGGATACGCGTTGATTCCGGTGTGCACGTACATCCGAATCAACTTCTGCGAAATCCCGCACGTCCGTATCAACGACGCGCACGTTTCGGTAAAGACCGTGTGCGACCAAGTCATCCCGTTTGGCGGAGCGTACTCAGTTTCGGGGTGAATCGGGGCATTATTTTTCCTGTTTTTGGATCGCGGTTCGCGATCGTCACAGGACGCGATGCACCGAGCGGGTCGCACGGGCATCGAGAGGGTCACATAGTCTACGTGTCACAACTGACGGAATTAAAAACGGAACTACGAGGAGATAGAACGGGTTACCTGAACAGGGCTCCGTGGAAACTGAATTTTCTATGTCCGTGAAGAGATGCGACACGATGTTGATCGTGTCCGGGCTGTGTCCGGCTCTGAAATGCTGCTGTGTCCGGTTCTTGGCGTGTCCGGAGCTAGGGCAGTGGGTCAGGGGGTGCTGCCGACCGGACGGGGGAGCCTCGGCCGGGGTACGGCGGCTCGGGGCTGTCGCACTGCTGGTCGGGGGAAAACTAAACCGGAGGGTGAGGCGGGGTCAGGTGGCTGTCGAGGCCGGCGGGGGGGATTCTGTCGAGAGAGGAAAGGGCTCGGGGTGGCTGCTGTGGTGGAGGGTGGTGGTGGCAGCCGGAGTCGAGGGTGGAGAGAGGAGATCCGGTCGATGGCAGCGGCTCTCCGACGAAGGGTCGGCGGGAAAAAGGAGAAGAAGATGGGGATGGCGGTGGAGGAGGAAACAAGGAGGAGGTAGGGGAGTCGACGAGGTCTGGGAGAGGGGAGACTTGCTGTGTCGAGCCGAGGTGGCCGCTGCTCGACTCCGGCAAGGTCGAGTCGAGCAGGGAGGGCGAGGCTGCTCGTGGAGGTGGCGGGCGGATCTCAGGGAGTGGAGTCGGCGGGTCGTGAGGTGCAGAGGCGGGGGTGGCGTCGAGCACAGCGGCTCAGGCGGAGGGGGATCGGCTCCGGTCGTCGAGGGGGCATGGAGGAGAGGAGGAGGTCGAGGGGCTGTGGTCTCGGCCAGGGGGGGTTCACAGTGGCGGAGGACGGAGGAGATGGCGAGTGATGAGGATGGTGGTGGTGGCGAGCTGTGATGGGGGTGGCGGTGGAGAACAGGGAGGAAGAAGAAGAAGGGGAGGGCGGTGGAGTCGTAGGGGGTTGGTGGCTGTCGAGCGCTGAGGCGGAGGGGATCGGCTCCGGCGGGGGGGGGGGGGTGGCCTTGGTCGGTGGAGGGGTCGGCACAGGGAAGGAGAGGATGATGAGGAGGAGGAGAATAGGAGGAGGAGGTCGAGAAGGAGAAGAGGGGGATGGCGGTGGCGGGCTCAGCGGCGGGGGGGAGGGGGGGGGTAGCTCCGGCGAGGGGGCTCGCCGCGGGCGGGGGGGGGGGAGGGAGTAGCTCCGGTGAGGGGGCTCGCCGCTCCGGGGGGGGGGGAGAAGCTGACGGCGGCGGGCTGGGCTGGGTTAGGGATTTTGGGTTTTAATTTCTTTTATTAATAGAAATTAATTAAGGGTTAAATTGTAATTTCACAATTGGATATTTACTTTATGCAAATACGTCGAATCTGGACCCCTTTTGGAATGGACGGTGCACGTTCACCGGCCAATCAGGGGGTGACACCTCGCACTATAATTTGCAGAAAAGTCCCTGTAATTTCATAAATTATGCAAAGGTCCTATTTTGGAAAATTGCGCAATTACGAAATTGTCTGAAAAAACACCCGATTCCTGAAAATACTAAAATTCACAGAATTGAGAGAAATTGCTGTGCGAGGGTCCCGAGGGGGGTAGGGGTGAGTCTGGGCAGGGACTGGGCCTAGTTTTCTAGGGTGATACGGGCCATCCTATTAATTAATTAATAAATACTGCGCACGATGTTATCTAATTATTTAGAGGCAGGTATGGTCAAAATTTTCTTGCGGTGTCAATACACTAAATGTAGTATACTCAGTGTAGAATATTATCGTATTTTTGTCTGGGCAAAACAGGTACAGGTTGGGCCTCTAATGTCTGTTGGAACAGGGATGGGTACAGATCTAGGAATTTAATTACGTACGTTTGTAACGATATTTGTGCGTCTCAAACGAGGCTCAAAATAAGGTATCTGGGAGTTGCACAAAGTGCAGGATAGTAGACTGACATGTCTAGGAGAGGTATGTGAACTTCGTTCGGGGATAACAGTCAAGGTAAAGCTCCAAATAATTAGGTGATGGACAGGTGCACAAGTCAATAGGATATGTAAGCAAGATAAATTAAAATATTGCAACAAATCCTAAATTGTGAAAAATAATCCTAAAATACTGGAATCTGGTCGAGGGGGTTTACATAATTCGTGCTTATCTTTTAGGGATTCGTAATTAATCTGTTTTCATCTTTCCGTAACTGATAGGCGGCTAGGGTTTTCACCCTCTCTCTATAAATACTCTCTTCGTGCCTCTTTGAGAACTTACTTAAAAAATTAGGAGAGGAAGAGAGTTACTACTGCCGCCACCATTAGAGTCCAGGGTCTTCGTACAAATTCAGACAGAGGTGACAACGAGCGTTCCAGAAGTTCTTCGTGAACTTGCTGGTTCCTGTAAGTAGATCGTGTGGGGGCGAATCTTGCTTTGAGAAACGATGATCTTTATCACCCCAGCAAGCTAAGTTTCATCTTCTTCTTCTTCCTCCTCTCGTCTGTGAGTTGTAACTCTGTTCTGTCCGTCTGCAACTGCGTTTGCAACGAAGAATGAGAAGTTCCTTTTCTGGTTATTGTTGTATCAGCAGGTTATAACAGGATCTTTATATATTGTTCTTTGTGGAGATCGAGAATAGTTAGAGTAGAAACTTTTGTGTGAATCTCTAATCTCGACCACGTAGTTTTTCATCGTTGATTCAGCCTCGGGAACAACAATAGATCTCTTCACTAAGCTATTAGGTACCCACAACCACCAACCCAAAAGACAACTTTCATGTAGACAGCCAGGGTCATCCCTCTCACGTGCGTGCGTGCGTGCCACCAAACAATCACCTTCATGTAAACTTTCATGTAAACTTTAGACAGACAGTTGATCTAAGAAAGCCATACACAAATGATATCCCTAAACTACCCCTACGCTATCCCTACCCTACCCTACCCTACTTAACGGGGTTATGCACTCTCCCAATTCTCGCAAACAAAATTAAGAATTTATTTTGTGTTTTTCTAATTAGCAAGATAATCAATTTCTTGTTCAAAGATCTTGAACCGTCCAAAGAAGACTATCCTCGCTCACATGCATCTTAAAGTCAAAGCATTTTTTTGACATTCTAAGAGCCAAATACAAGAAAAATAAATAAAAAATTAACCAATGTAAAAAAATAATATTGTGCTCAAATTTTTTTTATTCCAATTTAGGCTCAAATTCGAGAGTTGCAAAAAAAATTTACAGAAAAAGAGATGAGTTAACAAGTTTCACATAGGAAGAGATGGATTAAAAAAAGACGGAAGGGCGATGAAATTACGACCGCTCAAAGTAGGCTTTGCAGTCAGCCGGACCACACTTCTCCTGCTGCTTGCGGTTTGTTATCCTCGTAAGACGCTGGCATGTGCTTACGCTGGTCATGTAAGTCCGAGGCTACCCCGCTTGCGGACGACGAGTTTTGGCTCGGTGAAGAATTTTAGAGGGAGAAGAAGAAAAATAAGCTGATGAATGAGTGAATATGTAAAGAATAATTAGATTTAGGATTAAATTTATTTTTTTATATGGATAGATATTTCTTCTTCGACTCCTATTCGAATATGGATATATTCTCTCTCTGTATATATTCGTAGTTGTATAACTTTTTATATCATTCAATAATAAAAATTAATATTGTTGATTTATTTTGTGGTATCTTATTGTTAGTAGTAGTTGCTTCTCCACCGATCCGGCCGTCGTCACAACTTCACGACGTCCTCGTATGCTTGCTCCTCGTCGTGTGCTTGCTCGTCTGCTGAGTCAGCAAGCGTATCCGAGCATTGATGAACCAGTTGGAACACAGGCCAATTCGAGAGTTGCCCACAGTTCATATCTCAGCACACAATTTCGTGAGTTGTCCTCTTCACAAGCAATCTTCTTTTTATAAAGGTTTTTGTTAGCAAATTTTTTTATGGCTTGTGTACCTTTGCCAAGTAAGTGGCTGAGTTAGTTCTAAAACCTTTTGTAAAAAAGAAAAAAAAAAACGTTCTTTATGTACCTATTGCATAAAGTATGATCATCATGCTATCACATACTATGCTCGTCAGCGATCTGGTATAATTTGTTCTCACTGTTATAGGTCTGGTCATCTAGTCTAGTGGATAATTATTTTCTACTTCATCCACATTTAAAAATTTAATTCTTCAAGCGGATAAAGACGAAGGGTTCCTCCACGACTCGCTCTCCGGTACCTCAGGCTGACATTGTTGATAGTACACAAAAATCGGCAGATATTCAGCACCGTCTAACTCAGTTAGAGCTCCAGTTCCAGCTTCGGCTTTAGCGTCAGCCTGTCTTTGCAGGCTGCTCTGCATCTGCCTCTACTTCTTGGATATTAGACTCTGGTGCTTCTCATCATATGGCTTTTGACCTTAGTTTTTTTTGTCTAGTATTACATCTTTACCATTCCACTTTTTCTCTTTACACATAGCTGATGATTCTCAGTTGGTCATCACTCAATTTGGCCCTATTATTTCCGACACTTTGAGTTTGTCTTTTGTCTTACATGTTCATCATCTTACTTTACACCTCATATCAGTAGCCTTTGTGAGAGTGGACTTACTGTTTCTTTTGATTCTCTTACATGTTCTGTGAAGGATTCTCATACGGGCCAGACGATTGGTCGTGCTCATATGAAGGTGCGGTTGTACCACTTAGAGTTTCTTCATCTTCCATCAACTCAATATTTGACTTCTAGTCCTGCTATCATCACGTCTGCTGCCGACTTATGGCATATACGCTTAGGTCATATTTCAGAGCCAGTCTAAAGACTTTATTTCATAGTAGAGCTCTTGGACGTGGTTCTTTCTCTCCTTTATCCACATGTACGGGCTGTAAGTTGACAAAACACTTAGCCCTATATTTTTCTAAGAGTTTATCAAAATATACTAGCGCTTTTGAATTAGTCCACTCTGACATATGGAGACCTGCTCCTTTCCCATCTATGACAGGTTTTCTCTACTATGTTAGCTTTATTGATGATTATACTCATTATACTTGGGTCCATCTCATGCGTTACCGTTCCGATCTTTCTACCATTTATATGACGTTTACTACTATGATTCATACTCAATTCAATGCTAGGATTAAAAAATTTTGTTCTGATTGTGCTCGTGAGTATCTCTCCACTACCATGAAATCTATCTTGCAATCTCACGGCACCATTTTTTAGCAATTATGTCCTTACACTCATGAACAGAATATAGTAGCCGAGCGCAAATATATTCATATTCTTGAGACTGCTCGTGCTCTCTTATTATCTTCTTCTGTTCCATAAACGTTCTGGGCAGATGTCATTCTTACCTCTGTCAATCTTAACAATATCACACATTCTTCTGTTTTGTCTGGTCGAACACCTCATGGGATTCTTTTTTCATGTCCTCCTGATTATAGTATACTTCGCACTTTTTGGTGTACTTATTTTGTTCTTCTTCCTGAGATAGAACAAATGAAGTTGACAGCCCGATCAGCCAAGTATGTTTTACTAGGTTTTAGTTCCGAGCACAATGTATATCGTTGTTATGATCCCTTGGCCCGTCGTCTTAGTATATCTCGCCATGTCACCTTTCTAGAGAACTCTCCTTATTTTACTGTCCTACCACCGGATGTCCAATTTTTGTATCATTCAGCTCCGTCGTTAAGTGTTTCCATTGATCATACTCCTTTGCTTTTCTCTTCTGGTACAGCTCCTTCTATGATGCCTCCATCGCCGCCTTACGATAATCCTCCACATATTCTACCAGCATCTACTATATCATCATCTACACCATCTACGCCTTCACCACCACCTCTCCGTTAGTCACAACGTACTCATCGACCTCCTTCTTGTTTTACTCCCGATTATTCTGGTCCACCGAACAAGTTTGCTTTTGCTACATTAGCCTCATATTCTCTACAGTTTTATTCTTTTCTTACTGCTATTTATACTACACGAGAGTCCACTTCTTATCAAGAGGTTGTTCAGTACCCCGAGTGGTCGGAGGCCATGGCAGAGGAGTTTCGAGCATTTTAGCAGACATGTACTTGGGATGTTGTTCCACTACTATAAGGAGTTCAGCCTGTTAGTTGCAAGTGGGTCTTCAAGGTCAAGTGTCGACTTGATGGATCCATTGAGCGACACAAGGCTCGTCTTGTTGCCCAAAATTTTACACAGGAGCATGAAATTGACTATGATGATACCTTTGCACCTGTTGCTCAGATGACCACAGTTTGTACATGATTTTGACTGACGATGATTCAGCAGGGATTGCAGCTACTCAGATGTACCTTCATTAGCAGTTTCAGATGAAAGACCTTGGCAATTTTTAATTTTTTTTGGACTCGAGATTGCACAAGGCAAAAGAGGGATACTCGTTTCTCAGCAGAAATATACTTCAGAGATTATTTCGTCTGCTGATCTATCGGAACAGTTGATACTCCTTTAGAGCTTCATGTGTAGTTTCGTCCCACAGATGGTGAGCCTCTCACAGATCCTACTCACAACAGACGGCTAGTTGGTCCACTTGTGTATCTATGTTTGACTAGGCCAGATATTTCTCATGTAGTTAGTATTGTTAGCCAGTTCGTTTCCGTGCCTCGATCAGCTCACTATAGTGCCTTATTCCAGATTCTCCGATATCTTCAGGGCTCAATTACGGGCTCATTATTTATGTCTTCTACATCTACACTGGAGCTTCGATCATTTTTTGATACAGATTGGCAGGAGATCCGACCACTAGACGATATACTACGTAATTTTATTTTTTCTTGGAGATTCGTTGATCGCATGGCGAAGAAAGAAAAAAGACGTTGTTGCATGTTCTTCTACTGAGGCAGAGTACAGATCGAACTATGGCTGCCACCACTAGAGAGATCATCCATGTACGCAGACTGCTTTATGATATAAAAATTGCTCCTATAGGACCTACGCCGCTTCATAGTGACAACAAGAGTGCTATACAGATTGTAAACAATCCGATTTTTTATGAACGGACAAACCACATTGAGATTAATTGTCACTTCGTCCGTGAGAAGTTTTTGGCTGTCACTATTTCTCTACCATATTTGACGTTCACTGATCAGCTGTCAGATTTCTTTACAAAGTCACATTTCACACCGCGATTTCAGTTTCTGTTGGGCAAATTCATGTTGTTTGACCCACCATGAGTTTGAAGGGGAGTGTTAAGAATAATTAGATTTATGATTAGATTTTTTTTCCTATATGGATACATATTTCCATTTAGGATTAGATTTTTTCTCATATTGGATACATATTTCTTCTCTTACTCCTATCCGAATATGGATATATTCTCTCTATATATATATTCGTAGTCGTATGACTTTTATATCTTCCTACGAAACTCATGAGAGAGGTGTGGCCTTCAGTTGAGGAAGAGAAAATAGAAACATTGCGAATAAAAAGTGGAGGTTTAAATGTACAAATTTCCCACGGAACTCATGAGTTCTTAATTTTAATAACTCGGTCATTAACAATTGTTAGATTACATGTATATTATATTTGATTACAAAAACCATAAAAGACAAGGACTTAAATGTAAAAATTTGTACATATGTCATCATATGCTTGCAAGTTGTTATTATGAGTTCAAATTTGAGTTTCTTTAGTCGAACTGTTAAATGTATTATATGTAATTTTAGCCCTTCCCACAATGTGACAAATGAGTTATTCGTCTTTTCCATTTCATAAACATCCATCAATACGACTGCATTTCGACTTCTGGTTTTTGCAATATGGAAGGGCTATTAGTCATTAATAATATATAAAAAGATTATTTTTTTTGGAATATTTTAATTCTTTGGATCCTGTCCTATTGCACTACTTGTAACGTCCCAAGAAATGGAGTTAATTATAGAAATTTAAATAAAAACTCATGAGTTAAACTTACAATAAAAAAATAACAAGTGGACAAATTTTTTAGTTTAGTTCTTTATATTTTTATATTTAGACTATTTAAAAAAGTTGAAAAATAAGATAAATGTAAATGCATTTAGCCAACTATCAACTTAAACGATTGGCCTTGGACGGACGCAACCCCAGGTCCGTGCGGCGTCACGTCCCCCGAAAGCTCGACTCGGGCCATTCGATTAGCTCTCCTTCCTCCCTCGCATCCGCGGGACGAACGCGGTGATTCGCGTCCGGCGCGCCGAGGCACGGTGATTCGTGCCCGGTTCGTTAAATTCCGGCCGTACGGAACGGGACAGGACGGAGCGGCGGTCCGGACGGAACCGGGACGTGATAGAATGGTATCTATATGAGTTTTAAAAATTAAGAACTTATTAATTCTCCTAGGAATTTTGCAAGAATGGAACTGCTTAAAGTGTTTCAGCGTAACGAGACTTATTAGTTTTTCTCTCGCTGTATGCTTTTGATCTTGGATAGCCAATTTTTTTTTTTTCTATTTTCTAAAAGTCTCAATACAATCCATTCAAACTTAAGTTTCACTCTATATGGTTCAACAATCAAACTTACTGTTGTAATCAAAAATTGTTTTTCTAAGAACCAGGAGGATGAAGAGAGAGAGAGAGAGAGAGAGAGAGAGAGAGAGAGAGAATTCTCTTTCAATAATTGTAATTATAAATGAGCAAGCAAGCAAACTTTGTTGGAGTTGTTGATAGTATTATATACATAGTCTATCCTGAAATAAGTCGGCCCTTAGGCAATTTCTCAGTTAGAACCACCCTCTAGGTTCTGAAGTTTCTCTCTCTCCGTCGATAGAGTCTTCGTAGTCCACCTCAACTCCACTGGAAAAGCCTCGAGTAGCTCAAGGGGAGGAACTCGAATCCTAGCTCCACACTATTGTCAGAACCGGAGACTTCGATGCGCTGCCAACTTTAGCTCCGATTAGGACAACCAAATTTAGTTTCGGCTAGAATAATCCAACCTCCTGAATCGGTCCTGATTATGTATGAAGCCACTAATAACTTTTACAAATCCGTGACAAATGAATAAATATCAAGTGTTTTTTGAGACTTTGAATTTTGAAAAAGTTGTACAATTTGTATTTAGATTTCCATAATCGAACTAATTAATATTTGAATATTGGATCAACGATTGACGCGAAAAATTGTGTTGTATTTGATTCTCTATACCTACTATACATTTATTTTTTTGTATACTAGTGAATCTTTCATCAACTTTGTACATAAATGACTGAATTATGTATATCCAGATATAAATTTTACATTTTTTTTTTCGAGACTGAAAGTCTAAAAACCCCTAATATTAACCAGTGTTTTAAAAATCAGACTGTACTGGCCGGTTCAATCCGTTGACCCGTTAACCGATCATTTTTTTCGGTCCGGTTCAGTGTTGACCCACTATTTTGTTTAAAATCTGATTTAAATGAATATTTTTGTAAAAATCAGTGCATATAAGAGATTAAATTTGGACTACTTAGATTAATCCAGTGGTTGAACCAGTTTGATTCCATCTAATGCCTTGGCCGGATCAATCTCCGGTCCGATTTTTAAAACACTGATATTAACAGTTCGTCACAGCTGTCCCGAGGGCAACTCCGTAATTGCCTTAGAAAAGAACAAGATTAGGGAGGGAAATATTATTATACTACTCCGCCCATCGTAACCGCGATTTGGTCCCAGCAAATTACACAAACACTCTCTCTCTAGAGAAAACAAGAACAGCGACCGTTGTATTGCTATTGCTACATATAGAAAAGATTCTCTCTCTAGCCGAGCCGGCATTTCTCTCTCATCCTCTGTTCCTTAATTCTCTCTCTCTCTCTCTCTCTCTCTCTCTCTCTCTCTCACTAAAACACAAATCAAAAGTAGCAGATCAACAAATAGAGAGAAAAGAGTACGTAATTTTCCTTTTGTTTAAGCGGAATCTTAAGTTATTTTTAACATATTTTTTTTGCTTAATTTGTTAGCTCTCAATCTCATCTCTATGGTTTGATCCGATCAAATCGTAGCTTTAAAAGATCTCTATTGTATAGATCAGATCATCCTTCTATAATTCTAGTTTTTTTTTTTGGGTGGTAGATCGATCATTGATAAATTTGTAAGCTAACTTTAATTTTGTTTGTTAACGCTCAAGTAAGGAACATTTGATTTCTGGGGATTCAGTGTATATGCGAATAATCTAAAGATTCACAGGGTTAAGATCCCTTGAACTTACAAAAGTTTTTTTTTTTTTTTCCCAAAACTTTTCTTCTTTTTCTTTTTTGTTATTAATTAGTTGTGAATTATTTGCTTCCTCTTTTCTGACTGTATTATTTTTTTTATTTTTTTTATTTTGTGCTCAGATGGAAGAAGAAAATCATGCTAGTTCTGTTGATGTGGAAGTGAAGCTGTCCGACAACAAGGTTGATCAGGAGGTAATCTACTACTTTAATTTTGTTTTACTTCATTTTTAACATAGTAAATTTGCAATAAACATATCATAACTATTGTATTTCTATATAAAACCCCCATCTTTCCTCTATTATAACAGAAATTGAGGTAGTAACTCGGTTACTACCAATCTCTTATGTGAATCCGATTATTGTTATTTCCGAGGCTTAAATCAAAGATGATAGAACAGAGGCCAGGAACAGAGATCCACGTAATCCTCTTGGAATACTCTTTGTTGAATCCTGAAGTTGTAGTCGAGATCAGAGGTTCACAAAAGTTCTCCCTCTGACTATCCTTGATTCCAACGAAGAAAAACTATAAATATCTCGATTACAACTTACAAACTAGATTACAATAATCAATAGATTAAATTCTCGCTCTTCCTTGCAAACGCAGTTGCAATTGAGACAGAACGAATTACAACTTGCATAAGAGAAGAAGAAGAAGAATAAATCACAAACAACTTCTTGCTGGGGTGATGAAGATCGCCGTTGCTCAAAGCAAGATTCGTCCTACACGATCTGCTCCCAGGCACCAGCAAGTTCTGAATAGAACTACTGGAACGCTCGCCGTCACCTCTTCTAGAACTCGCACGAACTCCTGGACTCCAATGGCGGCAGCAAACGATACTCTCTCCGTCTCTCAATTTCGAAGTAAGTTCTCAAAGGGACACGAAGAGAATATTTATAGAGTAGGATGAAAATGCTAATCCTAATCCTGGCTACCAAACCAATTACGAAAAGATAGAAACGATTTAAATTCAAATCCCACAAAAAATAGATCTGAATTAATGACCAAAATCTTCCATAACCGTTCAAATCCCGCAATCAGCGGAATCATGCGACAACAACTCTATATACACATATGCGTCCAGCAGCAACTGCTCCTGCTCGCATAAGCCAGCAGCGCAACAGTCCATGCGCGTAGCCGTACATGAGCGCATACGCGTAAACGTACATAGCCTGCGCAAAACCCGCACATATGCCCTCTCATGCTCCCACGCACGAGCGCAACTAATGCTCACAAACGCCATGCGCCGATGTTGACGTGCTAAGTGCAAAGTGCGCCAACAAAGCGTCACTTTGCACCCTTGAGCCCGAACCCGAGCTCGAGCCCGAGTTCGAGTCGCTAGCTTCTAAAGAATTTTTTTCCAAGAGAGTGACAAAAAGCACAAATGTTTTCTTTGATCCAAGAGAGTGACAAAAAACATAAATGTTATCTTTGAGGAGTTAATCTTTTTTTCTCCTAGAAAAATACCCTCACATGGCACCCACATGTGTCCTACCGCACCCCATGTGCACACCTTAACACAAGCAAAATATTATATTGAGATACCCACTTGGAGATGTAGCCAATGTGAGACTATTTTACTAGTCCAAAGGCAAAAACTCCAACAAATATTACGTATGCGACTCCATAGTAGATGTGTATCCACATTCGACCACATACCCGAAAAAGTGCTGTAGGAAATTCAGGCACCACACTGATAATCTTAAGAAAACTGTGTAAACGAAGAGTAGACTACGCATAGTAATAATAATTCCTAAGTGATAACCTTTTCGTCCCTCTACATGTTGTAGATTGTTACGATTAAAAAAGGTTAACCCGAAGACAACTATGCATTAATTAGCCTCAACATAGCCTTCGTCCTAAATTCTTGGGGTCGGCTGTTTGAATCCTCTTCTTCCATTCTGTTCATAGATTAAATAATAATGTCTACAATATAAAGTTAAACTATTTCAAACTTCATTATCCATAATTACAAATAAACCAAAACTCCAAATAACAATTTTCTCAACTTAAAAGAAAAACTCCTTCAATCAATAATCAATTCTTTATTTAAGTAATAAAAACTCCTTCACACAGTAATCAACTCTATAGAATGAATGGGTGAATGAAAAATTGCTCAAGTGGACTGAGTAACGGAACAAAATCAGAACAAGTAGAAAATATCAAAAGAAATCAAATAAAATGGTTGCCAACCTGGCAGAACTCCTTAACATTGTATACCGAGTCACTGATTTTTCAATTGTTGAAATTAACACGATTGGACAAAATCGGTGGGTGAAATTACCTTTCATAGTTGCAATTGGGTATATATATACACACAATGAAGTGAAAACTTTGTCATAGATTAGTTATTGATAACCATAAAAAACGAAACATACTATTAACTTTATATGAATAATCACACCCAAAGATATACGATACATGCT
Organism: Iris macrosiphon; assembly: GCA_036927795.1. NCBI lineage: Eukaryota > Viridiplantae > Streptophyta > Magnoliopsida > Asparagales > Iridaceae > Iris > Iris macrosiphon. Next base: position 102,003,286 of record JAYESA010000003.1, on the reverse strand, counting down.
TGTGTTGGAGTGAGTGGGGTTCCCAACCTATGTGGAAAATATCCCGGAGTGCGAAGAGTGCCGTCTGTGGTCAGAGAAGCTCGGGGAGGCGACGAGAGCCATTCGAGAGGCCGAAGAAGCTCGGGAAGAAGGAGGAACAACTGCTGTCCAGAAAGCTGTTGTCTTCGTTTACTTGCAAATCACCGACTCAGGCGAATTCGATCCAAGTTCGGTCGGCGGACTGGACGAAAATTCAGAGGTGTTTTATACACCGTTGGATCGTATCCTACGGTCCATGATTTGTTGCTGAATTATGAGATATATATTAGGTTGTCCTAAACCCTAACCCTAACATATCATCTCAAGAAAGAGGAGAAAATGAGGCAAGAATGCCATTGCAACTTTGTGAAGGAGAAAGACGGATTGTAGGCTGTTTCAGAGGATGAGATCAATTTTGGGTAATTTCTCATCGTCTTCTATCTTCGTGGTGTGATCTATTTTTCTATTCCTAAGTGTCGTGGTGATCTGTGTTGGATCGGGAGAAGCTTGTAGAGGGTGTATTTTCTTATTCCATTAGTGGAGGTTCTTTAGGGTTGGATTCCGATCGTCCCATGGTTTTTTCCGCAAGGGTTTTTTACGTCAAATTTTTCTGTGTCTGCGTGGATTATTTTTCTGTGGTTTGGTGTTTGGTTTGTGCGTTGTATTGCTCGGTTCTCTCGCAGGTACTTTCTAATTTGGGAGAAGGTTTTCGCGCTTCTATACAAACAGAGTGGTATCAGAGCCAGGTTCTGGAATTTCAGAAGGGTGTCAGGAATTGACAGGCAAACCATGAATGAGAAATGAACGCGAAGTCGGTGCGCATGGCAAACCTGAACGGTACCAACTATCATTACTGGAGGAGCAAGATGAAGGACCTGCTATTTGTCAAGAAGCTGCATCTGTCGGTATTTGCTTCCGAGAGGCCAAGTGACAAATCTGAAGAGGACTCAAATTTCGAGCATATATAGGTGTGTGAGTTCATCAGGCAGTTCGTTGACGAGAACGTGTACAACCACGTTGCCAGTATTGAGCACGCAAGGACATTGTGGGATAAGCTGGAATGTTTGTATGCGAAGAAGACCGGGGTAAATAAATTGTTCCTGATCCAGATGATGATGGGTCTGCGGTACAAAGATGGGGCGTCTATTACGGATCACTTGAGTGAGTTCCAGGGCGTGGTTGACCAACTATCCTTGATGTGAGTCAAGTTCGACGACGAGGTTCAGGGACTATGGCTGCTGTGTACATTACCAGACTCGTGGGAGACCGTACGAGTGTCTATGATCGCTTCTGCTCCAGAAGGCGTGGTCAGTCTGGAGTTTGCCAAGAGCGGGGTACTGAATGAAGAGATGCGGAAACGTTCTCAGGGCACTTCATTCATATCTCACTCAGAGGCTCTTGTTTTAGAGAGCCACAGAAGGGGTAAAAACAGGGGTCCAGGCGGTGGCAGAGACAAAAGCAGGAGAAAGTCCAAGGGTCGGTACGAGGACTCGAAGTGTTACCATTGTGGCAAGAAGGGCCACATCATGCGAAACTGTTTCGCTTGGAAGAGAGAAGAAGGGCGACAAGGGAAAGCAAAGTGAGAACACTACAACGGCGGCCTCGACACATGGAGACGACGTGATCATTGTAGGTGATGAGGCAGTTATGAACCTCGCATGCGATGACAACTCTTGGCTGGTGGACTCAGGTGCTTCAACGCACGTATCTCACAACAGGGTACTATTTGCTACTTACACAACAGGCGACTGTGGAGTGTTGAAGATGGGCAATGGAGATGTGTCAAAGGCGATTGTCATTGGAGATGTGCATTTGAGGACAAAGACAGGTGCAGTTCTTGTTCTCAAAGATGTCCGTCATGTTCTTGATATCCGTTTCAACCTGGTGTCTGTTGGAAGGTTGAATGACGAGGGTTTCTTCAATCTCTTTGGAAATAATCAGTGGAAGCTTTCCAGAGGTTCGATGGTGATTGCCAGAGGAAGCAAGTGGTCGGGACTCTACTATATGGAAGGGAGCGCACAGGGGGAATAGGAGGTTAACGCAGCTACTGATGCGTCTACTGAGTTGTGTGGCACAGGCGGCTCAGCCATATCAGCGAGAAGGAGATGAGCTACTTGGTGAACAAGAAGGTGATTCCAGGACTAAAGTCTATAAAGTTGGAAGTGCACACACTGTTTGGCAGAAAGCAAAATATGGTGTCTTTCCAAAGTTTCCTAAGTTCATGGAAGCCGACGTTGCTCGAGTTGATTCACTCGGATGTTTGCAGTCCTATGAAGGTAAAATCCATTGGTGGTGCTTCTTATTTTGTAACATTTATTGATGACTGTTCCAGGAAGGTTTGGGTCTATACCATAAAGACCATGGATCATGTGCTGCCTACTTTCAAAGAGTTTCAGGTCTATGTTAAAAGGGAGACGGACAAGAATCTGCTATGTGTTCGGTCGGACAATGACGGCGAGTATATCGGTCCCTTTGATGCTTAATGCAGAGAGCAGGGGATACGACACCAGAAGACTCCGCCAAAGACACCTCAGCTCAATGGTGTAGCGGAGCGGATGAACATGACACTGTTGGAGAGGGTACGGTGTATGCTGTCAGTAGCAAACTTGCCGGACAGCTATTGGGCGAGGCCTTTACACAACTGCTTATGTTATTAATTTATCTCCTAGTGCTCATTTGCAGGATGATGTGCCTGACAAAGTATGGTATGGCAAAGAGCCGTCATACAATCACCTGCGAGTGTTTGGTTGTAAGGCCTTCATGCATGTATCGAAGGACAAGAGATCCAAAGTTGAGCCAAAGACGAGATGGTGCGTCTTTGTTGGCTACGGTCGGGATGAGTTTGGCTATAGACTCTATGATCCGGTAGGAAGAAAGCTCTACAGAAGCAGGGACGTGGTATTCGTTGAGAATCAGACCATGACCAACACTCAGGATTTCGAGATGCCTTCTGAGGCTGGAGAATTGCCTGAGTTAGAGTCATTTCGGTTCAAGCAGTTTCCAGAGGACATCACAGAGGATCCAGTTATGGGGGAGCCAGTACATGGAGTTGCTCCCAACCTTGATCATCAGCCTGCTGATGGTGGTCAGGGTGACCCTCAGGAGGATGAGCATGCCGAGGAGGCAGTTCCTGGAGGGGAGGAGGCTGTAGATATACAGCCAACACCAGTGGTTCTGTTGAGGAGGAGCGATAGAGAGCGTCGACCCTCAACGAGATACTTACCGGGTGAGTATGTGCTACTGACTAACGGGAAGAACCCGAAAGTTTCGCATAGGCTATGGAAGACGCATACATGCATGAGTGGATGGAGGCCATGCAGGAGGAGATGAGTTCCTTGGAGGCCAACTCTACTTATGATTTGGTGCGGTTGCCAAAGGACAATAAGGCTTTGAAGAATTGATGGGTGTTCAGAGTGAAGCAGACAGATGATGCTACTCGCCCTCGATACAAAGCGAGGCTGGTAGTTAAAGGCTACGATCAGCGAAAATGCGTAGATTATGATGAGATCTTTTCACCAGTCGTCAAGCAGTCGTCTATTCGGGTGGTGCTAGCTTTGGCAGCCAGTTTTGACTTGGAGGTCGAGCAAATGGACGTAAAGACGACATTCCTCCACTGTGATCTTGAGGAGCAGCCAGAGGGATTCTATGAGAAGGATAAGTCACATTTGGTCTGCCGGTTGAGGAAGAGCTTGTATGGTCTGAAACAGGCTCCGAGGCAGTGGTACAGGAAGTTCGAGTCGTTTATGGGAGAGCATGGCTATGCACGGACGACGTCAGATCATTGTGTTTTTGTGAGGTACTTCGCCGATGATGATTTCATCATTTTGTTGCTTTATGTTGATGACATGTTAGTTGGTCGAAATGCCACCAGGATAGCAGAGTTGAAGTGCCAACTGGGCGCGACCTTCTCTATGAAGGATTTGGGCGCAGCGAAGACTGTTCTTGGGATGGAGATCAGCCGAGAGAGTCCAAGCTGCTACACTTGTCCCAAAAGAAGTACATTCATTAGGTACTTCAACGTTTCGGGATGGACGGGTCGAAGAAAGTGAGTAACCCCCTTGCGGCTCACTTTAAGTTCACTGAGGAGCAGTGTCCATCTACCTAGTACGAGAAGGAAGATATGGAGCGGGTTCCATATGTCTCAGCTGTGGGAAGTCTTATGTATGCTATGATATGTACGAGGCCATACATTGCTCACGCAGTCGGCACAGTTAGCAGGTACACTTCCAATCCTGGAATGGTATATTGGAGTGGGGTCAAGTGGATTATACGATATGTTCAGGGCACTGCCGATTGGAGACTTTCATTTGGTGGTGACGAGCCGAAGCTGGTTGGGTATACCGACGCTGATATGGCTGGAGATGTAGACACAAGGCGATCAACTTCGGGCTATATGATGATGTTTGCTGGTGGAGTAGTATTGTGGTAGTCGCGTTTGTAGAAGTGTGTTGCCTTGTCGACGACAGAGACAGTGTACATTGCGACGACGGAGGCTTGCAAGGAGTTGCTGTGGATGAAGAAGCTGCTGCAGGAAATAGGGCTAAAGCAAGAGCAGTATCATTTGCTTTGCGATAGTCCGAGTGCTATTCATCTTGTGATGAACCAGGCATTTCATAGCCGGTCCAAGCACATTGAGACCCGGTATTATTGGATACTGGATGTTGTGAAAAAGAAGGAAGCGGCGCTTGAGAAGGTTCATACAGATGACAACAGAGCCGATATGTTCACAAAGATTTTTCCAAGAAAAAAATTTGAGTACTGCAGACAGATCGTCGGGATGACGATCCCCTCCACATAGTTGTGAAGGGGAAGATTTGTTGGAGTGGGTGGGGTTCCCAAACTATCTGGAGAACACCCCGGAGTGCGACGAGCACCGTCTGTGGTCAGAGAAGCTCGGGGAGGCGACGAGAGCCATTCGAGAGGTCAAAGAAGCTCGGGAAGGAGGAGCAGCTGCTGTCCAGGGGGAGACAGAGTTCGGGCCGAACTTGGTCCGAACTCGGTCCGAGTTCGGTCAGGGTGCTCCAGAAGCTCCAGAAAGCTGCTGTCTTCGTTTACTCGCAAATCACCGACTCGGGCGAATTCAGTCCGAGTTCGGTCGACGGACTGGACGAAAATTCAGAGGTATTTTATACACCATTGGATCATATCCTACGGTCCATAATTTGTTGCGGGATTATGGGGTATGTATTAGGTTTTTCTAAACCCTAACCCTAACATATCATCTCAAGAAAGAGAAAAAAATGAGACAAGAGTGCCATTGCAACTTTGGGAAAGAGATAGAAGGATTGGAGGCAGATTTGGAGGAGGAGATCAATTTTGGGTAATTTTTCATTGTCTTCTATCTTCGTGGTGTGATCTATTTTTCTATTCCTAAGTGTTGTGGTGATCCATGTTGGATCGGGAGGAGCATGTAGAGGATGTATTCTCTTTATTCCATTAGTGGAGGTTTTTTAGGGTTGGACTCCGATCGTCCCGTATTTTTTCTGCAATGATTTTCCACGTCAAAATTCTCAGTGTCTGCGTGGATTTTTTTTTTGGGTTTGGTGTTTGATTTGTGCGTTGTATTGCTCGGTTCTCTCGCAGGTACTTTCTTGTTTGGGGAAAGGTTTCCGCGCTTCTATACCAACAACATGAGTATTATCAGGCCTTCTTCCATCAGAGTGTGGTTGACTATGGAGCAAAAAAAATTTGATAAAAGATTTGACAAAATTTTTATGACCTACTTCTACCTGACGTCAACATTTTATGTTGGTACCAAATTCCTAAGCAATGTAGCTATGAGCATGAAAGAGTCATGCCATAAACCCTAGGCGGCCGATTGGTGGATAGGTAGACCTACCTTTTGGTTATGCGGTTTAAGTTCATGCAACCAAGGAGTACCCTTCCCATGTCCCCTAGACTATAAAGAGTCTAGACGAAAATGTTGTTAGAAAAATAATGTCGTTTTCTTATTGAAACTTTGTGAATAAAAAATAAAATAGACTGATGTTACCGGCCTCTGGGAAAGTCGTGCACGAAGCACTGCCCTAAGAGTTGATTCGGGATCTGTGTGCAGACGTTTCCCGAAGCTCCTAGTGGTAAAACCCTCGCACTACCGGTATCTCGTCGCCGCACATGACTAGGAGAGAACGATCAGGACTTAGCTCTGCCCAGAGCTTGGAGACAAGTGAAACGACGAAGATTGGACAGAATAGAATGTTGGCAGCAACTGTTTGGAGAAAATATTTCTGATGATGTTTACAAAAAAAACCATTCATATATATAATACTCCATCCAATATGTAATGGTCTGAATTAATTTTCCTATTAATTCAGCCGTTACACAGGAGAAGGAGAGAATGAACCTGGACACAAAATATATTTAGGTTAAAAAACAAATAGTAACGGAGAAAATTAATTTTTCAACGTTCAGAAAATTAAACGAAATAATGAAGAGGAGCAAAAAAAATTTTATGGTCTCAGCCCGAACCCGAGGAAATCGAATCGGCATTCAGCGCTCACAGATGTGGGCGCGTACCCGTGCACCGAACCGAACCGAGCCGAGCCGGGCCGGGTGGCGGTGGCGGCGCGCGCGTGTGGCCCAAGGGGTTCCCTACACAACAACTTTAAGAAAGCAAAGAAGTGGAACTAATATATGTACACAAGGAGGGGTTGGCCCATCCGATGTGGGACTAAAGAAAAGAAGAAAATTGAGCTTTTGCTCAAGCAAGGCTAACAATCCTCTCCCAAAAGGTCAAGTTCCGAAACATAGATAAGTGTGAAGTATATATATATATATATATATATATATATATATATAGAGAGAGAGAGAGAGAGAGAGAGAGGGAGAGAGAGAGCATCTGGGCAGTAAAATACTATGCATAGATGAGATGGACTACAGCCTTGAATCTCACGTAGTGACTATTGCCTTAATATGAAGAAGTGCTTGATGGACTATGCCTTGAATCAGACTTCTTGAACCAGATTTAGAAAAATAGCACACATAGTACGCTAGAGGTCCTTGGTCTATCGGGTGGCGCTTTTAAATGGCCATGCACACTTTTTCACATTCATGAGAGTTGTCTGGGATCGCCCTGTCCCATAGTCGCGGCCTTCACGACCTCTCATATAGGTAAGTCCTTAGTGGTTGGTGATATGAATCAACCCAGCATTACAGCTTGGACCTATTAAGAGTTTAACCTCATCCTAACCATATCACACATGAACACTGTCACCATAGGGATAGGGAGTCATTGTACACATGTACAGCCGCTTGGGCTTTATTTTAATGAGACTTTAATCTCGAGTCAGTGTTCCATAAAGTCACCTAAGTTCAGTTTGTTTCTACCCATGGAACCAGCTTCTTGGGATCTCCAGTCAGACTCGGTTGGGTTGCCACTGCTGGTGACTAACTTATGGGCTTATCCCCATCCCTCTCGATGATTTTAGGATCAAAGTCCTAGACAGACCCTTCGTCAAGTGATCTGCAAGGTTCTTTTCTGACTTTATATAGTCAAGAACCACATATTTGCCTTGTAGGCTTTTTATTGACTTGAAGTGCAGCTGCAGGTGCCTGTTCATCTTAGCATTCACAGAATCATGCTTTAGTAGTTCAATAACAAATTTATTATCACAGTTTATAGAAATTGCAGGAACAGGACTAAGAGAAACATGTATATGCATAATAAGATTTTTAAGCCATTCAGCTTCTGTGCAAGTTGTATCTAAAGCTATCATTTCGGAGTCCATTGTACTCCTAGCTATGATAGTTTGCTTACAAGAGCCCCAGGAGATTGCAGCTCCTCCTAGAGTAAATACATATCCAGTAGTAGATTTTATATCATGTGAGTCAATTATCCAGTTTGTATCTGAATAACATTCTATGATATCAGGGTGCCTAGTAAAATAAAGTTTGTAATCTATGGTGCCCTTGAGATATCTAAATACCCTATCCAAGGCAGTCCAATGTGACTGATTTGGGTTACTGGTATATCTACTTAGTCTCCCAATAGCAAATGCAATATCAGGTCTTGTCCTGTTTGTTATATACATAAGGGAGCCTATCATCTGTGAATATTTATATTGTTTCAAAGGTGATCCTTCATTCTTTTTTAGTACAATACTGCTGTCATAAGGAGTAAGCACAGGTTTCTTATCAAATAACTCAAACCTTTTTAGCATTTTTTCAATTGAATGAGCTAAAGATAGAGTATAACCCTCTTTGCCTTTGGTCACTTGCATTCCTAACATTAAGTTGGCTTCTCCTAGGTCTTTTATATCAAACTGGCTAGATAAATAGTTCTTTGTAATATTTATCAATTCCTGTGATGAACCTAGGATAAGGATGTCATCTACATACAAGCATAAAATGACACAACTTTTACATGAACCTTTAGAGTATATACATTTGTCATACTCATTTGACAAGAAACCATATTCACAAATTACTTTGTCAAATTTATTGTGCCATTGTTTGGGAGCTTATTTCAAGCCATAGAGGGATTTTACTAGTCTGCAGACTTTCTTTTCTTGACCTTTAGCAATGAAACCTTCAGGTTGGTCCATATAAAGTTCTTCCTCTAGATCTCCATTCAAAAATGCTGTCTTTACATCCATTTGATGGATTAGCATATCATGAATGGATGCTAAGGCCAAGAGAGTTCTAATGGATGTGATCCTAGCTACAGGAGAGTAGGTATCAAAATAATCTAACCTTTTCTTCTGGGTAAAATCTTTAGCAACTAATCTAGCTTTGTATTTCTCTATAGTACCATCGGCTCTGAGTTTCTTCTTGAAAATCCACTTACAACCTATTGGTTTATTGCCTAAAGGTAGATCTATTAGAAACCAAGTGTTATTCTCCATGATGGAGTTGTATTCACTGTTAATGGCTTCTTTCCAGAAGGGAGCATCAGGAGACGACATTGCTTCTTCATAAGTTGAGGGATCACCCTCTATCAAAAAGGTGAAGAATCCTTCTCCTAAATTTTTTTCAATCCTATTCCTTTTACTCCGTCTAGGTTCTAAGTCTTGTGCAGATTGAGAGCTAGATATTTGGACATGAGAACTAGTAGAGGGTATGGAGGAAGAGATTGAACTTCTATCCTTAAAAGAAAATATGTTTTCAAAGTAAACTGCATCTCTTGCTTCTATAATAGTATTGTTAGAGATTTCATTTACTTCTGAGTGAGTCACTAGAAATCTATTGGCATAGCTGTCTAAGGCATATCCTATGAAAACAACGTCTACAGTCTTGGGACCAATCTTTCTCTTTTTAGGTTCGGGAATTCCGACTTTAGCAAGGCATCCCCAAACTCTAAGATAATTAATCCTAGGAGCTCTACCTTTCCACAGCTCATAGGGAGTCTTATCTTTTGTCTTACTAGAAATCCTATTAAGAATGTAACAGGCAGTTAAAAGGGCTTTTTTCCACAAGTTATCAAGAGCACCAGAGCTGAGAAGCATGGCATTCACCATATCCAACAGAGTGCGGTTCTTGCGTTCAGCAACTCCGTTAGACTGAGGTGAATATGGAGCAGTTACCTCATGAATTATTCCATGTTCTTCACAGAAGTTAATCATTTCGTTTGAGGTATATTCTCCACCACGATCAGATCTAAGGTTCTTAATCTTCCTTTCTAATTGATTCTCAGCTTTAGATTTGTAGACCTTAAATTTATCTAGAACTTAATCTTTGGTTTTGAGAAGGTAGATATAACAATACTTTGAATAATCATCTATAAACGTAACAAAGTATTTTCTACCGCCTCTGGTCAAAATCCTATTTGAGTCACATACATCACTATGGATAAGTTCTAGAAGGTCAGAATTTTTTTCTACAGATTTGAAAGGTAATTTAGTGTGTTTGGCTTGAACACAAATCTCACATTTGTGTTTGTCATCTATTGGAGTCTTGGAAATAAGATCTAAAGTCATCATTCTTTTAATAGAACCTAGGTTTACATGACCTAGTCTGCCATGCCAAACATTTGAAGATTCTATATTAGAGACAATGAGAGAACAATCAGAAATTTTATTCATTGTGCTTAAAATGAAAAGACCGTCTTTTACAAAGCCTTTTCCTATAAAGGAGTCATGCTTAGAAAATACTACTTTATTTGCCTCCATTACAATTTTATATCCTGAAGCTACAAGAAGGGATCCACTAACTAGGTTTCTCCTGACAGACGGCACATGAAGAACATCATGAAGAGTTAAAATTTTTCCTGACGTCATCTTCAGGTCAACTTTTCCTCTTCCAATAATTTGTACCGTTGAGCCATCTCCTAGGGTCACACCTCATCCACTTGATTCCTGATAGTTTGAAAAACAGGAGCGATAAAACGAAACGTGAACATTAGCTCCAGAATCCAACCACCAATCATCAGAATGGTAAGAGAGGTTAATAAAGGGTTGAAAGCTTACAGACCTGAAGGAACTCGAAGAACCTTTGTGAAGCATGTTCGCTTCTGATCTAACTGAGCCCTTTCCTTTGTAGGAGGTCTGGACAACTTCCTTCTTCCTATGGTAGCAGTTGGTTGCCATATGGTTTGTTTTGCCACACACAAAACAAAATCTCTTTTAATCCTGAGTCTGACTGAAGATTCTAGGTTTATGGTTTTGGTGATGATGGTTTTGGTGGTTAGGCTGAAAGTTTTTCTTCTTCTTGAAGAATTTTTTTTTGGATTTATAATGAAAATTAGATTTGGATTTTCCTTGGCCTTCTACAAGGTTTACCTTAGCTTTAGATTCAGTCTTAGGCTTAGACCTTAATCTAATTTGTTCTTCGGTTCTAATTTTCTTTAGGACTTGATTGTAGGTAAGATCTCCTTGTGTATGGATAAGTTTCTTAGTCATATCAGACCAAGAGGGAGGTAACTTGTCTATCAGGCATGCTATTTTATGCTCATTGGAGAAAGATGTGCCTTTGGCTTGAATATGCCTAAGGTATTCTTGGAATTCATAGAGCTGGTCATTCATTGGCTTGTTATCTACCATGAAATACCTATTAAAGGTTGAAGAACTAAACCTTTCTATTCCGGCATCATTACAGCCGTATTCATCTTCCAAGGCTTTCCAAAGTTCTTTAGCGCTCTTGTATTCAAAAATATATCATACAAGGATTCAGATAATGCGCTTAGAATTCTATGAAAGCAGTGGAAGTCTATCTCTTTAGGGGTTTTTGGTTTCGAGGAGGTGGACACTCCTATGTCAGACTTAGTATCATCAGAATCATTTGTAATGGGTGTGGACTCATCAATGGCTGAAATAAGTCCTAAGGTCGTGAGCCAAAATTTCATTTGGCTCTGCCATCTTTTGAAGTATGAGCCATCAAACTTAACTGGTTTTGCAGTAGAGGATTCCTCCTTACCAGTCATGTTTGCAGTCTGAAAAATATAAATTTATTTAATAACAATGTCTAAGATAATAGTTTAGGTGGTCTTTGCTAATCAATCTTAAAATCTTTAGTTTTTCAAGTGTTGATCAACTCAGGTTAGCTGTAGGGACCGGTTCCCAGCTAGCGGTGGTCCGAAGACTCTTAAGTACCGTGTCGCTTAGGGCTATTACACCCGGTTGACAGAAGGACCCTTTCGGCTTGTGTCCGAGCTTGCCTCTACTTTGAAACTTTAGATTTGAAGATTTTATTTGCAATTTTCTTTTTACTAAACTATTTTCTTTTGGTCCTAGATTGCTTTCAAAATACTAAGTGATTAAAAATGAAGCAAATTGTATGTTACAATTGAAAGGAATTTTGTGATAAAAAAAATTGCAATTGACAAAATTATCAAATGTGCTAACAATTTTTAAAACACTTTAAGCAAATTTACAATTTGACAGTATAGTAAGCAACTTGAGAAGTAAACAAATAATCAGAAATTTGCTATGGTAAATATTAAGCAAATTGAATTTTCTAGAATAAAAATTAAACTACTGCAACTTAACAATATTGGCTACAGTAAGAATAATTTTCTACAAGTTAAAGCTTGCTGTAGTCAGAAATTTTCAAATTTTCAATTGATAAATTATCAACTATGCTACAGTAACTATTAACTTTTAATTTATTAATCAACTTTGTTCCAAAAAATTTTATGTTACTATGCCAATAATATTTTGCTACAATATTATGAATTAAATAATGCCCAAATTTTTTTTTCGGTTATGTAGCAAGAATATGCAACAAATATTAACCTAATTGATGAGAAATATATATATATAATAAAGAGTTAAATTTTAATTTTCTTTAGCAGAGAATAAATAATGGTATATTAACAATATTTCTGAAGCTTTCTAGCAAGCTTTAGATGAACAATTCTAACATAAAAATCAACTCTTAGATTGTTAGAAAAGTACTGTCGTTTTCTTATTGAAAACTTTGTGAATAAAAAATAAAATAGACTGATGTTACCGGCCTCTGGGGAAGTCGTGCACGAAGCACTGCCCTAAGAGTTGATTTGGGATCTATGTGCAGACGTTTCCCGAAGCTCCTAGTGGTAAAACCCCCGCACTACCGGTATCTCGTCGCCGCACACGACTCGGAGAGAACGACCAGGACTTGGCTTTGCCCAGAGCTTGGAGACAAGTGAAACGACGAAGATTGGAAAGAATAGAATGTTGACAGCAACTGTTTGGAGAAAATATTTCTGATGATGTTTACAAAGAAAACCATTCATATATATAATACTCCATCCAATATGTAACGGTCTGAATTTATTTTCCTATTAATTCAGCCGTTACACAGGAGAAGGAGAGAATGAACCTGGACACAAAATATATTAACGGTTCAAAAACATATAGTAACGGACAAAATTAATTTTTCAACGTTCAGAAAATTAAACGAAATAATGAAGAGGAGCAAAAAGAATTTTAGGGTCTCAGCCCGAACCCGAAGAGGAAATCGAATCAGCATTCGACGCCCGCAGATGTGGGCGCGTACCCGCACCCGTTACGCCGAACCGAACCGAACCGAGCCGAGCCGGACCGGACGGCGGCGGCGGCGGCGCGCGCGTGTGGCCCAAGGGGTTCCCCACACAACAACTTTAAGAAAGCAAAAAAGATGAACTAATATATGTACACAAGGAGGAGTTGACCCATCCGATGTGGGACTAAAGAAAAGAAGGAAATTGAGCTTTTGCTCAAGCAAGGCTAACAAAGGTAACACAGAAACAATTTGGAGACTAGAGTGAAATACATTACTATGTCTGGATACAATTCAAGATATCAATAGAGGCCCTTTAGAGCCTGAATTATCTCTATATTATTGTGGTAGTACCTAAAGTTCGACTAGTACGTCATGGTGTATACCAAGGTTAGCGCCACTTATGACTAACTTCATCTTTCCATTCTGCTATTTTCCTTATTCTAGGCTAATCATAATACAATTATTGATACCGAGTTATTGTTCAACAAGAAAATTGATACAATGAAATTATGAGATACAAAAGCAATGTGGTAGCAAGCAATATAATAAGTGACAGTTGGAGAGATGATAAAGGGTCGGCCTGCGCAATATCTAAACGTGCCCCGTAAATATCTTAGGCTAAATTTGTCTGCCTAGTCAGTGGCGTAGCTAGCCATTCGACTCCGTGGGGGCAACTGAAATTCTTCAAAATATTTTGCGAATTGAATGAAGTAAAATATCTATTTTTGGATAGTCCCTTCTAACAATACTATATATGCAAATGCACATTAAACTAATTTTTTTCCAAACAATTAATTGACATATAATTAGTAAATATATTCTAAAATAAAAATTAAATTCTCATAAATGAAAAGAAATTGTATTAAAATTCTGATCTTGCCTGCACTCCTCCAATACTGCAAACTAGACCCTTTCAAAAATCTCTCATTGTTATCTTTAGCGGAATGCATCAGAAAACCTGTAGCTGATCAAAAAATAGTTTAGAAGCAAATTTTCAGAGGCAGCAAAAAGGCAACTTCAACATATATAGACAAAGCAGCATTCTTAGAAAGAAATGCTATAGAGGTAGCAACATCAGCAGCATATAGAGGGTGATATAACAAGTATCTTGAAGTCTCACTTTAGGAGAGTTTAGTTGATAGTGGTCAACCACAAATACTATGGCATCTTCTCCCCACTTTTTAAGTATCTAAAGCATCATAAAATTTAGAACACATTGATACCAAAAAGTCATATTATAGAAACAAAGAAACATACTGATGCACAAAAAGACATTATAGTTGAAAATTATCACTGATACAAAATGATACCTGGACAGAGAAATTAGAACAAACTGAAACCAAATTAGAAGTGATCAAATGATATCAATTTGAGAAAAATATCACATAGAAGCAACAGAGCAATCAAATTACCACTGAAACCAAATGACCCATCATTTTTGTTTCAAACTAATACTGACAAGGGACAAGGGATCGATACTCAGTGATAACTCAAAAAAATATCATTCAGAAAACAAAAATAGCACATACAACAACAACAACAACAACAACAATCATATTTGTTTCATCTTGTAGAATATTTTGGAGTAATTGTTATATTTTTTATTGATAATCTCTTGGCTATTTATAGCCTTACAACCCTTCATCTTACATTAATACCCCATTAAAACCCCCTGTAGAATATTCTAATATCCCAACAAATATACCAAGAATATTCTAATATACCAACACCTCCTCCTCAAGATGGGCGAAAGATATTCACTAAGCCCATCTTGTCACATCCTCTAATCATATCTGCAGAGCTAAGTCCCTTGGTCATACTGTCTGCTACCTGCTCCTTGGTTGGAACATGACCTAGCTCCAGTAGTCCACGGTCCAACTTCTCCTTGATGAAGAACCTATCGATCTAGATGTGTTTGGTCTTGTCATGCTGCACTGGATTGTTGGCGATACTGATGGCTGACTGGTTGTCACACCACAGCTTCATCTTGGCTCCTTGATCCAGCTTCAGCTCCACCAGCATACTCTTCAGCCATTGCAGTTTTGCAACTCTCAAGGCCATAGCTATGTACTCCGCTTCAGCTGTCGATGTGGCCACCACCGACTGCTTCTTACTCCTCCAAGAGACCAAGTTGCCTCCTACAAATATGCAATAGCCCGAGGTAGACCTCCTATCATCAGTACAACTAGCCCAGTCAAAGTCACAATAGCACTCGATGTTCAAGTGATCATTCTTCCTGAATATCAACCCCATTCCGGGGGCATCCTTCAAGTATCTCAGAATCTGGTACACTGCGTCCATATGACCCTTCCTTGGGTCATGCATGTAGCGGCTCATCACACTCACTACAAAGCAGATATCAGGACGTGTGTGGCTTAAATAGATCAACTTGTTCACCAGTCTCTGGTATCTGTCTCGGTCAACTGGTTCTCCAGCCTCAACAGACAGCTTGAACCCCTGGTTGATCGGCGTCGCTGTAGGTCTACATCCCAACATCCCTGTCTTTGTGAGAAGGTCCAGTGCATACTTCCTCTGAGAAAGAACAATCCCCTCTGCTTCTCGAGCAATCTCAATCCCAAGGAAGTATCGAAGAAGGCCAAGGTCCTTCACCTCGAACTCCTTCCCAAGCTTTCCCTTGAGTCGGGCAATCTCCTGCTCATCATCTCCTTGATAATTATATCGTCCACATACACCGCAAGCATGGTGATATGGCCTCCACTCCGACGGAAGAACACAGTATGATAAGCATTGATCTGCTGATATCTCATCCCTATCATCACCCTCCTGAATCTGTCAAACCACGTTCGAGGAGACTGCTTTAGTCCATAGTGGGACTTCTTCAACCTGCAGACCTTCCCCACTGTCTTATCGGTGTAGAATCCTGGTGGTATCTCCATGTACAATTCCTCCACTAGATCCCCATGAAGAAACTCATTCTTCATATCCAGTTGGTGTAGCTTCCATCCACCATTCGCTGCCAAAGAAATCAGGGTCCTAACGGTGCTCATCTTCGCTACTGGTGCAAAGGTCTCATTATAGTCAATGCCGTACGTCTGACTGTATTCTTTTGCCACCAGTCGAGCCTTGTAGCGCTCTACTTTTCCATCTGGGTTCTGCTTCACAGTAAAGGCCCACTTGCATCCGACTACCCTCTTCTCCTCTGGCAGTTTTACCAGTTCCCAAGTGTGATTTTTCTCAAGAGCGTCTAACTCCTTGTGCATCGCTGCTTTTTACTTTGGATCGGTCTTGGCAACCTGCCAATTGTTAGGTACAGTAATACTATCTAAAGATGCAATGAATGCTCCATGAGAAGAAGATATGTTATTATATGAAACAAACTGAGCAAGGTCCCAACCATATCTATCGGGAGGATTTTTCGCATTGCTGCGAGTGGACCTCCTTACTGATAATGGTGTAGGAGTAGGAAGAATGATATCACCTGAAGGGGAATCTTCTGGTGGTGGTGGTGTAGGTGTCTCAGGAGTTGAGACGGACGCAGGCAAGGGACTTGGCACTGGCACTATAGGTACTGGTCTTGCAGTTTGCTTCCCTTTCCTACTGTAGGTAAGTAACTCCCCCCTGAGCCGTGGGCCTAACACCTCTCATCGCCTCCCCCTGTTCCTCTTCACTCTCCTGCTCCTCCTCAAATGTTCCTCCATGCCATACTCCTAAATCGGTCACCACACTCTCACCAATCTTCCTCTCTCGCCTCATACTCTCTGTATCAGGTGAGTTGCTTATGGATGAAGTTCCCTCCTGACGGTAGTATGGCTCAAATCCCCTGAAGTGAACATCCATGCTCAGAAAGTTCTTCTCTACTGGGCTACAGCACACGTACCCCTTCTGAGTCGCCGAATAGCCCACGAATCCACACTTGACTGCTTTGGGGTTAAGTTTTCCAACAGACGGTCTGTTGTCCTTCACAAAACATACGTAGCCAAACACCTTTAGTGGAAGTATTCCACTATTATTTTCTTGCAATATCTCACATGGAGACTTCCATCCCAGTACCTTTGTGGGCATCCTGTTGACCAATCGAGCTGCTGTCAATACTACATGCCCCCACAGACTCTGTGGGACATTCATGGCGATCATCATGCTCCTTGCCACCTCCAGAAGGTGTCTGTTCTTCCTTTCTTCCACTCCATTCTGTGCTGGTGTGTATGCACAGGTGATCTGATGCTGTATCCCTTGGGCTGATATTCCTCAAGTATTTTGTTGGTATACTCTGTTCCATTGTCAGACCTTAGTACCTTCACCACTGCTCTGTACTGAGTCTGGACATGTTTTTGAAAGCCCCCAAAACATGCAAAGACCTCACTCTTATTCTTCATCAAATACAACCAGGTGACATGAGAGGAACAATTAATAAAAGAGACGAAATACTTGTAACCATTCATAGTAGTCGTGGCGCACGGCCCCAGACATCATAATGTATAATATCAAAAACAAAATAGTTCCTATGGCCCGCACCAACATATGAGTTCCTAGTAAATTTGCCTAAATCACATGCATCACATACTAGTTTCTCCTTATTTGCCTTCTCATAAATAGATGGATACAACCTACTCAAAATACCAAAAGCGGAGTGCCCCAACCGCCTATGATGGAGTATCAGTGTATCCTCGACACCCATCTTTGGTCCTCCCATTCCTGCCATTTCTGCCACAGACACCAATGCCGAATCCAGTACTTCCCGATCTAGGTACCACAGTCCAACATGCCAAGTGCCAGTCCCAAGTCTTCGTCCCGTCTTCTTCTCCTGGAAGATCACCTTAGGAATATCAAAAGAGAATGCATTTTAGTTGGAGGATTATATAACTAATGGACAAAAGACTGACTGGAAAAGAAGGAGCATATAAAACATTGGATAATCTTCCTGAACCTGTACAATCGACAATACTCTTACCGACCACTGGCTGGAAAGTACCATCAGCTGTTTGAATGCTGTCTACAGATGCTAGGTGAGTGTAGAAAGAGAACTCACTAGCATTCCCTGTCACGTGTCGAGACGCACCCGAATCGACAATCCAGTCCGACGATCTAAGGGAAGACATAGATGCAAGAGCGAGTGAGTTATCAGTACCTTCCGATGGATTGGCGTACATGACAGCATTGCCTCTGGCGAAGATTGAGGTGGACGCCTCCTCAGTCCCACTCCTGTCTCCATCGCTTGACGCTCTCTACTTTCTCCTGAGTACTTCCAGCATGCCCAGTAGTACCTGATCCTCCTCAGTATAGGCACCAATAGCTCCCTCCTCGCCTTCTGCTACCAGCAGATTCGCCCGATAACCTCCTCGACCACCCCGTCGACCCCCACGACCACGACAACGTCCTCCAAACTGTCCACTTCCGCCACCTGGATTTTCCTCCTTGGGTGGTTTGGTGCAAGCATACCTCAGATGGCTCACCTTCTCGCAGTTGTAACACTGCCGAGGGTCTCCCTTAGGTCCTGTGCCGCCTGAATTGGCAACTGTCAGCACTGCCTTCACTTCAGGAGGACCACATGTCCCTGCCTGTAGCTTGATACGAGTCTTCTCTTGGAGCATGACCGAGATAGCCTCCTCAAGTGTAGGAATCTTCGGTTGGGCTAGAAGTAGTGCTGTCCTCTGAGCAAACACTGCGGCCAGCCCCTTAAGAAATTTCATCGTCCTCTTCTGCAAACATACCTGTCTCTCCTTACACTTCGGGTCCTCGCAGCTCGTCCGAGCTTAAAAGTGATCATAATCCAACCACAGACGCTCCAACTCCGTAGCATACTCCTGTACCGTCTTCTCTTCCTGTACGGTGTCGTCGATCTCCCGGTTGATCTGGAAAACCCTCAAATTATTCCCCCCACCATCGTGTAGCGCCCCGTTCTCCCGATGCGGAGAGCGCGGCTAAGAAACACAAGACGGTATCGTTCGATCGGGATAGATTGAATTAAGAACTCGTCCTCGTTATGGATTTGTTTCTTCGGAATCGATTCCCATATTCAGTAGACTGCGCCCCAAGGATCGGCTTAGCGGCAGAGTCAGGAGGGACCTCTCCGCTGCATTCTTTTATTGCCTCGGTTTTCGATGTCGCTTGTTGCTTTCGTGCTTTGAGTTGGTTTTGGGATTTGCTTGTTTTCCTTGAACGGTTTCGATGGTTTTCATTGTTTTCGTTCATTGAACTGCACTTCAATTCCGAGATTGGAAAGAGAGGAAGAAGTATTAATCGAGCTGTTCGTGTGCAGGTGAACGAGCAGTAGGCGGCTTACGAACGGAGTCGTGAAGCGCCTCTTTCCTTCTTCTTTCCAAAATCTAAGTGAGTGGCTACCAACCCGATTAGCTAGCTCTGCTTCCAACTTCACTCCGTTGCCCCGATCAAACGATACCAAGTAATAATAAAAGAAACCAAGATAAAAGAGAATAGACTGGGTTCATTATGCTTGTCAATAAACTTGTGAACGGTTATATCTTTGCATGCTTGTTCGTTCGTAATGTTCATCAAATGCATAGATACAAGTTTAAACGTATATCCTGATGCATGAATATAACGTAGTTGCAATGTAAACGAATCATGCAATGTTGCTTATCTTGTTCACGTGCCTCAACTGCATCAACGTTAACGTGCCACGAACGATTGATCACGGACAACTTGTGCACAAGGTAACGGGTTCCTGCGGACGGTCGCTGGGGCACTGGCACCGATCCGGTCCGGGCGGAACTTCACGATAGTCTCACGTGCGAACGGGATGGCGTGCAGCGCCTCACGTGCTTCGTTGCACACCATCTTCGTTCAAAGACTAAACGGTCCACTATGGCTCCTAGCCAGTGATCCCAACGTGTATATTTAAACCTGTTGCATACTAACTTGTGTCTTCGTGGCAGGGAAGGCATGGTAAGTATTGTGCAGGTAATTCAGACGGTCAGGTAAAATCCACCGAACGGTGGCACGTTCATTTCAGTAAATTCAATATGCTGCTTACTTGTAAATGAACTAAGGCAAGATAGAAACCCACAAAAATATGCATGCTTCACTAAACAATGTGTTGATTGGTATAGTCAGGCTAGCTCGCCTTCACCAGCATGTTTCGATATGCTGACCCTCGTTGAAACAGGTTCTCCGCACCAAGGCGAACCGAGCGAGGAGCCGAAGTCGTCTACCCGATCCAGTCCAACTGTTGGCGCATCTTCACCGCGCCCCCGAAGCATTTTGGAGTCAGGAGCCTGCAACTCTTCATACACAAATGCAGCTCCGTGGCAAAGCGATCCTCCAGCCTGGAGGTCTTTATCGTTTGAGTTTATAAAAGGATGTAATGTACAGGACTGCTATCTCATTTTGAGTCAACCCTTTTGTAAGCCGTTCGGCATATTAGCTAACTCGTTCAAGAGTTTGTAATAGATGTTCATTATCAATAAAGAGAACTTTTCTATGTTTCAAATCTGTGTTTCAATTTATCTGCGTACTCTGAGTATGTGCTTGCTATGCAAATCATTAAAGTCTTGTGCGGGCGCAAATCCAGGCCCGCACGGCGGTCACGACTCGGGGGACGCCTCGGGGCGTGACACATCGTAGGTTCTCAACTTCTCCCACACGTCTTTCACCATCTCAAGGTCATCCACTGTGGCGGCGATCGACTGGACTAAAGAATTGAGTAGCCAAATGTATACCACCATATGAGTGGACTTTCACTCGTCGCGTCTTGCCGAGCCCTCATCCGACTCTGTCTTCTCTCCTGACAAGAAACCCTCCAGGTTCTTCCCTGCGAGGGTTCTCCTCACCCGTCGTGACTAACTTAGGTAGGTGGCCGGTCAATCAAGCTTCAGATCGATGGATGGAAGCTCCAACTTCGCCAATGTTCGTGTCGCGCTCTCACCAACCGACAGTTTCATCAGCTTCATCAACGTTGCGACCTCTACAGAGTCCAACTTCTTGATGATCTCCTCCATCGATCCTCCTCTTCTTCGATCATCTTACACCCGTCCTACGATTCACGTTCGCCCCCTTTGTCTTCTCCTAGACCCGATCATGTCTCTCCCCCATCAGATCTAGGCGTTCGATGTCAATGTCTGGAACTACCCGCGGGAGACGTCAGGAACCGTGGCAGAAGGCACCGCGGGAGTCGTGGCATCGCGGTGGTGGTGGCGGGTGAGTGGCGACGGTGGTGGTGGCGGGTGAGTGGCGACGGTGGTGGCGGGCGAGCGGTGCGGCAGCGGTGGTGGTGGGTGTAATACCCCGCTCCGCGTTGGCATTATGTATTAAGGTGAGTGGGCAGAACTTCGTTCTCTGATTCTTGCATTATGTCACGCCCCGGCCCCCGAACCTGAGGGGCCGCCCGTATAGCCGGACCACCGCCTCGCCTCGCCCCCGCCGGGCCGGATTAAACCGGACGCGAATCACCGTGCCTCGGCGCACCGGACGAGAATTACCGCGCCAGCGCTCCCGCGGAACGATCGCTTTGACCCATCCGGACGTGATGCCGCACGAGCGTGAGCCACGCCCGTGCAAGGCCGTGGTTCATTGGTTGGCGGTAAGAGTTCTAAGCCACAGAGTCGCACAGATTGTCCGAGTGCTCAGTTGGCTAAATGCATTGTATTGCAACAATGTCCCTTTCCGTTGCTTACTCGATTGATGCGATGATAGCCAACAAACAACTTAAACGATAAGGCCTTGTGCGGGCGCAACCCCAGGCTCGCACGGGATGGTACTATCGCTGCTCGAAATATCGAAAAGTTTATCCTTGAAGTTTCGAGGACGAAACTTTTTGTTGGTTGGTAAGTATGTAATGTCCCGCTTCGCGTCGGCATTATGTATCAAGGTGAGTGGGCATAACTTTGTTCTCTGATTCTTGCATTATGTCACGCCTCGGCCCCCGAACCCGAGGGGCCGCCCGTATAGCCGGACCACCGCCTCGCCCCCGCCGGGCCGGATTGAACCAGACGCGAATCACCGCGCCTCGGCGCACCGGACGCGAATCACCTCGCCCGTCCCGCGGGTGCGAGGAAGGGATGTGTGGCCCGTTCGAATATCGGGACGTGATGCTGTGCGAGCCTGGGGTTGCGCCCGCACAAGGCCTTATCGTTTAAGTTGTTTGTTGGCTATCATCGCATCAATCGAGTAAGCAGCGGAAAGGGACATTGTTGCAATGCAATGCATTTAGCCAACTGAGCACTCGGACAATCTGTGCGACTCTGTGGCTTAGAACTCTTACCGCCAGCCAATGAACCACGACCTTGCACGGACGTGGCTCACGCTCGTGCGGCATCACGTCCGGATGGGTCAAAGCGATCGTTCCGCGGGAGCGCTGGCGCGGTGATTCTCGCCTAGCGGGAACGACCGATTTATCCTGCGGGAGATCGGGGTATGACAGTGGGTGGCGCGACAGCGGTGGTGGCGGCGCGGCAACGATGGTGGCGGGCGGTGTGGCAGCGGCGGCGGCGGTGGTGGCTAGGGTTTGGGAGGTGGTGGCTAGGGTTTTGGCTCTGATACCATGTAGAATATTTTGGAGTAATTGTTATATTTTTTATTGATAATCTCTTGGCTATTTATAGCCTTATAACCCTTCATCTTACATTAATACCCCATTAAAATCCCCTTAAGAATATTCTAATATCCCAACAAATATACCAAGAATATTCTAATATATCAACACATCTTCATCACTACAATTTTGTCTTACCTAAACCCTAAATCTAAAGATAAAATTCCGAGCCCTTGTCAAATATCAACACAATATACAAAATTATGAGTTTCATCTTCATCACTACAATTCTGAAATTTGACTTACAAAAAAAATCCAAATTAGAGAGAGGTGAGGACTCAGAGGAGGGAGAGAGAGATAAAGAGATGAAGAAGTAGAAACTACCTGATCAAACGGAGAAGGTGACGGTCGGCCACACCCTGCCTTCGGCTATAGTGCCCCGTTCCCCCGATGCGGGGAGCACGTCTAAGGAATACTGTTGGTATCGGTTAATCGGAACAGATTGAATCAAGATTCTTTTTTCGTTATGGATTGGTTTTTTGGAATCAAGTTCCACATTCAACGGATTGTGTCCCGAGGAAGACTCAGCGGCAGAGTCGCGAGAGACTTTTCCATTGCGTTGCCTTTCGTTGTTCGTTTTCGATACCTCTTGGTTGCTTTTGCGTTGGTTTTATGACTTGCGTTTTCTTGAACGGTTTCGATGGATTTTTATTTTTTTCGTTCTTTGAACTTCGCATTTCGTATCGAATTCTGGAAAACCAAGGCAAGGAGATATTGATCGTCTGTTGGTGTGTGCAGGTGATCGAGTAGGCGACGCGCAAACGAAGCATTGAATATCTCCCTTTCTCTCTCCCGATTCACCAACTTGTGAGTGGCTTTATCTTCGATTAGTTGGCCCTTCTTTCCAAATCTTCACACTTAATAATCTGAGTCTTTTATTGCGTTCCGATCAACGATACCATAATAATAATAACCGAGTCAAGATAATAAGTAGGCTTGGAAAACTTGATGCATGTCACACGAACTCATAAAAACGATTGTACTGTTGCGTGCTTGTCCGCCATGAATATGTTCATCTTATGTTTCAGTTGTAGCTAGAATTCATTTATCTATAAATGTGCGTAAGTAGTACATACTGTAATGTGATCACTTGAGCAGGTAGACTATGCTATCGAGTTATGCTGGGTAGTTACATTTCATTCATGTTGTCTTGAAATGCTTTGTTTGATAACTTAGATTTTAGACGTCGCATGGTCACGGACAACTTGTGCACAAGGTTTATGGTTCCTGCGAACAGTCATCGGGGCACTGGGACCGATTCGTTCTGGATGGAACTCATATAGCTGTGCTAGCAAACTAGCATGAGTGACACGGGAGTTTGTAGGGGGGTCGCTACCTGCACTGCAAGCATCGTCGTCAACCCAGATTATTGTCCACTATGGCTTGTGGTGCTAGTGGCCCAATATGTTGCATTTACTGTTCAAGCTAACGATGTCTTCTTGCCAGAGAAAAACATGGTAAGTCTTGTGCAGGTGGATGTGTCGATCGCAGGTAAAACGTCACTGACTGGGGACACATTTATTTCAAGTCATTTCATTTCTATCGTATGCTTGTAACTTGGCCTAAGGCAAGATAGAAATATTACATAATAATGAATTGTATGTTTCACATGAATACCGTTTCGATTTGGTGAGTTGGGTTAGCTCGCCCTCACCAGTACATTTCGATGTACTGACCCACGTTGCAACAGGTTCTCCGAGCTGAGACGACGTTGCGAGAAGCTGAAGCTTTTCTCTAACCACGCGCTCGTGTTCATGTTTTGAAGCGCTCGTACAAGTCTTCCGGAGTTCGTGCACATATCTAATGCAGCTCCGTGGCAAGACGATAGTCCCGTCCGAAGGTCTTTTGTCTTTTGAATTTTAGGAAAGGATGTAATGTATGAAAATACTATCTCATTTTGTGTCCATCTTGTAAGTCCGTGCGACACCCTTTTACTTTTGTATTCAAAAGATTGTAAAAGATGTTCATTATCAATAAAGAAATTTTTTTTTCTGTGCAAATGTTATTTTTCAATTTTCTGCGTACTCTATGTTGTGTTCGTTGTGACTTAATATCCGTGCCTCGTGCGAGCGCAACCTAGACTTGCACGCATCACGTCCGACTATCGATTCTACGGAATCGGGGTATGACACCGGCCACCGCTGCCGGCGTCGCCCGGACGGCTGACGAAGTGTCGAAGTCGAAGATGACCCGGTCCTGGTCACTAGTTGGGAACCTGGAAGTCTTTCTTTGGAGGGATTTTTTTCTTTTGCAAGGGTGGGAGGGACTTAGGTGTTAGGGCCTGCGCTGCCCTTTTTTCTTTTGCTGTGGTGGAGGCAGACTTAAGAGAATATAACCCATTAATTTTTTTTTTCTTCGAAAAACTGTCAGAATCTCGTGGGGCAGTGGACCCATACTTTTGTATGTGGCTCCACCCTTGTGCCTATTCTTACAAAACGACGTCCCTAATCCAGCCTTTCGGACTTTCGTCAACCCAATTAAGTTCACTTTTAATTGATATGAACACAATGTACTAATACTATTCCATCAAACCCATAAAATATGATAAAATAAATTTGTTCTGCTAATGCTCTTTTTAAATATGATATAGATATACCGATATTTGTGTAGTACCACTTAGGCATGTATTTGGTTTGAGGGAAAGTAAAAAAAAGAGAAAATGTATTTGCATTGTTTGGTTATACTTAAAAATTAAAATGGGAAGGAAAAAGAAAGAGAAAATAGTTAACAAGAATTTTCTCAATCATTTCCGTCCTAAAATAGTAGGATGCTATTTTCTCTCTCAATTTAACCATTTCTCTCTCCACCCATCTCTCTTTTCACCAGTCTCTCTCTCTCTCTCTCTCTCAATTTTCTTCTCCATTTTCTTATTAAACTTTCTTACCAGCCAAACAAGCAAAAAAAAAAAAAAATTTCTTTCCTTTTTCTTTCTTTTTTCCTTTTCCTTTCCTTTCCTCATTTTCTCACAAACCAAACACAACCTAGGAGTCTACTTGATGCTGCCACTCGTAAAGAGGTTTTAAGGGCGAGGGAGTGCTGACGTTCTTTTTCACGAGTTAAAAATTTGAGCATGACCCTACCTGTTTCACAATCTGAGTTAAGGGCGGGGTTGGAATTTTTTTTTTTTTTTTTTTGGGTCAGCCTGCATGCTATCAGGTCAGCCCCAACCTATTATCATCCTTAGTGATGATCAACAACTCTTAACCTCCGTTATCGTCCTATTAGATATGTAAATCATTTGAATCCATCTTGAAGTAATCAAACAATATCAAATTGTTCTACAAATTTACGCAAGTCATAAACCTTAATTCTAATTTTTATTAACAAGTTACTCTACAAACAAAGTAACTTTTGAGAAACTTAAAATAATCTTTACCTTCCTATTCGCCAACTCCTAGGGCGGACCAACCCTAGGCCGAGAGGGAGCAGCCGCTCCGCTCTCCCCAAGTTTTCGGGTGCCATTATATATATATATGTTGTTTTGATTATTATATACTGCTTTACTCTTTATATATCCTACTAGTATATATTTGCGTGCCTTCAACGTATTTCAAATACTTGGAAAGAACAAATAATAGTTTCATTATTTTTTCTTCTTCTTCTTCTTCTTCTTCTTCTATAGGTAATTACATAACTACCCATATTAAATTTAATAAACAATTTTAATTAATAAACATAGATGAGGACATTTTTGGGGAAAAAAACTTTCGCGGTGAAGCCTACTTTTCTCATTATATAGTAGTATAGATAATTAGTTTGCTTAGTCGGTTAAGTTATAAGTCTTTTATTCAAAAGGTAATGGGTTCAAGCCTTTATGTTGCCCCTTTAAATTTTAAGTTGGAGCATTTTTGCTCTCCTAAAAAATTAATAATATATTTTTGCTCCCCCCATAAATATTTTATGGGTCCACCATTGCTAACTTGATTTGTCATTCTGTTACTAAACCTCCATTGTCGACCTTCGTATTTTATACTGGAAGAAGTTGGGTTTCGTTGTGCAACCCTGGAAAAGTTTAGGGTATTGGCTGGCTGGCTTTGGAGAAAATAGTGGAGAAGGATGAGGGAACTCCTATTGGTAATCTCCTTACCTTGTCTTACTAGGATTATGATGAATCTTAGGCTAGTTTGACCTTCTATATATGCTTTACATAAAAATAGTGCAATGCTAAAAGTATTTGGGTCCTTTTACACTCAAAAGGATCTACCGTAACTTAATTTGAACCCTAAATATAACAAGAAAAAACCTATTATATCTCGAACCTTATTTCCTAAAATATTGCCCACTTCATAAGAAATTTCTGTTTCTAGTCTAACTGCAATTTTGGATGCCATAATGACAAAATTTCTAGTACTCTTTGATATGGAAGTTGTAGCCATATCCATTAGCTGTCCAATATATCCAAGTTTGTATTTTTATCAAGGTTCAAAATATCGGTATCGGAATCGGTATCGGACCATTCCTAGCAGTATTGGGATCGGCGGTATCGGTAGTATCGGCGGTTTCGGATCGGAGTATCGGATTTTTTAGTATCGGAAAACAAATAATTATTAGTAAATTATTAACATTTTAGAAAATATATTTTATACATTTTTGCATAATTTTAAGCATTTTCAGTGTTGTTTCTTAGTATTTTTGAAATTGAATGAAATAGTAGTCACCCTTGTCGATTGATTTACATGCAATCGATTAAATTTTCTCTTTTATATGCTTTTACAACCTTACTATGTTTTTACACCCTTGCTAATTGGGCATTTTTCATTCAATTTTTTCGTCGAATTGACCGGAAAAGAGATCTCTAAAGTCGGTATCGGTCAGTATCGGGTATCGGTCAGTATCGGATCGGAACATGCCAAAATGTATCGGTATCAGCCGTATCGGATCGGTATCGGCCGATACTGTAAACTATGATTTTTATGACTGCCAAATGCGAAGTTATGACCAAACACTGCTACTGGGAAGGTTAGGTCCAAACCAAATTAAATCTCACTCCAAATCAACCAAAACCAAAATGTTTATCCTTCCATGTATGGTAATCTTCGTATAAATAAATTTAAATCTTAAAGGAAATCATGATGGAAATCTAATTCTAGTACTTGATAAACATATCAACAGAATCCTACCAGTATCTGTAATTAATCTTGAAATTTAATTTATCCAACATGAAGATAATTATATGCTACTCTTCTTCCATCATCTATAGCCTATAGGATATATAACTAACTAGGAAAGTTCGCAAAACCTGTATTTCTATTTAATAGGATTCTTATTCATGGAGACACTTTCTCTATTGACACACTTGATAACTTAATTGTATTTGCATTTTCACCAGCATGGAAAACCCACTGAAAATGCAATACTTGAGCTTATCCAGCTTGCTCTACTAAGGATTTGTATCTTACACTTAATATCATCTCGTAGAATTTGCAAGATTTACCTGTACATAATGCCAGCAAATTGTCAGGGCTTCAAGTAAAAAACAGGTCATTCTGCCTATTTAACAAGCTGTAAGGTCAATGAAGAAGACTTGCCAAAGCCAGTCTTATGATATGCATGCTTAACATATGTATCTTTTACTTGCTATCACGACATCTTTTTAACAGAATCCCTTTTACTGTTTATTTCTAATTACAGATAGATGGAGATGAAAGAGAGATTTCAATCAACAGTGATTTGGATTCACAAGGAAAAGGTGGAAGTAAAGAACTATATGAAGAGGAAATGGTCTCTGATGGAGAGTTTATTAAGGTAGAGAAAGAATCAGGATATATACAGGAAACCCACACTACAAATCCAGATTCTGCCACTTCAGAAAAAAACAGATCACTTGAAATCCAACTTGAAAATGTCTCTGAAAAACTGCACCATTCCGAATCTGAGAAAGACCTATTGAAATCTGAAGTTGCTTTAGCTAACGAGAAATTTGAAAAAGTGCACAAGGATCACCTGGAACTTCAGCAGAGGATGCAAGAGGAGATTTCAGCTGCTCAGGAAAAGTATAATTTACAACATGCATCGCACCAAGAGGCATTGGGAACTCTAGATTTAAAGCAGAAAGAGCTGGGGGATGTGAAGGAATCATTCAGTGTGATGTCTGCTGAGCTAGAGAGTTCCAGAAAGAAGATGAAGGAGCTTGAAGCAGAGTTGGAATCATCAGCAACCAATGCACGTAGATTGGATGAGCTGAGTAACGAGAGAACTTTACATGTAGAGATCGAGTCAAAAAAGGCATTGGAGTTGGAAAGGGCGGTGGAACTGGCAAAGCAGAGTGCAAAGGTGATGGAAGCTCAGATGGGTGATGTGCAGGAAGAACTGAAAGGGCTGTACAATAGAATTGCAGAATACGAGCATGTTGAAGAAACACTCAGTCATACCACTTCAGAGCTGTCATCCCTTCAGGAGAAACTAAAGCTTTCAGAAGCAAAAGTGGAACAGTTGGAACAGAAGCTTATTTTCAAGGAAGATGTCATTCAGGAAGTGGCTCGGGACCTGGATCTGTATAAGGCTTCTGAAGAGAAGATGAAGGGAGAGATGCTAGAAATTGAGAATCTGCTTTCAACTACTAAAGATGATCTTCAATCAAAGCTGGCCAACTTGGAGGAAGTTGCTTTGAAACATGAACAAGAGGTTAAGGCAAAAGAAACTGCTGAGGCTGGCTTAAGAAACCAGGAAATGCAGACATTGAGTATACAAGAGGAACTGGATAAATTGGCAGCAGAAAAGGAAACTCTTCAAAGCATTGTGGCTGATCTGAACACAAATCTAGCACTTACAAAGGAGTTATGTAGCCAGCTGGAGGAAAAAATTGCAGTGTCAGATCATAAATTTAGCAAAACAGACTCACTTCTCTCTGAAGCCCTTTCGTCTAATGCCGAGCTTGAGCAAAAGCTTAAATCTCTTGAAGAGTTGCATGGGGAATCTAGATCAGTTGCAGATAAATATACTCAGAGAAGTCTGGAGCTTGAAGGCCTACTTCAGTCATCCAATACGGCTGAAGAGGAAGTAAGAGAACTGCTTAGAGAAACAGAAATAAAGTTCGCTGCTGCTGAGCAACAGAATGTGAAACTTGAGGAACATGTGGCGCTCGCCGAACTTAAATGTAATGAGGCGGACAGGGAAATTACATCACTTTATGAGAAAATAACAGAAATGACCTCTTCATTAACAGAAGTCGAAGAAGAACGTGCACTATCAAAATGCCACTTCCAGGCCTATGAAGATAGGGTTAGCCAATTGGAAGAATCTTTGGGCAAATCTAGTTTGAGGTACTCAAAGCTTGAAGAAGAGTTAAAAAATCTTTCAGAGATGCACGGTGAGCATGTGGAACGAGCTTCTGTAGCACATCAACGTAGTGTCGAACTGGAAGGCTTGGTTCATATATCGAATTCTAAAGCGGAAGATGCTGAAAAGAAGTTGGGTGAATTGGAGGTATTACTTGAAGCTGCTAAACAGCAAACTCAGGAATTTGAACAACTTCTCAGCATATCAGAAGCAAAATGTAAAGATGCTGAAATGGAATCAAATCAGCTTGCGAGCAGGGTTTCTGAGCTATCTACAGAACTGGAAGCATTCCAGACAAAATCAGAAAGCCTCGAATTTGTGTTGCATGCTTCAAATGAAAAAGAGAGAGATTTAATGGATACGTTGAATGTGGTTACTGAAGAAAGGAAGACATTTGAAGATATGTTGAATACTTCATGTGAAAAGCTTTCACAGGCTGAGAAATTGATTGAGGTGTTGCAAACTGAGGTTAAAACTACACAAGAGAAATTGGAAAGTGCTGAAAAAGACATCAAGGTGTCAGGTGTACGAGAGAATGAGATACTTGAGAAACTTATGTCTGTTGAAAACCAGCTAGAACATCATGGAAAGGCAGCAGATCGTGCTTCTACAAGATGCCTTGAGCTTGAATCATTGCACCAGTCTTTGCTTAAGGACTCAGAGCTAAAACTCCAGGAATCAGTAGAAAGCTTGACCCAAAAGGATTCAGAAGTTAAACAGCTACATGAAAAAGTAAAGTATCTTGAAGAACAAACGATAGTTTATCAAGATCAGGCAGTAGCAGCAACTCAAGAAGTGGCCTTACTGAAGGCTGAACTTGAGACAAGTGCAGCAACATTGGTCTCCCTGGAGACAAAAGTTGAGGAACTTAATAGAAGGCTCTCAGAAACTGAAATGAAAGTTGAACAGTCATATTCGGAGAACGAAATGTTAACTGGAACAAATTCAGAGCTCAAAAGAGAGTTGGAAGCTCATCGAAGCAAAGTTAATGAGATCAGTGAGTTGTTGAACTCCATTCATGCAGAGAAGGAAGCAACTGCTGAACAACTTTCTTCTCATGTCAAGACTATAGAGGAATTGACTAATGAACATTCGAGAGGGTTGGAGCTCAAGTCTGCCACTGAATCCCGGATTAAAGAAACTGAAGCCCAGCTGCAAGAAGCTCTTGAGAGGTTGACACAGAGTGATTCTGAAGCCAAAGACCTGAAAGAAAAGCTGTTTGCACTTGATATCGAGCTTAGAAGTTGCGGGGAACAGCTTGGCGATCTAACTGTTTTGGCAGAAAATAGGAAGGTGGAGTTGGAAGAAGTCTTACTGAAAATGCAGAACTTGGAAAGCCTTGTACAGGAAACAGAAAGCAAGACTCATCAATTTGAAACTGAGAATGAAAGCTTAGCGAGTACAAATATGGTTCAGTCACAGAAGCTGGCAAATTACGAGACAAAAGTTAACGAGTTAGAAACTGCATTGAATGCAGCTATTTCTGAGAAAGAGGAGACATCTGTGCAACTTCATACTTCAAGGAAAACAGCAGAAGATCTGATGCAAGGGTTTGGTTCTGAGAGAGAAAAGCTTCAATCCCAGGTTATTAACATTTTATATTTACGGTTTCTATCAGTCATCCTTTTATAAAGTCTAGGTATATTATATCTTTCTAGAAGGAATGATAATCTTAAATTGTGAATGTAAAAGTTCTTTATGCTAAGAAGGAAGCATTATACAGATATCTTCAGTCATGGAAGAGAATGCCGTGCTCAACGAAACGTATCAAAATGCAAAAGAAGAACTCAATGCTGTTAAAATACATGTCGAAGAACTGAAGGAAAGGGAAACTTCTCTAAGTGATGAGATCGAAAACTTTAAATTGGAGGTGACTGAGAAAACTATTTTACATGATCTAATTTAAAATTCTCGATATCCAAGGCCAAATTGTAGGAAGTTATAATATTGTCTTTTTCTCCCAAATTTCTGCTACACATAACTAATCTGAAAGTTTCTTATTGCCAACTTCCATACATATCAGATCAGAAGCATGGCATTAGCAGCTGGAGAAAAGGACGTAGTACTAACTTCTAAACTGGAGGAGCATTCAAACATACTCAGAGAGAAAGACAATTTAAGTGAACAGATTAATAAACTTCAGCAGGATCTCATTGTTGCTCACAGCATGGTAGCCGAGCAGGTTCCTTTTCTAACCATGATTTAAGAAAGATTTCTTGTTTGTCTTTTTAGTTACGTGTAGTATGTAGTTAGTAACTGCCAATGTTCTGAATAACAAATTAGGTTGTTCAGGGTTTTATATGAATTTGACCAAAATTTTCATTAAAAGGTCCTATTTGATCATCAATTTTTTATAACCATAAACAAATTTAACAAGCATTTTATTTTGCGTTATTACAACTTCTTCTGGAAGGTTACTTCTTATTTATTTATTATGGGATAAGATTAAAGGATAATATACGAAATGAGTGTATCCATAGGAAGTTAGATGTGACACAAGTTGAGGACAAGATGAGAGAAAATCGACTTAGGTGGTTTGGGCATGTGCAACGTAAACCAATAGATATTCCAGTAAGGAGCGATAATATAATAGTTAATGGAACCGCTAGAACTAGAGGTAGGCCTAAACGAACATAGTTTGAAGTGTTAAAGAAGCATATGGATTTTGTTAGCATTACAGAGAACAAGGCCCTTAACAGAGCCGAATGGAAGGAGAGGATTCAAATAACCGAGGCCAAAAATTTGGAAAGGCTTTATTTTTGTTGTTGTTGTATGAGATAACGATACTAGGTAGTATGTATTTAATATGGGATAAGATACTAATTCACCTTTATGGCTAACCTTCCTGTTATGCATATGGATTTTGGCGAGCCTCTACGAGCTTCTCTCTTTTGGGGAGGTCCTGTACGTGGCTCCGTTCCTTATGTAGTCTTCCTCCCCACCCCACCCCACATGTTATAAAGCCTGCAGGCCATGTCCCAAATGAAAAAGAAGATTCCATTACCCTCATATTAGCATTCTAAAAAGCCACTCAAGTTGTAGGATGAAATTGGGAAATTATAAACTTAATTGGTATGATGTTATCATATTAACAATCCGTCAGGTTCATGAATCCAGCATGAATGTGCAGCGTGAAAAAAAAATGAAGGGTACTATTAGCTCCAAGCCTATAAATGTTGTGTCTACTTCTACGATTTCTAGTTTGTTTTTTGTTTTCTTTTGGTGTGAGGTTGGAGCTGTAGAGCCTGTTCTTGATCTCGTGGATGTAACTATATGTCTTCTGTGCGAGACAATTGTGTTAAATGAGGAGTTCAACGTAATTTTTTCGATATGACTCATTGAGTGCGAGAAACTTGGAAGACAAAAATATACATCGTAGGTTAAGATGTAATTTATCACGAGGGAAATATACTGCAACATATGTCTCAAAGATGGAAATTATGTCTAAATGCAGTATAGTACTGTAATATTTTTCCAGTGGATCGGGATTTCTCGACACATGGCAATATTTGTGGTCTTCAGGGAGGAAAGTTTGTATATGTGATAGGTAGATTTTGAGCAAGAAGATAAAAATTATTCCGATCTGTCTGTGAGTATGTGCATAATGCATGCTCACCTATGTGCATTTGCATTTTTGATTGGGCATTTTCCCTGGTATCATAAAATAATAGGATTGATTACTCATAATAAGAGGGGCAGATATTATCAAAATGTGGCTTGGTTGCCATATTTCATTTACTTATTATCGAATTTGACTGAGATCACCTTGATCCCATCATTTTTCTCCAAAAAAAGAAGAAGAAGAATAAGAATAAGAAGAGGGGAAATATATAAGGGAGCTAGGACATATTAAATTCTCAAGTAGTTCCTGTACGATATTCTGATGGTACCATGTAATAAGAATCGGCATTAAACTTTAGGGTTTATATCTTTCTAAAGTGTTGCTTAATGATTGTGATATGTTTTAGTTTCTTCCTGAATCGGTCATTCATAGTACTTAGGAGACCCAACTATTATCTTTTTCATAACTGGTGAATGTTACTTGTTGAGCTTGGTAATGCAAAGAAAAAGTAGATGTGCATATTGTTTGTAGGAGATCGGATTTACAATCATGTTAGCTTATTTTGGAACAGTTGCCACTAGAGGGTAGATTGCAACTCAATGATACTTTCTAATATTTCTCCGTGTTGCATATTTTAATTCCTTTGTAATGAACTTGATCTTTGAGCAGAGGGAAATGGGTTCCAAAATGGAGCTCGAGAGGGAGGCTGCCATAAAGCAGTCATCAGCTGGGAAGGATGCTGAAAGCCAACGTGCTTCTCTTCTAGAGAAACAAGTCGAAGATCTTAAGCAGCAATTGCATATAGCTGAAATACAGTACAAAGAGAAGGTAAGGACTGTAATTCAAATAGCTTAGCTTCTAAGTGGTATATACGGCTTCAATGTGAACGTTATTTCCTATATAAAACTCATTTTCACGTTTCTCTCTACTCTTCATAATCTAGAGGAATTTATAGGGTTATTTTGGTTGCACGAGCTTGAAGGTAGTACGTCTTTGCATAGCAAACTGGTGTAATAGGTGTTGCTGTAGATTCTTTGCAGACTATTTTTTTTGTCCTTGAACTTCATTTGAGTAAATCATCTCGGGGAGACACCCAAGTGACCCAACAATTCAACTTCCTAAAGAGTAAACAAATTTCTTGAAGCTTCACCTTTACACTACCATACAGGGACAACCTTGCTATGCATTGTCTGGCATGACCTCGACGCAGCACTATCACAAATTTCCTAAAGAGTGAACAAATTTCTTGAAGCTTCACCTTTACACTACCGTACAGGGACAACCTTGCTATGCATTGTCTGGCAAGACCTTGACACAGCACTATCACAAGGTTTGGCCATTTGATTATCTGGCTTTGCCAACTTGCAGCAGGCCTAACAGCCATGCACCTTGCCAATAACCTTCCAGTTTTATGACATAGTTGTGTATTATATGGTTCGGTCTTCAATTAACTGGCAATATTTGGTATGAAACAAAAGTTATTTGTTATTGATTGCTAACTGTACTTAGAAATTGGTTGGACTCTGGCCTAAAGTTACAGGCAGTTTAGATTTCCTGACATGATTTAGAGTTAGTATTATTGCTAGTCTTTGAGACCTTAAGAAACTAGTACTACTTCTGGTGAACAATATTTGTATTTTCAACTCCATATACAAGTATGACAATTCCACTATATGAATATTAGTTGTTTCCTATATTTGTTCTGGTCTACCCATACGCTGCTGTTTAAACATTTCAGGTTGCTGAAGAAAGCAAAAAGTTTGAGGACCTTAATGCCGAGCTAGACAATTTGAAGCAGCAATTGCATCAAACTGAAGAGCTCAAGAAGACAATTGCCGAACTACAGAACAAGCTCGAGATGGAGAGAACAAAATCGTCAGAACAGGCAAGTTTAACATTTCCCCTCCAATAATCCATATCTATTAGTGTGAAATTTATTCGCTTTTATTAGATGTATTACTAATTTATTTATTTGTTTATAGGTGAAGGATGGAGTGGAAGTGAAATCCAGAGAACTCGGATTCGAAATACCATCACCCTCAAAAAGGAAGAACAAGAAAAAAAGCGGGGCAGTGAACCAGACTGCAGAGGTGGCTCCAGTAACTCTAACTGCATCACGGCCTTCTGGGTTGATGGCCTTCAAGTTCATCCTGGGGACAGCTCTCGTGTCTGTGATAGTAGGGATCATCCTTGGCAAGAAATACTAGAACAATAATGTACTGTGTGTATCTTCTCCCAGTTTTCCTTTCAAGAAAACCAGAGGGAAATAAAGAGAACATAAAATGTAGTCTCTCTTGGCGGTGATATGATGCTTTGGGGCTGTTTGGTTCGGAGTGCGGAGAAGTGGAAAATCCGGATATCGACATTTTGCTTGTTTTAGAATCATCATGCCAAGGAAAGGTACGATGAATGGGTGGTGTTGAAGTTGTCCTGGTTCTTGAAAGTCGGATGAGAATTCTATTTTTATTCATTCCCATCCTTCATACACGCAGGAGGGTTTCCTGCATGCAGCAAGCTGGTTTGTTTTGTGTTGTGAATCTGTACACTTGTTTTTCTTTTTTCCTGTAAGTAGATGCTAGTAATTGTGCTCGTGATTATTCTCTATTTTATTATATTTTGTTCCTTTTTTTTTTTTTTTTTCTAACTACAAGAGCTATTATTGGAGACTAAGATTTGTGCTGAGGAATGGAAAAAAAGTTAATCTACTATGCAAATCTAGCGTATGTTTTTGAATCTCTTCATGCGGAAATATTGTTAATCTAGGAACGTCAAAACCGTGTAACTATTTACTAAGGTGGTGTTTGGTTCACTGTAATGTATGTACATGGACGGATTCAGAAATTGAAGTTGGGATGAGCTACTATAGATTAGTGTGGACTAGACATGGATTAATCCTTATAAAAAAAATAAAAAATAAAAAAAACATATAGAAAAAAAGAGATTTTTTTATTGGTTGGATCCGTCGTTGTAATGTAATTGTAATCGTAATAGAATCGTGGTTGTAATGTAATTGGGTTTGTAATGTATAGGAGTTCAAGGTGTGTAAACGGGCGGGCCGGTCCGGAACCCACCATAGGCCCGGTCCGGTCAACGGCCCAGATCCGGTCAACGGATCGGCCTGCTCTGGCCCACTCCTCCCACGGGTCCGGGCTGGGTCAGAGGATCTGACCCGCAAGTCCGGCCCAGTCCATCCTCTTGTCTGGCCTGCCCAATTCAGGCTTCTTCGATTTTTTTTTTTTAGGAAATAATAATCGTAATATATATATATATATATATATATATATATATATATATATATATATATATATATATATATATTAAAGTAAATAAAAAAACTTAACCGGACCGGCCCGAAAAAAAAATCAAAAAAATATAAATTTTATATATAAAAAAAAAATCTGGCAGGTCCGGTCCGACCGTGGACTGGCCCGGACCCAGACCGGTTCAGCCCGGTTCTACCCAGACCGGTTCAGCTCGGTCCGCCGCTCTCTTCGGGTTGAGCCCGGTCTGGACCGGACCCGGTTGACCTGGGCCGCGGACCGACCCAATACACACCTCTAATTGGAGTTACAATTAAATTACCATGTTTGGTTGGAACATGTAATTAAACATGTAATATAATATCAATTACATTCAAATGTTTGGTTTAATATGTAATGTAATAGAATAATAGTTGTTATTTGTATCATTTTGACAAATATACTATTGACATATATATATATATATATATATATATATATATATATATATGTGGTCAAAGTTCACATTTATATTATAAGAGAAAAAAAAATCTTGATATGATTTTTCTTTTATATTTTTTAAAACAATTCTGCATGGTTTTGTTTTTGTCATATATTATTTTATTTGGTTAAACTTAAAATTTATATTTTATTTTTATACAATTATGCATAAAAAGGGTTTTTTTATATATTTTTTTTGTTTTGCTTGCAATCAATCCATAGAGTAACGAATTCTTATATGGCCAACTAATTGGACAAATATTTCAAAAGAATAAATACACTATAGTTTGCTTTTTTTTGAAAGGAATTTTTCTTCCATTTACCATATGGATATTGTAGTAAAATTGTAATCGTGCACTAGATTTTTTTTAACATTAAACTAGTGATTATGAGAATCCAATGAAAAATTGCAAATTTATTGTTGGTATTTTTGCCTTTGGACTAGTGAAAGATAGTCCCACATTGACACACCACCAAATGGATATCTCAATATAATACTTTGTATGTATTGAGGTGTGCACATGGGGGTGTAATGGGACAGATGTGGGTGTCATGTGAGAGTGTTTTCCTAGGAGAAAAAAATGAATAACTCCTCAAAGAAAGAATTTATGTTTTTTGTCACTCTCTTAGAAAAATTTTCGTAGGAGCTAAGTCCCAATTGTGCTTAGCGACTCGGACTCGGTCTCGGACTCGGACTATGCAGGTTGCATACATGGTTGCTGCGTATGTGCGATATGCACGGTTATGCGCATATACGTGCATGCGCGACATATGCGGCTATGCGCAAATGCATGTCTGCGAGTATGCGCGGATGTGCTGTTGTGTTGTTATGCGCATGCGTGGGCTGCGTTGATTACACGTGACTCTGTTGATAGCGAAATTTAGAATATCAATCCTTTTTTTGGGAGTTGGTATTTTAGTCCCACATCGTCTAGGAGTGGATATGGGTTTTCACCCTTCTCTATAAATAGAGTCCTTATGCCTCCTTTTGGAGAAATACCAAAAATTCATATGAGAGGAGTCTAGGGAGTCCGTTCCAGTCACACACAGAGGTGACTATAAGCATTCCAGAAGTTCTCTTGTGAACTTGCTGGCTCCTGGGAGCAGATCGTCTATAGATGGTGAATCTTACTTTGAGCAACGGTGGTCTTCACTACCCCAGCAAGAATAATTTTTTATTCTGTTTTCTTCTCTCTTCTTCTAGTTGTAAATGTTCTGGCCCAATTCCAACTGCGTTTGCAAGGAAGAACGTGGTTTGGTTCTTGAGTTCTGTGATCTAGAATGAGTTGTAATCTGGTTTGGTAGTTGTAATCGATAATAGTTAGAGAGGGAACCTTGTGGGTGAACCTTGATCTTGCCTTTATTAGAAGGAACACTGTGGGTGAACCCTTGATCTCGCCTTCATCAGAGGGAACCCTGTGGATGAACCCTTTGTAGGATCATATGGGCAACTCTAGAGGGGGGGGGGGGGTGAATAGAGTGTGTGTGTGTGCAGCGAAAAATAATCACCAATTAAAAAAGTTAAGTCTAAGGCCAACTTATAAACTGTAGTAATAAGTAATAATCAGAGTGTAAACAGAGTATAAGTAAAGTTTAGAAGAGAAAACGCAAACACCACGATGTATACTGGTTTTCCTCTGAGAGAACTAGTCCAGTCCCGAGAACTCTTGCTCGGAGTTTTATCCACTATAATTGTAGTGCCCGGCACCACGTTGAAACTATGTACAAGAGATATCGCTTTGTTGGCTCGAGCGGAAGCCTTCTCGAAGAGTTTTTCGATCGAAATACAAGACGATTGATCTGGGTGAGTGGGCAGAACTTCATTCTCTATTTCTTGCATGCCTTAATAATGAATCTGAGTTTTTGAAATGCTTGTTGCTAAGTAGAGAATGTTCGCATGAGAATGATAGAACGAGAACCTACATGCTTAACTAGAAAACTTGTATGCTTGTCTAAAAGAGATAGAACCATTGCCATGCTAAGTCAAGATAGAAATGTTGTATGCTAAGTTACACGGTCACCGCTATCGAACAAACCTTGCCATACTAAGTAAAAGAATAGAATGTTGCATACTAGGTCACACTGACACGGTTATCAAACTAACCTTGCTATGCTAATAAGAAGAGTAAAAGAATGATTGAACATGACAATATATGGTATGTTAAACAAGACTAGAACTGCATACTTAGCTAGAAGAGATAAAAGAACCATGCCATGCTTGCTTAAATTAGAGATCGTTTATATGTTTGCTTGTCATTGATGCAAAAAGATAGAACTATATGAATAACTCGTAATATGCTAAAGATGATTGATATGATTGAGAAGAGACTAATAGTGCTCCCTGAGGTATGGTCCTTGTGATCTAGTGCGGTGTGCTATTAGTTGTGTGTAAAGAAGATTGAACCTATCGCTTGATTGATAAGAAAAAGAGTTAGAATTTGCTTGATCATTGCTTGCTTGCATTATAGAATTATCTGATAGATGTTTCATGTCATGTATTGGTCTCGGACAACTTG
The DNA here is from genome assembly GCA_036927795.1 of Iris macrosiphon. Taxonomy (NCBI): domain Eukaryota; kingdom Viridiplantae; phylum Streptophyta; class Magnoliopsida; order Asparagales; family Iridaceae; genus Iris; species Iris macrosiphon. The sequence goes on along the minus strand of JAYESA010000003.1, from coordinate 101,963,767 downwards.
TGCACAAGGTTTATCTCTCGAACGGTTCCTGGGGCACTGGGGATCGGTCGGTTTGGAAGATATTTTGTTGCACCCTGAGGTATACGGTCCTTGTGATTTAGTGGGGTGTTGTGTCTATTAGTGAAAAGTGGATCCATGATGTCACAACTGCTAGTATTTGTGTTTGTGAAGAGCTGAACCCTGAGTCACAGCTGTTGACATACGCGCGTGCTAGTGCAGAGCTGAATCTTGAGTCACCGCTACTAATCATGGGGCAACCCATGGACCATCATGTAGTTAGGGCGCATGCTAGGTTAGCCTTCTTGCATACCTAACTGTTTGATGCAGAGACGAACATGGAATAAAACCTTTATGTATATGCAAATTATTGCTAACTTGTATGTCTGTTGCAGGGATAACCATTCGACAAAGGGTAAGAGTCAATGAATAAGTGATGTATTAATTTTTGATTATAGCTTGAATTGTGTACTTCCCTTAGACTTGCATGTTTTACTTGAATATGCTACTGTCCATTGAACTGAGATGAATAGTCCACTAGAGATAGCTTATGTTCCAAAAGAGTTAATAAAATATGGCTTACGATACATGTTGCGCACTGCACGATAGAATACTATCCCTATTGTATGCCTGAATATATTGAATATGCAAACTATTTTCAAAGATATGTTTTAGAAAGAAGTAATCTGACTCTAATCTTGTATTGCATGAAATGAACCTGGGTAAAAGTAGCAATATCACTAATACTAAAATATTTTATAACATGTTTACTTAGTGTTGGTTTTAGAGAGTGTTGCTTATGTTCGTTGCTTTTATACTCACCAATACTTTCCCCAAAGTGCTGACCCCCACTAGTTTGCTTGTCCGCAGGTTCTGGATTGTCTGTAGAAGCGATATCATATTCTCATCCTTAGGAGCCAAAAATCTGGAGTCGATGCCTTGAGCTATATCAAAATATTTTGAGTGCTTTTGTATAAAGGGATGTAATATATGGAACAATGTCATTGAAATCGAGACAAAAAGCTTGAGCGAATTGTAATCACGGCCAAGCGCCATTTATAACACATCTTGAATATCAATAAAGAGCTTATTTTTCTTATGCTATTGTGTTCTTTACCATTCTGCAATGTTGTGCCACTGCTTCTTACTCTGAATAGCTTATTTTGTCCTTGTTCAAGCCTTGGCCTTGTGCAAGCGTAACTTAGTCTTGCATGGCATCACGCCCATGCGAGGACGATCGATTTTGTAAGGCGCTAAGCAAGGACGATCGGCCCCTTACAAGAATCGGGGCGTGACAATAATCACCAATAGTGAATCACAAGCTTTGAGATGAAGGCTTGCAGACTTCTTACAACATCGAGCTTTGATCCGAAGGCTCAAAAGACTTCACACGTGCGTTTGATGCGAAGGGCACGTCGACTTCAAACTTATATGTAAGACGAACTTGTAAACCAAGCTTTACAACTCAATCAGACTTCTAAATCGGAACCGTGTTGGCACTAGAAGATTGGGAGTTGATATTGGGAATATGAAGGTTTATAGCTCAGAATAGAATAGGAAAGTGAAATGCTTTGAGTGAATGACTTGATTGAAATGGTATGAATTTTACTTTATTTATATGGTTTTTCTGAACCGAGTTCGGGTAGAATTCAGATGCCCAACATTCAAAAATTCGAACGATAGAGCCTGGTCATCCGGAAGAGGAGGCTGACTCAGTTTTCTGGTTTGACCCTGCCTGAGTTCGGTCCGAACTCTGTTGGTCAGTTTCCAGAGAGTTTGGTCCAGGTTTGGTTTGGTTCAGGCTGTTTTGAGTGGACTAGATTCTGGTTTAATATGGGTTTGATCTCCTAGTGCTAACACGAACCTGATGTATATTTGGTCCTATAAACAAAATATAAAATACATAACAAATATGAAAGACTAAGAGCACTATGATGACGCCAATCTTCTGATATGTCTGATGACTTGAAGACGTATTTTCCTTGATGGTAGTCGTCCAAAGATAAACAGATATGGAAATCTGAATACCTTTCGGGAGCTTCACCCCCGAACCCCCCACCAGGGGCGCTGCCCCCTCGACCCCCGTCCGCTTACTGGTAGCGGAACCCCCGAGTGCGAGGCTCCGGATAAGTCGTAGGCATTTAGACAAAATTTTCTAGTATAACACTGTCTTTGCCTCATCATCTTTTCTTCATTGCATATGCCCATTGGTTTTATGCAAATACATGTTAAACGAACAAAGCAATACAGTACAAAAGCAATATATAATAACATTTAAGATCCGCTATGGACAATACTGAGTTTAAGTACAAGTTACTATAGTGATTGTACAATTATCATAATGCTAAACTTAATCGATTAGCCACATTCAAAAAAATTAACTTAAACATTGGGCCAACAATCTTTCCCTTTTTGATTATGGCAAATCAGTTTAAGATAGATATAATCGATGCATATATCAAAAACAATAAGCACAAATCACTATACGTATACTGTTTAAACATATACTTACATACTTAAACTTACTGTTTAAACATATACTTACATACTTAAACTTACTTTTCCTCTTTGACATGATAAAAAGAAGAAGCTCCCCTGTAATAGGAGATGTTACCAAGGCTTGTACTTATGCAAAAGCTCCCCCGTAGTATATGAGTTGTTGACGAATATACACAAAATAACTTAGTTTACGACTCCCCCGCAAACAAAAAATATATCATAAAGACAAGGTTAGTAACATAAAACATTTAACATGATCATGTGGTAAATGAAGAATGAGTAGCTAAAATGTCAACTTAAGAAATCATGTAGAACAATGACTTATATACTTACCAATTGATAGTAACTAAATGCAGACATACATAGCATAAAAAACATAAGAACATTGGGCAATAATTTAGTCATATGCAAAAGATAATTCTCAAATATCCCAACTTAAAGATATATGTCAACTAAATCTCAAAGTTAGGAGGCATACATGAAAGAATTTAAACACTAAAAAAAATATGTAGTAGAAAAAAAAATGCATATCATTGCAACTAACCAAAGTCTAAATTTAAACTAAGTAATATAGTTATGAGACAATTAGAAATACCCAAAGTGACTAGTAGTGCTTATTATAATGTCACAGTCTATACTAAAAATTGTCAACTTTAAGTCAAAAATAGGGCTCAGATTCACTATTGTATTCGAGAAATAATTTACATATAGACCTTAACAAATCATTATTCAATAAAGTGTTGATCAGTTATACGTGGATATTAGCTTATAATTTGTTGATTATTAGTGCTTATTATAGTGTCACAGTCTATACTAAAAGTTTTTAACTTTTCAAAGATCTGTGCCCAGGTGTGAATATTGACGTATCGATCATAGTTTGTCAATTATCAAAATAGGGGAGATTGTTGGCCCAAATGGGTAACCGTCAACTCGATTTCTATAATCCACTAACTATGATCTAGTATGACTCAATACTACACATAAATTGATAGTCGTTGCATCTCTGTTAGTTCGCTGAAGATGATGCTGCAAATGAACAAGCTGTGTTATCTGAGTTTGTATTTTATATTTTATTGAGTCTAGAAAAGAGTTGTACATTGGATCGTGTTGGCACTAGGAGATCAAACCCATATTAAACCAGAATCTAGTCTACTCAAAATAGCCTGAACCAAACCAAACCTGGACCAAACTCTCTGGAAACTGACCAACAGATTTCGGACTGAACTCGGGCCGAACTCGATCAGGGTCAAACAAAAAAACTGAGTCAGCCTCCTCTTCCGGATGACCAGGCTCTAACATTCAAATTTTTGAATGTTGGGCATCCGAACTCTGCCCGAACTTGGTTCAAAAAAACCCTATATATAAAGTGGAATTCCATACCATTTCTATCAAGTCATTTACTCAAAGCATTTCACTTTTCTATTCTATTCTAAGCTATAAACCTTCATATTTCCAAGATTAACTCCCAGCCTTCTAGTGCAAACACGGTTCCGATTTAGAAGTCTGATCGAGTTGTAAAGCTTGGTTTACAAGTTCATTTTCTATACAAGTTTGAAGTCGGCGTGTCCTTCGCATCAAATGCACGTGTGAAGTCTTTAGAGCCTTCTGATCAAAGCTCGAATTTGTAAGAAGTCTGCAAGCCTTCGGATCAAAGCTTGTGATTCACTATTGGTAATTATAGTGGATAAAACTCCGAGCAAGAGTTCTTGGGACTGGACTAATCCTCTCAGAGAAAAACCAGTATACATTATGGTGTTTGCGTTTTCTATTCTAAACTTTACTTATACTCTGTTTACACTCTGATTATTACTTATTACTACAGTTTATAAGTTGGCCTTAGACTAAACTTTTATTTGGTGATTATTTTCGCTAAACTCTATTCACCCCCTATAGTGTTGCCATACGATCCTACAAGTCAACACCCAAGGAGAAGACGATTGCACTTAAAGTTTAATACAAGAAGATCGTCGATAAAGAATCCGAAGATGATGAATCTGATAGTGAAGAACAAGCTCTCACGGTCAAAAAATTCAAACAGTTCTTGAAGTTCAACAAAAGAAGCAAAGACTACATCAAGAAAGACTGCCCGTCAGCAAAGGAGGAAAACAGATATAAAAAATCCGCAAAACGACCATCCTTTCGAAAGTACGCTAACACAAGCATTTGGCACAAAAGCGAAGCCAGCGACTCAGACGATGATAAATCACAAGACGCTGCCAATATTTGTCTAATAGCTTTTGATAAGGTATCTGACAACACCCTTTATGACGATTTTACTTTTAATGAATTGGGTGATACTTTTAGTGATCTTCTTAGTGACCACAAGACACTTTTAGATAAATACAAGGATACCAAGAAGTAACTCAAAGCAAACAATCTAGAGATTAATATATTGTCTACACTTTTAGATGATATTAGAGAGACAAAATCATCTAGCAACACAAATGAATTGCTTGCTATTAGATTAAACTTGTGTGAAGATTTACTGAGTATTGAACAGAAAGACAATGACTATTCCAAGCTTATGTAAAAGTTTATGATAGAGAAGAAGAAAAATAGTTTTGCACTTATTAGATTAGATGCCTTGACTACTAAATATACTGAACTGTATGACACATCCAAAAAGTTAAAAATTAGATTAGAAAAACAACCTGTATAGAACGCTTCCCAATCTAATACGAGTCACTCAAAACCTAAGATACTCATAAGACACAGCCCAAGAAGCCCAAACCTTCTAATCATGCATTCTATTACAAGTATCCACACACTTCTCATAAGACCACACAACATGCCTATTATACTAAAATTAGTTTCAATCATTTTGTTAATGCTGAATGTCATTATTGTGGTACTAATGGTCATATCTCTTCATTCTGTAAAATTTAAAAATTGGTTAGTATGAACGTATACAAGTGGGTACCAAAGACTAACACTCCAGGACCCTTCATGAAATGGGTACTGTAGAAGAGAATAATAGATTAGTTCTCATTAGTGAAAAATGATAAATATTAATAAGAGAGGCTGACCCCTCTCTTTATTATTCTATCCGATGTGGGACTAAAGCCCATTACCTAATATAACGCTTAACACCCTCCCTCAAGCTGGAGCTTATATATCAATCATGCCCAGCTTGTTACATAAAAATTATACCCGAGGACCCAAAATAGTTTTCGTAAAGATATCAGATATCTGATCACCGGTTCTCACGTGATATAACTTTATCATTCCTTTTTTATACTCATCACGGACGAAATGGGCATCAATTTAAATGTACTTCATCCTTTCATGAAAAGAATTTGCAAATTTATGAAACCTGGTGGACGACAGGATTGGTAGCAATATGCATAGTAGATTGGTTATCACACCACATATTTGCTGCTTTAGATCCTGCTTCTTCTCCCAGCTTTTGTAGAAGATGCTATAGATATAATACTTTTGCCCTGCCATGAGTAATGGCTCAATATTCTGCTTTGAAACTTGATCGTGCTATCATACTCTGCTTCTTACTTTTCTACGATACCAAGTTTCTGCCAATAAATATCGAGTAACCAAACTTAGATCGTCTATCTGTCAGGCTGGTACCCCAGTCAGTATCAGTAAAACACTCAATATTTGTATATCCCTGGTTCTCCATGCGAATTCCTTTTCCAAGATTCTGGACTAAATAGTGCAAAATTCTGAGAACTGCTTACCAATGTGGAACTCGTGGAGAAGACATAAATCTACTTGCAACACTGATGGCAAAGAAAATATCCGGACGAGTCATAACTACCAGGTAGTTGAGTTTTCCAACCACTCGACGATATTGATCCGGATTCGTCATCAGGACCCCCTCGCAGGGGGGTAACTTTTCTCCTGGGTCCATTGGCGATGTTGCACCTTTGGCTTGCATCATTCCTGCATCATTTAGTATATCTAGAACATACTTTCTCTGTGATATGACAATATTCTTCTTTCTCCGTACAACTTCAACACCCAAGAAGTAGTTTAATGAGCCTATATCCTTTGTCTGAAACTGTTATCCTAGAAACTTCTTCTGTACCGCAATGCCCTGATTATCGTCTCCTGTGATCACAATGTCATCAACATAAACACCAAGTAGAATCATTCCTGTCGATGTATGTCGATAAAATACTGAGTGATCCTTCTCCGATTGACGCATGCCAAACTGAGTGACCACATCTGTAAACCAACCAAACAATGCACGAGATGATTGTTTGAGACCATACAGGGCCTTCCTCATATGACACTTTACCCTCTCTTGCAACGAACCTGAAAGGTTGTACCACAAATACCTCTTCATCAAGGTTCCCCATGGAGGAAGACATTCTTGATATCCAGCTGGAGTAGCGGCCAGTCATAGCAAACAACTAAGGCCAATAGTATGGGTACAGAGGTCATCCTGGCAACTGGAGAGAATGTCTCAAAATAATCCTCGTCATAAGTTTGTGAATATCCTTTAGCCACCAAACGAGCCTTTAGTCGATCAGGACTGCTATCTAGTTTCACTTTGATCGTGAATAACCTAATTCAAATTATTTTGCTCCAAAGCAAAGATATCCATGGAGGCGGTTCGTCCTATTCAGATATTCACGACCAAGTCCATTTGCATCCGACAACCTGTTTACTAGACGACAAATTTACCAAGTCCCAAGTATAGTTCTCCCGAAGTGCATTCATCTACTCTTCCATAGCAGCATGCCAACCGGGATATTTGAGACCCTCCTCGACAGAATTAGGAATCTGAATCTCATCAATAGTAGCTATTAAGGACTGAGTGTAGCTCATAAGCCCTTTATAGTTTTTAATATACAAGGGATGATCACGATAGGCACGCCGAGGTCGAGCTGGTGGAAAAGGCAGAGCCGAAGGTGGAGACGAATCAGGCAGCCAGAGGAGGAGGAAGACTTTGTGACCATGGGCATTATCTGCGATGATCGATCGGGCGACGGCGGTGCAGACCTAATCGGTGTTTGCGGACCGTCGGACTGGAGCACTGGCTCGGTAGGGGAGGGCAGCCTAACAGTGGGTTGTTGTGCTTGAACCGGGAATAACAAAAAGTCCACTTCTGGATAAACTTGGGGCACTTGTCCTGGAGTTTTTGAAAGTGGAGGAAACTCGATTTCAATAAAGATAACATCCTGAGAGAAAAAATACCTCTTCAAGACAGAAGAAAAATACCGATACTCTTTCTGATCCTTAGGATACCTAAGAAAAATATATTGGATAGCCTTTGGATCTAATTTAGAAAGAGTTGGTCGGGTATCCCTATCATAACACAAGCAACCAAATATTCGGAGAGGTAGAGGAAATGGCTCTCGTTTGGGATATAACCTAGAGAAGGAAGTATCCCCATTGATGACAGACGAAGGCATGCGATTAATGAGATAGCAAGCCATAAGAGCGGCATTTGACCAAAATCTTTTTGGAGTACGTGCTTGGAACTTAAAAGAACGCGTTATTTCTAAGAGATGATGATTTTTACGTTCAGCCACACCATTTTATTGTGGTATGTAAGGACATGAAGTTTGGTGGATGATGCCATTCTGAGATAAATGAGACACAAAATCATGAGACATATACTCACGACCATTGTCACTTCGAACACATTTAATCGGAATACCAAATTGTGTTCTAATTTTCGCATAAAAATTGTACCAAATGTTAAATAATTTGGAGCAATTTTTTATTAGATAAACAAAAGTGACACGTGAGTAGTCATCAACAAAGGTAACAAAGTACTTGAATCCAATCACAGATTCCACCAAACAAGATCCTTATATATCGGAATATACTAACTCGAAGGGAGCGGAAGCAATTTTATTCTGACTAACCGGATAGGAAACCTGGTGATGCTTCGCCAAGCTAGATGACTCACAATAAAAAGAAACATCTACAGATGGATATATTTTATGGAGTGCTTGGACAGATGGATGTCCTAACCGGCAGTGTAACTCAAAAGGATCAAGTTGCACACCACCACAGGCAACATATGAAGTTTCGTCAAACATGTATAAGCCTCCAGCCATATACCCCCTACCAATAATCCTTTCAGTCGTTAGGTCCTAAAAAATACAACCATCAGAAAAGAATGTTACCGATCAGTGCATATCGTGAGTAATCCAACTAATTGAGAGTAAGCTGAATGTGTTTCCAGGGGTATGTAGTACATAATGTAGTGACAGTCACAAGGAAAGATGGGCAAATCTTTTTCCATGGACTGTCAGTGAACCACCTTTGGCACATGTAATATTAGACATACGAACAACTGGTACATAGTTTCGTATCATACCTGCATCACCTATCAAGTGAGCAGACGCACCAGAATCCAGGACCCACTGTTTCGATTGTACCACACATGCCGTTGAGTACCCTGCGGTGGACGCAGTAGAAGAAGCTTTACCTTGACGTTGATCTCGAAACTCAATAAAGTCTGCATATGTGTTATCAGTCATTTGGATGGATCGTCCGCTAAGATCAGGAGTATCTGAGGTAACGTTGGCGGCAGGAGCTTTAGTGCATTGCCATTGAAAATGACCCTGTAGGCCACAGTTGAAGCATGTGCGCAGTTGACCTCTATCACGACCGTAATGCCTCGTTCACCATCATGACCACCATTTTGGCCACCACATCATCCACCACGACCACTACGAAATACAGTACGAGCGGCACCAAGAGCAGATTGATCAGCATGAGCATTACTTGAAGAGGTCTCCATGATCTTTGCTTCCCGTAGGACACGAAAATAAACTTCCATTAGAGATAAAACCTTGGCTCCAGCAATTATCTGAGAATGAGCTGAGTCTGCATCATGACGAAGAGAGGCAATATATGCCATCACATGAAGCTGCTCATATTGAGCCATCGCTTCATTGATATCCGTCGTCAGAGGTAATATACGGTCAATTTTATCAACCATAGCCTTAAAAGTCCGGAAGTGGTCCTTATGAGACTTGTCATCCTGTTTTGCCCGGTAGACGCCGACAACCAAGTCATAGATACGAGACAAATCATATTTTTCATCAAACTCTGTGCTAGAACCTCCCATAGCTCCTTTATTATATCCGTATTTTGAACCACGTCCTCGACCAATGGTTCCATGGAGTTCATCAACTATGAAAATAGTCGACTATCATCCGTCTTCTACTACTCAAACATGGGATCAGTCATCTTCAGAGGATTGTCGGTCAGATGCTTGGACAACCGCATACCGCGAAGTATCTTCTCAACCTTCTTCTACCATGTTGAGTATCCTTCTGGTCCGTCTAATCGCCGATCGATGAGTCAAATCGAAGAGATCGCTGTGCCAGTGTTCGTTGGTCCCGCTAATGTATTTTCGATTCTGGTATTACTACTAGCCGCCTCAGAGTTTGTCATAATGCTCTTGATTCGACCATTGTTGAATCTTTCCAACCCTAATAATTATAACAACTTTACCAGTGCTCTATCAACGTAGCCATAACCGGTACGCACATGGAAAAAAAAGATCGTATGGGGATCACACAAGCTGAGACACAGAAGTAACCCAGGTCACTCTCTGTGTAGATCTTGATACGGATATCAGGGTAGGAAGAAAACAGATCCACGTAAACAATCAACTTGTCTACACTTAACTCTTGAAGTAGGAACAGAGGTTGTGCAAACAAATCATTGTCTACCCTCTGGCCTCGATATACACTTCTGAAGTTGTAATCTAGGAACATAGGTTGTGCAAATAAATTATTGTCTACCCTCTGGCTTCGATATACGATATTTTTTTAGACAAAAAAGAGGGGCGGTGACTGCATATTAGGGTTAGGGTTTTGGGCTGCTAGGGTTAGGGTTTTGGGCTGCTGGAGGCAGAGGGGGGTTGACAGAGAGGGGTGGCCGTGAGGGGGGTTAGGCTGTTGGAGGGGGGTCGACAAGGTGGAGGGGGATCGTGTGGGGGGGGGGGGGGGGTCAACAGGTGGTGTGGGGTTGCGTGGCAGCATGAGGGGGTCTTGGAGCAGGGAGGCCGGGGGGGGGGGTCGGACAGGGAGGCTGGGCCTTGGAGGGGCAGGCGGGTTCTGGGGCGTCGATAGGGGGCAGCGGGTGGCGGCGGGGAAGCAGGGAGCAGCGGCGGCGATGACTGGGAAGCGGGTGGCGGAGGAAAGGAGGCGGAGGGGGGGGGGGAGTAGGGTTAGGGTTAGTGTTAAGATTTTTTTTTTTGGAGAGAGGGGTGGATGGTTATGGCTCTGATACCATGTAGAAGAGAATAATATATTAGTTCTCATTGATAAAAAATACTACATATTAATAGTAGAGGCTGACCCCTCTCTCTATTATTCTACCTGATGTGGGACTAAAGCCCACTACCTAATATAACGCTTAACAGGTACCAAATGTTATATCTGCAAATTATTTTGTAGGTGGACCGTCCTTCCCATTCTAAAAGTAAATGGATTCTCGACAGCGGTTGCTCAGGGCACATGACCGGTGTCGCATCTCGATTCATAATACTGTCGATAAAGAAAGAAGAATATGTTTCCTTCGACAACAACTTAAAAGGGTACATTATAGGTAGATGCCTATACGCCAATAAAGAAGAAAGTTGGCTATGGCACATGCGTCTAGGACACGCCAATATGGACAAAATTGTAAGACTATCTACTAAAAAGCTGGTGAGAGGCTTACCAGATATTATTTTCAAGAAGGATATGGTATGTACTGAATGTGAAAAAAAAGCTACAAAATCCTCCTTTAAATTGATTAACGTTGTAAGTACTTCTCGACCTTTGCATCTTATTCATATAAACTTATTTGGACCCAGTAGAATCGTCAGTCTTGGTAGTAAATTATATGCCTTTGTGATTGTTGATGATTTCTCAAGATTTATATGAATTTTCTTTCTTGCAAATAAAAGTGATGCATTTTCTGAATTTGTAAAATTTTGTAAAAATATACAAAACGAAAAAGGCTTCATGATTACTCAAATTCGAAGTGATCATGGCGGCGAATTCAAAAATGCTAATTTTTAAAACTTTTGTGATTCAAATGGTTTTTCTCATGAAATTTTTGTCCTAGAACTCCCTAACAAAATGGTGTTGTTGAGCGGAAGAATAGAACTCTAAGCGAGATGGCTAGAGTAATGCTTAATCAATTTAACCTTCCAAAATATTTTTGGGCTAAAGATATAAATACAGCGTGTTATTTCTTGAATAGGGTTTTGATTCGACCTAAATCGAAAAAGACTCCCTATGAATTATGGTTTGATAGAACTCCATTTGTTAACTATTTCAAAGTTTTTGGTTGTAGATGCTTTATTCTTAATACCAAAGATAACTTAGGTAAGTTTGATGCTAAAGCAGATGAGGGTATCTTTGTAGGATATGCTGCCAAAATTAAGGGATATAGAGTTTTTAATAAACTTTATATAATTATTGAAGAATCAATTAACGTTACTTTTGATGAGTAAAATTGTTAAGTAGTACATGACAGTGACGATGAAGATATAATTATTAGCAAAGCACCAGCAGAAACTGCACCCAGTACCAGCTACTTGGAAAGTCTGGCAAAGAAAATGAGATTCATGACTGACCACCCAAAAAATCTGGTAATAGGTGATATAACCAAAGGTGTAAGTACCCGCTCTTCTACTAGAGATATAGCTGCTAGTGTTGTATTTATTTTTCAAGCAGAACCTAAAAATGTAGAAGAATCTTTTCATGATGAATTTTGGATTTCTGCTATGCAAGAGAAATTGAACCAATTTGAACGAATCAAGTTTGGAAACTTGTTCCCAAACCTAGTGATTACTTGGTCATTAGTACTAGATGGATATTCCAAAATAAACTTAATGCGAATGGTTTAGTCACTCGTAACAAGGCTCGACTCATAGCTCAAGGTTATAACCAAGAAGAAGGTATTGACTACGACAAGACTTATGCCCAGATGCGAGACTCGAATCCATTCGTATGTTATATGATTTTGTTTGTTTTCATGATTTTAAACTATTTCAAATGGATGTAAAATGTGAATTTTTAAATGATTTTATTAAAGAAGAGGTTTATGTTGCACAACCACTTGGTTTTAAAGATTTTAAACTCTTTAATCACGTTTTCAAGCTACAAAAAGCTCTGATACCAATTGTAGGATCGAATAAGCACCTCTAGAGGGGGGTTGAATAGAGTGCGTGCATATGCAATGAAATAAAAATGACCCAATAAAAATTAACACAATTAGCTAACAATCTAAATATAAAATGACAGTAAGTAAACTCAACTTAAACATTGGGCCAACACCCTTGACCTCGCCTTCATCTTCTGGAATTAGTAGAGGCGATAACCTTTGTTACTGTTCATCCATCTTTGGTTAAGCCTCGGGACTAACAATCTCAAAGCAAGATCCGAGTAAGATGGAGAACAACCGTGCAAGTCTTATTGACACAAGTTTTAATAAAGTTGAGAAGTTTGATAGGGAGCATTACAACATCTGGAAGAAAAAGGTCAGTGTTAATCTTCAACTCGTAAACGTGGATTACATGTTGACAGATCCTGAGCCTGTCATTTAGGAGGGTGGTGATGCTACTGTTCGGGCGATTGCTAGTACAACTACTACGCAAAACAAGTAGAGGAGAGACAATAACCTCTGTAAGTTGCTAATTCTGAACTCTATGGAAGATACTCTGGCAGAGTCATACATCAAGACGAACCATACAAAGGTCATCTGGGAGTCACTGGAAAAGCATTACAAGGCTGATGATAACTACAATAAGATCTATGTGACCAAAAATGTCTGAAAGATGCGATTTGAGGACGACAAAACAATATTTTCTCAAGTCAAGGAATTTCTCAAGTTGCGTTAAAAACTTGAGGATGATGGCATGGCCATGTCCGACGCTTTCGTTGTGGGAGGTATTATTGCCAAGCTCCAGCCTGGATGTAGCAACTTTATCTCCGACATGCACCAGAAGAAGATGGAGGTCAATTTTGATCTTCTGCTGCGTTATATCCATGAAGATGAGTTGAGGGCTTAAAACAAGGTAGACACACTGTCCAAATAGTTGGCCAAGGCCAACTTGGTGCATGCAGGTGACTCCAAGGGGAAGTAGAAGGCTTCTCACAATAAGAAAAATGACTTCAACCATCTGAAGGTGAAGTCAGCTTTGTTCAAGCCAAAGCCCAAGTCAAATATGACTTGCTTCAACTGTGGCAAGAAAGGCCACTACCGGAAAGGCTGCATATCCAAGACCAAATAATAAGAGCAAGGTGAGCCTAACTAGGTTGCTATAATTATGCAGGTTATCACGGCTAGTGTCGACACTGACTGGTGGGTGGACACTGGCGCATCCTGCCATATTTGCTAAAAGAGGGAGTTATTCACCACATAAAAGCCAAAATCTGAGAAGGTTATGGTGGCAAACCATGCATAAACTGAAGTACTTGGGACTGAAATGGTGGTACTGAATCTAACTTCGGGAAAGTCGCTAACGCTTTAAGATGTGAAGCACGTACCATAATTTTCAAGAACCTGGTCTTAGGAAGCCTGCTCTACAATGCAGGCTTGAGGATGGACATCAATATAGGACAAATGGTGATGTCTTACAAAGAAACTTACTTTAAAAAAGTATTCTGTACCGAATGGATGTATTACTGTCTCTTCTTCTTGTTATTATCTTGAGTTATGACATAATTGACTAGGACATGTTCATTATAAAAGAATAAATAAAATTTCTAGTCTAGGACTTATCTCCAAATGTGGGGGTAAGGAGGTAGAGAAGTGTGAGGTCTGTACACAGACAAAGATTACTAAAAAATAGTTCAAGTGGGTTAATCGAAGCACAAATCTTCTGGAGTTGGTATACTCAAATATCCTTGACTTCAAATAGTTCTCCACAAAGGCTGGGATAAAGTATTTTATTACATTCATTGACGACTACTCGAAGTATGCCTTCGTATATCTGCTCAAATCTAAAGATGAAGCATTCGAGAAGTTCAAGGAGTTCAGGGTCGAGGTTGAACGTCAAACAGGACAATAACTCAAGAGACTCAAAAGTGATCGAGACGGAGAGTATAGGTCTCTTGAATTCGCATCGTTCTATTGAGAACATTGAATTATCAATGAGACAACTGCTCCGTATTCTCCTCAATCAAATTTTGTTGCAGAAAGGATGAACATAACATTGACAGAGATGATTAACTCAATGCTTCTGATTGCGAGTCTTTCAAACTGCTTTTGGTAAGAAGCTGCGCTCATGACTACTTTTATTCGGAATAGAGTATCGTATGCAACATCCGATGTTACTCCTCATGAACTATGGTTCAGAGTCAGACCCAACTTGAATGGCATTCGAGTTTAGGGGTGCCTAGCATATATGAAGCTTCTGGACTTGAAGATTCAGAAGCTGAGTATGAGGGGACTACAAAGACTATATTCCTGGGTTATGCTTAGAAGAGTGATGTTCAGAGGTTTCTTGATATTGAATCATATTATATCATCGAATATCGAGATGCATAATTCTTTGAAGATAAATTTTTTAGGCACAAGAAAATTGTTCTCGCAGAAATTTCGGAGAATAGTGTGGGTACACAGGAGGCTGAAGCTTCCAATAAAGATGTAGTCCAAAGAGAATTTGTTATTCCAGAGAAAATGTTCAAACCAGAACTCGTAGAACCGGTGTCTAAGCGAGTGAGGAGACAGAAGGACTTCGAAGATGACTTTGTCACCTATCATGTGAAAGTAGATCTGCTTACCTATGATGAGGAGATGAAGAACAAAGTTGCTGTCTTCTGGAGGGAGGCTATCAATGATGAGTATGATTTAGTAACCTCCAACAACACTTGGGTGTTGGTCGATCTACCTGGAGAATCTTAACTAATCGGATGCAAGTGGATCTTCAAGAAGAAGATGAAGGCTGATGGAACTGTTGACAAGTTCAAGGCAAGACTGGTAGCAAAAGGGTTTTCTCAGAAGCAGGGGATCAACTATTTTGACACATACGTTCCAGTAGGGCAGATGACAACCATCAAGATATTGATTGCTCTAAGGGCAATTCACAAGGTAGTTATATACCAGATGGATGTTAAAATAACAATCCTGAATAGAGATTTGACTGAAAAGATTTACATGCAACAACTAGAAGGATTTGTCGTCAAAGGACTTGAAGACAAAGTCTACAAGTTGGTAAAATCATTATACGGTCTGAAACAATCTCCCAAGATGTGGCATGAGAAGTTTGATAAAGTCATAAGATCAAACGACAATATGGTCAGCGAGACAGACAAATGTGTTTATACAAAGTTCGCCGACGGAAGAGAAGTTATCGTATGTCTGTATGTAGATGACATGGTAATCCTGGGTATGGATTTAGAATATGTCACGTGGACAAAGAAATTTCTGTCATCTAAGTTCAGTATAAAGGACTTAGGGGAAGCTGATGTTATCATGGGGATAAAGATCATCCGTACGGACACTGGAGTGGCACTTTCGCAGTCTTATTACATTAAAAAGATGCACACATGCTATGGATATCAGGATCTTCCAGGGATCGATACTCTATACAGGTGTGACAATAAGCTGAAGCCAAATCCAAGGGAAAGTGTGAGGCATATGGAGTATTCAAGCGTCATTGAGAGTTTGATGTATGTAACAACTTCTACAAGGCATGACGTAGCTTTCACTGTAGTGATGCTGAGTCGGTTGACGATCAATATCGGTATTGAACACTGTAAAGCTATAAAGAGAGTGATGAGATAGCTCAAGGGAAATCAGGAGTATGCACTCTACTACAACGGTTATCCGACAGTAGTGGAAGGCTTATGCAAGCTGGTGTTCAAAAGTAGAGAGAGAAAGGTCCACAATAGGATATGTCTTCTCCATGGTTGCAGATGCTATATCGTAGAAGTAAAAAAAATAGACTATGCTATCTCATTTCTCAATGGAATCTGAGCATCGACGGTAGAACGCTATCTAGACCTCAAAGAAAAATATCTCAATAATCATAAGAACAACTGGTATCTTCATAACTCAATTATAGTATTCTAAGAAAGATACGATAAGAAAAATAATCCAACAACTAACTAAGAGAAATAAAACTAGAGCATGGTACTGGAATAAGAATACTAGTCTACATCTATACAAATGTCACCTCATAATCCATCGTGCAAGAGCAGTATCGACTATAACATCACTCTGAAGTCTAGGAATGCGGGGCACAATAACTCCTAAAAATATTATCCAGTCAAGATGGAACGAGTACAAACACTAAAAGCAGTTCCAAATATATGGTAGAGACTATATAAATGGGTAATATTAATGAATACATGATGAACAATAAAACTGAAAAATCATAGCAAGGCAAGTAGGATAAACAAGTAAACTATAATCATGGCATGACAAGTAGTGAGGAATAGGTAAACATGAGCAACATGGCATAAGTAAGAAAGTATGGTGTAAAACAAGAAAGAACAATACTATCTAAGTGTTTTAAAATACTAGTTTGTTATGTGATCGGCTTAGATAAACACGGGATGACTAAGATCAGGCTCAACCATACGTGAACTATATGGTTGGCTATGCATACGAGCTATAATAAGATCAGGCTCAACCGTATGTGAATTGTATGGTTAGCTATGCATACGAGCTATACTAAGGCTTTGATCACATAACCAACTAATACTTTTGCGCCCTGACTAATACTCATGGTTCTGAATCACGACATGTCATGACACGAAGATCACAGTACACGGTCTAATCACGAGCACAATGATCACACGATATATATAATAATATGAAAAATAACTTCTCCTGATTAAGACCCATATAGTACCAATCCGTGTATCCATCGACTCAATAATCAAGTAAATACCACTAGAACATGTAATATAAAAGCTATCAAGTAATAGAATATATCAGAGAATGTACTCGCTTGTGGTCCCAAGCTGTAAACACAAATCAATATCCAAACTGGAGTCTAAGTGACCTATATATGAATTTCTATGTCAATAGGTGATTTAGAATCATAAATAAGCTTAACTAACCTTAATTTAGGTTTCTAGATTAATTCTAGGTTAATTAGGTAAAACTAGGTCAATACCTAATTTTGGGTTCTCAAATACCTATTTTGTTGGCCTGTATAGTTATATTAGCTAATACCAAGTTACTTCTATTTTTTCTAGGTCATAACCTATAGGTCTAGGTATTCTAGGTATATATATATATATATATATATATATATATATATATATATATAACACTCATAATACCTTAGCTATTTACCCAATACCCCAACCCGTATCCTAGTATCTCATTATTACCTTGACCAATACCCATTACCTAGTTTATATCCTAGACACTTATGTATACTTGGCTCACATGATGCCCACTTGTATATATATATATATATATATATATATATATATATATATATATATATATATATATATATATATATATTGTCACGTCCCAGTCCCAAAATACGTAGGACTAGAAATACGTAAGCATGCCAGCCGTATGTATATGGAAACTCCAATATATAAAAATTATAACACATACGTATGATGTATTATGAATAACAATTCACAAGTGGTAGATAATGTCATAAGTCATAGGAAATACTAAATCTCATCCACAAAATCAAATAAAAATGAATAACCAAGCAACTATATAACTGAATCAAGTATAAAATGCTTGATAAGAAAAATTAGTTGGGTCGAGACAAATCCACTACCAAACTAGAATATAAATAGAATCTGACTACTTAAAATAAATAGACAAAAGAGAGTAGCAACCCAATAAATCTATCAACTATGAACCAAATAATCTCGAAGGAAAAAAAAGCTCCACAAAAGAGAATGGAGTAGCAAGTCCGGGTCCGTGCTCCTGTGAATAGTTACGATTGTCTACACTTGGAAAGGGACCAGATCCTCAGAGGTACGTAACAAGATTCATAGAAGCATGCCAATCATAAACTGAATATAATCATATATACTCGATAAACTAACCAAGCTACGTGAATGCAATTGAGGATAACCTTCGCAAGAATGGGCTGTCTGACTAAAATGGGATCAACATAGACTCCTCCGAGACTAGAGGTCTAAATGTACATAATCTATCCAATCATATGCATAGACCACAAAGCATCTATGGATGTCAGAGGCTAACTACTCTCATATAAATCCATGGTCGACGTCAACCCGCATCTCCCACAGAGCATACGGTCACAGGAAAGTGTAAAGTAGCCCAAATGACTCGTGTATATCCTCCCAACCCAAACGAATGTCCAGATCGTATTCCCGATACGACACGTTCAGTTCCTCACCACTAAGTCAATGAATGCACCTAAACAATAAAATATGAACTAAGCTGACACACGCCCGTTCGTACTGATGATCAGTCGAATATGACAGTACATACCCTCTCACGTGTATCACACATCCTTTTATGTACAAAGTATGTGTCAAGGTCAAGGAGATATGATGATAACTCATAATTATAGGGTGGTCACATAACTCTAGGTTAATATGCATAGTAAATACAATAAAGATGACACAATCCGCCGTTGCACCCAAGTCTACCTTGGACGTACAATTTTTATAGAAAATAACTAAGTAAATAAGTAACATAAATATAACATGCTATACAAAATATAAATAAATAGTCATCATGGCAAGTTATACTTGTTTGGTAGTTATCTGGTGCTGAAACAACGTAAAACAACAGGTACAATAAACCAAAAAATATGAAAGTTGAACAAACGTCTCCGGATGCTGCAACAGACATCACCAAAATTTTTGGAATGAGCGAGATAATTGGAAAATACTATCATTTCATTCAATTTGGAAACAAGAGCTAAAACGATTATTTCGGTTGAAAGCTGTCTCCATATGTAGGCCATTTGCCCAAAATGCGTGCCATGGGTGAACGTCTTAAAATAGGATAAATTATAGGTAAAAAAAATCATAATCAACGATACGAACACAACGGTATATCGAGATTTAGATTTCGATGAGCCGATCACAATCGCTCGTCAAGTCGAATCGTGGGGCCTACAAAATGATAATTCGTTGAGTGACTAAGAATCGGACAAGCTTGGGTCACAGGACAAGTTAGGCGCTGCGAGTCCAATGGCGCAAATTTTATTGCGATCTGATGAGCGTAAAAAAACTAACAGGATAATTTGCAAAACATCGATACGGAGGACTTTCGACTGATATGGGTTGATTCTAGCGTGCACACACGTCCAAATCAACTTTCGTAAAAGTTCACATGTTCGGATATACTATACACGCCTTTCAGTACAATTGTTATGCGACGAGGTGGCCTGGTTTGGCAGGACGTACCCCGTATCGTAAAATTTTGGATTTTAAAAACATAATTTTATCCAACTTCCAACAAATTTATTTTTATAAATAAGGCAAACTGATTAAAACTAAAAGAATAAAAATATTCCTGGTGATATAGTCTAGAAGTCTATTCAAATAGATTTTTAAAATAGTTCATGGATTCGGAGAAAAATAAATGTGAACTAGGGTACTTGGACTGATTTTCTAACTGTTTCCATAACAGTTTTTCTCCAAATTCACGTCGATTTTTCTCCCAAATCAGGACACCAAATATTATTCTGCTTGAAGGGGTTCCTAGAGGGTTATATTGTGAGCGTGTACGAAAAATAGTTCATAAAACAAAGAGAAGAAGAGGGAGATATGTTATGTCATGACCCGCACCCGAATATTCCGGCACAAGTACATGTGTACGTCCAGCCTATGCCGCAACATCGACGGTATAATGCTGTCAGTTCAACTCTAACTAACTAAAATCTCAACAATATAAATATGGTATCTGTCAATCATCTCAAGTCCAAATGGAGGAACAATATGGTATCTCACAAATGTAACTATACTCAATCACAATGCAAACTAAGGAAGATAGAGCCCGAATGGAATAACGAAGAAAAGAATCAAGATACAATCCACACGTCTGAAATAATATACATGCCATGAATCTCGATAACAGTCTAATACAAGTCCACCAAAATATAAACTAAACCTCCTCAGGCTCTGGAACTAAGTCCTCCTGGTCTATAGGAGTATCCTCTAATGGAACACCGTACTGCGGCTCATAGAATATAGGACACTGATCTATGAGCCAATCATCTGAAAAAATATATCCAGTCAGGATTGGAGCAAAGTACATACCTCTGAAAGCAGTTTCAAATACATAATCGAGCATATAAAACAGATAATAGAAAAGAATATAAGATAACTAAACAACATAATGAAATAAACTAGAGTCAACAGGCAATGTCTGGAATAAAGAACATGCAATATTAATATTTGCAATAAAAAGAAATAACTGAAATCTAACTAATGTGCCTTGGAATATAAGTTCATTATATGATCGACTTAGGTTGAACACGAATACAATAAGGTAATTCGATTACAAGTGTGGTATGTAATCGACATGTACACGAATACACTAGGGCTTGATCACATAATCAACTCCTACTCTCCCATCCTCAACTAATACCAATGGATCCAATCACGATATGTTACAAACACGAATATGGGCACACTGAACACGAGCAGTGTGTGTACACGAATATAAGCACACTGAATACGAGTAGTGTGTGAGCAGGAAATATAATAATTTAATATCCGATATATATAATAAAATATATGTGAAGGAGTACCCGCTAAATATGGTAGGGGATAACATCTCCTGACATGATCCATGTAGTACCAGTCCGTGAAACTAGTATGTCAGAATCAAGTATACAGTTCTAGAACATGAGATATATACACTATTATGAAATAAAAACTAACAGAGAAATATACTCGCCTGAGGTCCTGAGCAAGATGTGTCTCTCGATGCCCAAGCTGGTGTTACACGGACCTATATATGATATATGCATCAATACAAGGTTTTGGAATAAAAATAAGTTAAACTAGTTCAATTCTAAGTCATAAAGTCATTTCTAAGTCAAAATAGTCAAACTAGGTCAACTCTAGGTAAAACTAGTCAAACTAGCTTTTTCTAGGTTGTAGGAGTCTAACTCTAGGATATTGGGTCCATACACTATGTAACTAGGCCACACTAGCTATGCTAAGATACTAGGATACAAACAAAGTACCGTATCGTAAAATACACAAGTTTATATATATATATATATATATATATATATATATATATATATATATATATATATACAAGTAAATATTTATATTACTCTTAGCTAACTAATGCTAAGTGGATACCTTGGCTTTGAACTAATGCGGTATCTCACCACCTAAACACCTATCTTGATACTCAAACCCAATACCTTGAGTATCCACCAATACCTTGACATTACCTTGGTATCACAAGGTAATTCAAATTCTAGTATGTAATTGACTACCCAATACCTTAACTATAAACTAACATGCATTAACTTATACAATACTACACTAACTACCTACTAACATACCAATACATATATATCTACATACATATAACTACTAGTCTAACAATATATATATATATATATATATTATATAACTAAATAACAATGTAACTAACTAACTAAACTATTAATAACACTAACTAAACTATCAATGAACTAACTAACTAACTATCAATTAAACTAACTAAAGATACAACAAAACTAACTAACCCCCTAGCTGCTGCACAAGCTGCTGCCCTTGTTGTTGCCTTAG
The DNA here is from genome assembly GCA_036927795.1 of Iris macrosiphon. NCBI lineage: Eukaryota > Viridiplantae > Streptophyta > Magnoliopsida > Asparagales > Iridaceae > Iris > Iris macrosiphon. The sequence goes on along the minus strand of JAYESA010000003.1, from coordinate 101,941,622 downwards.
TTGTTGCTGCAGAATGTTGCCTCTTCTTGCTGTGTTGCACTAGCTACTCTTGCTGCAGTTGTTGCCATGCCATGCTGCAGCTGCTGGATGCTACTTCCCTTGCTGTAGTTGCTGCTGCAGTGGCTAATGTAGTTGCTCTCTGCTATGGTTGCTGCTACTGAATGCCTAAGCTGCTGGCTACACACTGCTTGCTGTGCAATTGTTTTTGCTGCTGAGGTTGCTGCAACTGCTGGATGCTGCTGCATATTGATGTAATTACTGCAGCAGGCTCTTAAATGCTGCTTTAGCTGCAATTGATTGCTGCAGGCTTGGCTGCATAGTTTGCTGTAGTGGTAGTTGCTGTTGTTGTTCTCTGCTGCTGGTTTGCTGCTAATGAAGCATGTTGAAACTAATGTGGTTGCATAAGCTGTTGTGTTGCTGCACACTGCTTGTTGTGCTGCTACACAGTTGCAGTTGCATATGCTGCAGTACTGTTCTGCAGTTGCTGAATGTATTTGCACACTGTTGTTCTCTCCTCTTGCTGAGAATGTTGAGCCACTGAAGTTGCAGCTAGCTGCTGCCCAACCCCTCACTTCACTGCACATCACTCACTCACACTCACTCACTGACTCACTGACTCACACTCTATGCACACACACACACACGCACACACACACACACACACACACACACACACACACACACACACACACAAGTGTATATATATATATATATATATATATATATATATATATATATATATATATATATATATATATATATATATACACATATATGCATTACTAACCAACACATACACACACACACACACACACATAATATAACTATACATACATATATCCATATATGCAATCTCTATGTATATATAATCACACACACACACACACACACACACACACACACACACACACATATATATATATATATATATATATATATATATATATATATATATATATATATCACTATGTAGATACATATAACTACTACACTAGTAATGCATATACACCCTCTTATCTCTCATGGCCACTAACACCCCCAAATTAAACATAGACATTCTCATAAATATACATATATATCATACAATTATTATAAATATAACATTCTAATAACTATTACCATGGCAAAATAAATTAAAATACAATGAAGCAAACACGTGGAGTGCACCGCTTCCGTTTCACACTCATTCTATGATACACTTACGATACGGCTCCACCACACAAACAAACATAACCCGAAGGACACGAGCAAGTCTAAAATCATAATTATGAATAATACGAATAACTAACTACTCAACTATATGTCCGTGTCAAAATATGACATCCTCAAATCCCCGTATCGGAAGAAAACCATCAAGTCAACCCGTATCTCCAAATTATCGGGATACGATCTACAAGTATCCAATTGCGGACACGACACTAGTCACACTCAATCAAATATATGTCAATTTGGTCTAATTGACCTATTGACAAACACAAGATGTGCCAATCTTGAAATTCTCCTAAAATTGACACAAAATACCACATAACTTTCTTCATAGACCTCCTATAAACCTAATTCCAATTCCTATAGGTAGACTTAGGAAATGGGGTGATTTTTTATGATTAAATCACAGATTTAGAACCTAATTAGAGAAAAAAACTAAATTGTACCTATTGAGAGAAGGTTCTAGTCTAATTGGTTTCACTAATTAATTTATCCTCCTAATGAATGGCTTACTATTGGGCTCAATTCTAACTAGAATTAAATGTTGGTCCATGGATCTAAACTAAACTAGTTAGGTCCACTACACAAGTCTAAAATAAAATCTAACATCTAACAATAAATAAATAATACAATAAATAATATTTACAATATGTAGAATATTTAAAATTATAATCCTAAAAATAAAAATACTCATGCTAAATTACCAAACTACCCTTAGTTGAAAAAGTGAGGGTGACAATCCTACCCAACTTAGAAAAATTTTGTTCTCGAAATTAAGGAAGAACTAACTATAAAAACCAATTAATACAAGCAAGAAAGAATTATACCTCACGGCTCAAATAGATATGGATATCGCTCGCGCATCTTGGCCTCTCGCTCCCAGGTGCTCTCTCCTGGCGAATGATGCCTCCATGCGACACACACAAAAGAAATCATCTGGTTCCTCATCACCTTCTCTCTCCGATCCAGAAGGCTGCTCTGGATAGCTAAGAGTAGGGCCCAGCTCTATCTCCGAGTGATCCAACACATGACTAGGATCTGTCGTGTACCGTCTCAACTGCGACACGTAAGACACATTGTGCACTCCCTCCAATGCAGGTGGCAAGTCTAGTCAGTAAAAAACTGTACCGACCCTCTCAAGAATACTGAAAGGTCTGATGAATCGTGGACTAAGCTTTCCACCTCCACCGCAACGAATCGTACCATGTGTCAAAGAAATCCTCAAGAAAACTAGACCACCAACCTAGAACAAACACAACTTTAGCACTCTAACAAAAACAAACAATTACAAGCAATATAAACAAAATCTATACCTCAAACTCCACTGGTCTCCGGTGACTATCGACCCAATGCCGCTGTTTGTCCCTCGTCAAGTACATAGCCACTGGATACCTGCTCAAGGCATCCACGACTACATTGGCCTTTCCTGGATGGTATTGCAAAGAAATATCGAAGTCCTTCATCAACTCCAACCATCGCCGCTTCCTCATATTGAGCTTTTTTGTGTAAACACATACTTCAAGCTCTTGTGATCTGTAAAGATCTATATCTGCTCTCCATACAAGTTGTACTTCAATAATTTAAGAGCAAAAATAACTGCTGCAAACTCCAAGTCACGGGTAGAGTAATTCTTCTCATGCGGGCGTAATTGCCTGGAAGCATAGGCAATCACCTTCCCATTTTGCTGTAACACAAAACCCAAACCCTTACCTGATGCATCACTATATATAAAAATTTCTCTTGTCCCTGATGGCAATGTCAATATTGGAGCTGCAGTCAACCTCTTCTTCAGTTCCTCAAAAGCAGACTGACAATCCTCAGTCCTTCTTGGTTAGTCTAGTCATCGACTCCGCAATCCTAGAAAAATCCTGAATAAATCTCCGATACTAGCCTACAAATCCAAAAAAACTTCTGATCTCCGCCACTGAACTCGGGGTAGACCATGACTCAACTGCTGAAATCTTCTTTGGGTCCACTGAGATTTCGTCTCCTGTAATCACATGCCTGAGGAATTCAACCTAATCAAGGAAGAGCTCACACTTCAAAAGCTTTCCATATAGCTTCTCTTTTCTGAGGGTCTCTAGAACTATCCTCAGGTGCTTCTCATTCTCCTCCGGAGTCTTCCAATAAATCAGTATATCATCAATGAATACTACCATAAATTGATCCAAGTACTGATGAAATACCTTATTCATCAGGTTCATGAATATCGCCGGGGCATTGGTCAACCCAAACAGCATCACCAAGAACTCAAACTGCCCATACCAAGTCCTAAAAGCTGCCTATACCGAGTCCTGAAAGCTATCTTCAGAATATATTCCTTCTTCACTTTCACCTGGTGGTACCCAGACCTCAAGTCTATCTTTGAGAATACCTTCGCTCCACTCAACTGATCAAATAAATCATCAATCCGCGATAACGGGTATTTGTTCTTAATAGTGAGGTTGTTGAGTGCCCTGTAGTCGATACACATGCGTACCGATCCATCCTTCTTTGGTAAAAATAATATGGGAGCACCCCATGGTGTTGAACTAGAGTAGATGAAGCCCTTATCCTGCAACTCATCTACCTGCTTCTTCAACTCCGCCAGTTCGCTGTTGTTCACTCTATAGATGTACTATGATATTGGCTCCATGCCTGGCACCAAATCTATAGAGAACTCCACATATCTATCTGGTGGCAACCTCGGCAACTCCTCCAGAAAGACGTCCATATACTCTACAATTAATGGATGTGGTGGCTCCTGCTCTTCCACCAAAACTCCATAGAAGTCTCATTCGCTCTGCTCTGCTGCTCCTCTGACGAACTCAAACTCTGGCTCTCCTGGTGTCTGAAACAAAACTCTGCATCCTCTACAGTCGATACTAGCATGATGCCTAGTCAACTAATCTATTCCGAGTACTATATCGTAGCTCGGAAGTGGCATTACGAGTAGACATACGCTCAACTCTCGGCCTCCCAAAAAACTCTTCGGTCATTGCAAACATCACTGACCAGGATAATGCTATCCCCGGTCGTGATCTTGTAAGTCCTCGCCAACGGTTCAGACTCAAGATGATATTTCAGAGCAAAAAATACAGATACAAAACTATATGAAACACCGGAATCAAATAAAGCATGAGCTGAAAAAGAATCAAGATAGACTGAACCTTAGATAACATCACCGACTGGCTCCTCCTCCTCGACGGTCATGGAAAAAGCTCACCCCTGCCGTTGGACACCTCTCTGCTGGTGCTGAGTGAACTGCTGCTATTGTGGTGGTAGAGGAGGTCCTCTCTGCTGTCCTGTTGGTGGTCTCGCAGGTGCTTTCTGTGCCTGAGCTCTGTCCTGAGCTGGACGAGCTAAAACTTTAGGACAAGCCCTCAACTTATGGTCTCCTAATATGCAAAATAAGTACTGTCCCAATCTTATCCTGCATACATCCCATCCATGTCCTTGCTTCTTACAGAAAGTGCAAGAAATAGCTACCCTCCGGATCTGGTGCATCTGTTGTACCGGCACTCTAGCTGGTCCAAGATACTGCTGTCTCGGCTGCTGAAAATACCTTTGGTGCTGCTTCTGAAAATAAGGCCACTTCATTGGACCCGTCTTGGTACTGGATCCTCCTGTGTCCCTCGGCCTCTTAGAGCCAAGCTCTAAATCATCCTTTGCCCGCTGCGCTTATCTCAAAATCTCCTCGAAAGTAGCGGTAGGATCTTCGTTCGTGTGTGATTTGATCTCCCAGTTCAGGCCCTTTCTGAACTTCCTGGTTCTTCCTCTGGGGTTCTGCCCCTCCATAAAGTAGCATAATCTGTAATACTCTGCTGCATACTCGTCTACCGTCATACCTCCCTGAATAAGGTACTGGAACTGTCTCTGTAGAGATGTTAGAGCTACATCTAGAAAGAACTTTTTCTTGAAGAGCTCTTTGAAAGCTTTCCAAGTAAGTCCTGGTACTGAGATCCTAGGGTCTGTCCTGAACCAAGTTAACGCAATGTCGAATATCAAGCTCCCCGCGGCCTCTATCTGCAACCTCTCTGGAATCTACGCTAGCCACAGTTTTTGCTTAACGTCTTCTATCCAATCATCAGCATAAAGGATCCCTTTAGTGCCTTTAAAGTCAGTCGGCCCCATCATCTTGAAGTCTATGATGGTCCCCGACCTCGGCTGCTATGGGGTAAACTAAGGTGGTGTCGTCTGTGGCTAGACTAAGGCGGCTCTCTCAACTGCTGCGAGCACAATCTAGTGAGAAATCTTAATGCTCTGCCGTATAACCTCTGACTGTCGCTGCTGCACCTCCATCATCTGCTGAAAGAGCGCAAACATCTGTGTCTAATCGACTACAGATGGTAGGGTGGAAGATCCCCTAAAACTGTCGATACTGCTCTCTGTACCGGAGGTGGAGCACCTCTGAAAGCTGCTACAGAAATGCCCACCTGGATCGGTGAAGCGGACCTCTGGAATGTAACTGCTAGATCAATGTCTGATGGTGCTGCCCTCATAGGCGATAAAGTGACGGACTGTGCTGACATGGCACCTAAGCGCTGGGAACGCGTCTTCGGCAGTATCCTGAAGATAGATGGAACAAAGAAATCAATATTGAGTAAGATACGATATCGTCAATAAAGGACAAAATTATTCAAATTAAAGGAAATATTTTAATAGAGAAGGATATCAAAACTGATATTGGAAGTATTTTCTAGTTGTGATTGAGTATACTCTCAACATAAATCCTATTTCCTAAAGCAGGCTCGTAGCAGTACTCTAGGTGAGCACTACTACGATATCGCTCTAATTGTGACTCTAGACAAACCTGCATGGGCCACCACTAAAAATGTGTCATGATCCGCACCCGGATTCGGGCATGAGTACGTGGGTACGTTCATCCTACGCCACAACATCGGCGGTAGAACGCTGTCTGGTCAACTCTAACTAGCTAAACATCGTAATAATATAAATATGGTACCTGTCAATCATCTTAACTCCAAATGGAGGAACAATATGGTATCTCATAAATGTAACTATACTCAATCATAATGCAAACTAAGAAAGATAGCGCACGATTAGAATAACAAAGAAAAGAATCAAGATACAATCCACAAGTCTGAAATAATATACATGCCATGAATCTCAATAACAGTCTAATATAAGTCCACCAAAATATAAACTAAACCTCCTCAGGCTCTAGAACTAACTCCTCCTGGTCTATAGGAGTATCCTCTAATGGAACACCATCCTGCGGCCCATAGAATATAGGACACCGATCTATGAGCCAATTATCTGGAAAAATATATCCAGTCAGGATTGGAGAGAAGTAAATACCTCTTAAAGCAGTTTCAAATACATAATCGAGCATATAAAACAGATAATAGAAAAGAATACAAGATAACTAAACAACAGAATAAAATAAACTAGAGTGAACATGCAATGTACTGGAATAAAGAACATGCAATATGGATATCTACAATAAAAAGGAATAACTAAAATCTAACCATTGTGCCTTGGAATACAAGTTCATTATGTGATCGATTTTGGTTGAACACGAATACAATAAGGTAACTCGATTACAAGTGTGGTATATAATCGACATGTACATTAATACACTAGGGCTTGATCACATAATCAACTCCTACCCCCCCATCCCCAACTAATACCAATGGATCCAATAACGACATATTATGAACACGAATATGGGTACACTGAACACGAGCTGTGTGTATATATGAATATAAGCACACTGAACATGAGCATTGTTTGTACACGAATATAAGCACACTGAATACGAGCAATGTGTGAATACAAAATATAATAAATTGATAGTTGATACGCACGATAAAGTACATGTAAAGGAGTACCCGCTGAACACGGTAGGGGATAATATCTCCTGACAAGATCCATGTAGTACCAGTCCATGAAACCACTGTATCAGAATCAAGTATACAGTTCTAGAACATGAGATATATATACTATTATGAAATACAAACTAACATATAAATATACTCGCAAGAGGTCCTGAGCAAGGTGTGTCTCTCAATGCCCAAGCTGGTATCACACGGACCTATATATGGTATATGCATCAATACAAGGTTTTGGAATAAAAATAAGTTAAACTAGTTCAATTCTAAATCATAAAGCCATTTCTAAGTCAAAATAGTCAAACTAGGTCAACTCTAGGTCAAACTAGTCAAACTAGCTATTTCTAGGTTGTAGGAGTCTAACTCTAGGATATTGGGTCCATACACTATGTAACTAGGCCACTCTAGCTATGCTAAGATACTAGGATACAAATAAAGTATCGTATCATAAGATACACAAGTTTTTAGATATAAAAATATTAACTTATATATATATACAAGACAATATTTATATTACTCTTAACTAACTAATGCTAAGTAGATACCTTGGCTTTGAACCAATGCGGTATCTCACCACCTACACACCCATCTTGATACTCAAACCCAATATCTTGAGTATCCACCAATACCTTGACATTACATTGGTATCACAAGGTAATTCAAATTCTAGTATGTAATTGACTACCCAATACCTTAACTATAAATTAACATGCATTAACTTATACAATACTATACTAACTACCTACTAACATACCAATACATATATATATATATATATATATGTATAAAACTAAACTATCAATGAACTAACTAAACTATCAATGAACTAACTAACTATCAATGAAACTAACTAAAGCTAAAACAAAACTAACTAACCCTCTAGCTGCTGTACAAGCTGCTGCCCTTGCTGTTGCCTTTGCTGTTGCTGCAGAATACTGCCTCTTCTTGCTGTGTTGCACTGGCTTGTTGCACTGGCTACTCTTGCTGTAGTTGTTGCCATGCCATGCTGCAGCTGCTGGATGCTACTGCCCTTGCTGCAGTTGCTGCTGCAGTGGCTAATGCAGTTTCTCTCTGCTATGGTTGCTGCTACTGAATGCCTAACCTGCTGGCTATACACGGCTTGCTGTGTAGTTGTTCTTGCTGCTAAGGTTGCTGCAGCTGCTGGATGCTGCTGCATCTTGATGTAGTTGCTGCTGCAGTCTCTTAAATGCTGCTGAAGCTGCAGTTGATTGCTGCAGGCTTGGCTGCACAGTTTGCTGCAGTGGCAGTTGCTATTATTGTTCTCTACTGCTGGTTTGCTGCTAATAAAGCACGCTGAAACTGCTATGGCTGCATAAGCTGTTGTGTTAGAGCACACTGCTTGTTGTGTTGCTGCACAGTTGCAGTTACATATGCTGTAGTACTGTTCTGCAGTTGCTGAATGCATTTGCACACTGTTGTTCTCTCCTCTTGCTGAGAATGTTGAGCCACTGAAGTTGCAGCTAGCTGCTGCCCGATCCCCTCTCTTCACTGCACAACACTCACTCACTCACTCACACTCACTCACTCACTCACTCACTCACTCACTCACTCTATGCACACACACACACACACACACACACACACACATATATATATATATATATATATATATATATATATATATATATATATATATATATATACATACATACATACATACATACATACATACATACACATATGTAAATATAAATACATATATACACATATATGTATCACTAACCAACACATATACACACACATATAGTATAACTATACATACATATATCCATATATGCAATATCTATGTATATATAATCACATACATATCTCTCTCTCTCTCTCTCTCTATATATATATATATATATATATATATATATATATATATATATATATATATATATATATATATATATATATATATAAAACTACTATACTAGTAATGCATATACACCCTCTTATCTCTCATGGCCACCAACACCCCCAAATGAAGCATAGACATTCTCATATATATATATATATATATATATATATATATATATATATATATATATCATACAATTATTATAAATTTAACATTCTAATAACTATTACCATGGCAAAATAAAAAGAAATACAATTAAGCAAACATGTGGAGTGCACCACACCCGTATCACACTCATTCTATGATACGCTTGCGATACGGCTCCACCACACAAACAAACGTAACCCGAAGGACACAAACAAGTCTAAAATCATAATTATGAATAATACGAAGAACTAATTACTTAACTACATGGGGTGGTTCCTTATGATTAAATCACAGATTTAGAACCTAATTAGATAGAAAAAAATAAATTGTATCTATTGGGAGATGGATTCCCAATAAAATTTCCAAATTAAGTAAAAAGAGCCTCCAACTTGTAGATCCTTGCTCCTCCTTATAAATCCTTGCTTTCTCCTTATAGATCCTTGTTCTAATAGCCTCCAATAAAGAATAGGGAAAGAATTTGGAAGAAATTTGAGTAAGAATTGGCGTGGGAATAAAGAATTTTGGAGAGAAAAAAATTCTAGATCTAGATTTGGAATGACAAATGAGAAGAGAGAGAGAGAGAGAGTCTCTCTCCTCCCTATGGTGGCCGGCCCCTAGCCCCTCGTCCAAGCTACTATGGAAAGTCCAAAATACTCCTTGGGGCTTTTCATGAAGAATTAATTAAGGGGGAAAGGTTCTAGTTTAATTAGTTTCACTAATTAATTCATCCTCCTAATGAATGTCTTATTATTGGGCTCAATTCTAACTAGAATTAAATGTTGGTCCATGGATCTAAACTAAACTAGTTAGGTCCACTACACAAGTCCAAAATATAATCTAATATCTAACAATAAATAAATAATACAATAATTAATATTTATAACATGCACAACATTTAATATTATAATCCTAAAAATAAAAATACTCATACTAAATTACCAAACTACCCTTAGTTGAAAAAGTGAGGGTGACATCCTACCCATCTTAGAAAATTTTTGTCTTGAAATTAAGGAAGAACTGACTATAAAAAGGAATCAATACAAGCAAGAAAGAATTATACCTCACGGCTCATACAGATATGGATATCGTTCGCGCATCTCAGCCTCTCGCTCCCAGGTACTCTCTCCTGGCGAGTGATGCCTCCACGCGATGCACACCAAAGAAATCGTCTGGTTCCTCAATACATTTTCTCTCTGATCCAGAATCTCAATTGGCTGCTCTGGATAGCCAAGAGTAGGGTCCACCTTTATCTCCGAGTGATCCAATATATGACTAGGATCTGTCACGTACCATCTTAGCTGTGACACGTGAAACATATTGTGTACTCCCTTCAATGCAGGTGGCAAGTCTAATCAGTAAGAAACTGCACCGACCCTCTCAAGAATACTAAAAGGTCCGATGAATCGTGGACTAATCTTCCCGCATCCACCGAAATAAATCATGCCACGTATCGGAGAAATCCCTAAGAAAACCAGGCCGCCAACCTAGAACAAACACAACCTTAGCACTCTAACAAAAATAAACAATCACAAGCAATACAAACAAAATCTATACCTCAAACTCTACTGGTCTCTGGTGACTATCGGCCCAATACCGCTATCTGTCCCTCGTCAAGTACATAGCCACTGGATACCTGCTCAAGGCATCCACGACTACGTTGGCCTTTCCTGAATGGTACTAGAAAGAAATGTCGAAGTCCTTCATCAACTCCAACCAGCATCGCTGCCTCATGTTGAGCTCTTTTTGTGTAAACACATACTTCAAGCTCTTGTGATCTGTAAAGATCTCTACATGCTCTCCATACAAGTAGTGCTTCCATAATTTAAGAACAAAAATAACTTCTGCCAACTCCAAGTGATGGGAAGGGTAATTCTTCTCATGCAAGCATAATTTCCTGGAAGCATAGACAATCACCTTCCCGTTCTGTTGTAATACACAACCCAAAACCTTACCCGATGCATCACTATATATGAAAAATTCTCCTGTCCCTGATGGTAATGTCAATATTGGAGCTGTAGTCAACCTCTTCTTAAGCTCCTCAAAAGCAGACTGACAATCCTCAGTCCAAACGAACTCCATGTCCTTCCTGGTTAGTATTTAGGTCTTGTTTTAGTTTTAGTTTTTTTCTTCTCTTTTCTTTTCTCTTATTACTATAATGCACATAAATGGTAAAAAAAACCCAAAAATAACTTAATTGAAATTCTAATTTTTTTTAAAGCTTTTATAAAATCTTACACCCAAAATATTTTATAAAATATTTTGTAATTAATAAATATAATTAAATATTTATATAGTTAATTAATAAACAAATCTTACTCATCTAATTAGCTAAGAGCTAAGTCAATAAATAAAAAAATTAAATAAAAAATATAATTATAAATTTAAATTTAGGAGGATTTACATTCTACCCAACTTACAAGAATTTTGTCTTCGAAATTAAAAATAAGGTACGATAGATGAATAAGTGAGGGAATATAGTAGAGAAGGGTCGAGTACGAATTATCATACCTCAACCTTGGAAGGTAGAAAATATAAATCATATATTAAATTCTAAGGGTCAGCCTGGTCTGGTTTAAGTAATATAATATGACACGAATTAGTTTTGGTACAAGAGAAAGTTATACATGGAATTGAGGATACAAAGGATACGGTAGAGGAGATGAGTAACCCAAGGGAGGGAGAGGTGTTGATAGGAGAGAGAATACTACTACTGCTACTCGTGTCATCTATCAATTTTGTGGATATAATATCTAGTTAAAATATCAACATATCCTTATATTTGCTAAACCACCATATTATATATGATTCTACATCTATCTATACTCCTAAAATTATGTGTCATAATGGGGTATATATCTAGTACTATCTATATGTCAAACTTCCACCAAGAAGGAACAATTATATTTCTGAAATGGAAAAAGATGGAAAATAATAATAAGGAGTTCAAGGGAGATGTGATCAAATACAAATACGAGTTTAAAGGCGATGAAAGAATTCAAAAGATAGTTGTCAAGGAAGTTATGGATTGAGATTCTATTTGGTTTGTTCCTAATTACAGGCTTGCATCAGTATAGTTTCGTAATCGATATGATATGCTTGGACCTATCTAGAGGGCAAGTATATTCGTCTAATAAGCTAAGTCAATTATATCTCAATCAACGTAAAATAGTCATATGAAGGACGAACCAAGTGCATTAGGGTTGATTAGACCATAATATACTGATTCTCATTAAACAATTTATTAGTGTGGGCCCCCAATAACACATATGTCGTGAACAAGCTCGATAAAAGAATAAGCTTGCAAAACTAGGCTATAATACTAGCATAAATCAAGATAGTAAAAAAATATAAGTACGTGAGATTATGATGAATGAAAGTACAAATAGTTCAAGTTCATCAGGAATCTAAGACTCATCCGGTGTTTGTGCCTCTATAGTTGCCATACTAACTTTTTGTCTAAGTCTCTGGAAGACCAAATGAGGTATGGACCTCTAAAACTCTATAGTCTAGGTAAAAACTATCTCCTTATATTAGCGCATATTGAGTGTTATTCAATCATGCCTCATTAATGGATCTTATGGACTATGTGACGCTATATTATGAGGTATGCTACCCAACTTATAAGAATTTAACTATTAGTAAAATTGACCAATATAGCATATATACCTAGTACAAGTCACCTTCCTAACCTCTATCAAGCACGAAAGAAAAGATAAGATTGGCATTGGGAAGGGATCAAGTAAGATGTAATTCAAACAGTCAAATGAGAATTTGAAACAAAATCAAAGAAGGTAATTTAAATAACTGGATGAGATCCTAGACTCTAATCCTATACGCAGGCTTGCTCAGTACAGTAACGTAACTGAGATAATATACTCTCGACATGCATGGGCCACCACAAAAATATGTCACACCCTAGTCTCAAAATACGTAGGACTAGAATTATGTAACCATGTCTGCCGTATGTATATAGCAACTCCCATATATGGAAACCATAACACATATGTACACTGTATTATGAATAACAATTCATAAGTGGTATATAATATCATAAGTCACAGACAATACTAAATCTTATCCACAGGATCAAATAAAAATGAATAACCAATCAATTATATAATTGAATCAAGTATAAAATGCTTGATAAGAATAATTAGTTGGATGGAGACAAATCCACTACCAAACTAGAATAGAAATATAATTTGACTACTTAAAATAAATAGACAAAAGAGAGTAGCAACCCAATAAGTCTATCAACTACGAACCAAATAATCTCGAAGAAAAAATAGCTCCACGAAAGAGAATGGAGTAGCAAGTTTAGGTCCATGCTCCTATGAATAGTCACGATCGTCTACACCTGGAACGGGACCAGATCCTCAGAGGGATGTAATAAGATATATAGAAGCATGCCAATCATAAACTGAATATAAATATATGTACTTGGTAAACTAACCAAGCTACGTGAATGCAATTGAGGATAACCTTCGCAAGAATGGGATATCTGGCTAAAATGGGATTGACATAGACTCCTCCGAGACTAGAGGTCTAAATGTACATAATCTATCCAATCATATGCACAGACCGTAAAGCATCCCTGGATGTCAAAGGCTAACTACTCTTATATAAATTCATGGTCGTCAACCCGCATCTCCCTCAGAGCGTACAGTCACAGAAAAGTATAAAGTAGCCCAAACGACTCGTGTATATCCTCTCCACCCAAATGACTGTCTGGATCGTATCCCCGATATGACACGTCCAGTTCCTCACCACTAAGTCAATGAATGCACCTAAACAACAAAATATGAACCAAGCTGACAAATGCCCGTTCGTACTGATGATCAGTCGAATACGACAGTACGTGCTCTCTCACGTGTATCACAGATCCATATATGTACAAATTAAGTGTCAAGGTCAAGGAGATATGAGGATACCTCATAATTATAGGGTGGTCACATAACTCTAGGTCAATTTGCACAGTAAATAAAATAAAGATGATGCAATCCACTGTTGCATTCAAGTCTATCTTGGACGAAGTTTTTATAGAAAATAACTAAGTAAATAAGTAATTTAAATGCAACATGCTGTAAAAAATATAAATAAATAGTCATCATGGCAAGGTATACTTGTCTGGTAGTTATCTGGTGTGAAACGAGCAAGAAAACAGGTACAATAAATCAAAAAATATGAAAGCTGAACAAACGTCTCCAACATTTTTGAAATGAGGAAGATAATTAGAAAATACTATCCTTTAGTCTATTTTTGACACAGGATCTAAAATGGTCATTTCGGTTCAAAGTGGTATCCATATGTAGGCCACTTTGCCCTAAATTCTTGCTAGGGGTGAAGGTATCTAAATAGGACAAATTATAGGTCAAACAAATCATAATCGATGAAACAAACTCAATAGTATATCCAGTTTTGGATTCCGATAAGCCGATCACAAAATCACTCGTCAAGTCAAACCGTGGGACTCGCAAAACGATAATTTGTCTACTGACTCAAAATCAGACGAACTTGGATAATAGGACAAGTCAGACGCTGCGAGTCTAATGGCACAAGTTTTATTGTGATCCGATGAGCGTACAAAAACTAACAGGATAATTTGTAAAACACCGGTACGGGGGACTTTCGACTGATACAGGTTGATTCCAGCATGCACACACGTCCAAATCAACTTTTGCAAAAGCCCACACGTCCGGATATACCATATGCGCCTTTTGGTAAAATTGGTACGTGATGAGGTGGCCTGGTTTGACGGGACGCATCTCGTATCACAAAGTTTTGAATTTTGAAAACATAATTTTTATCCAACTTCCAACAAATTTATTTTTACAAATAAGACAAACTAATTAAAACGAAAAGAATAGAAATATTTCTGGATATATGGTCTAAAAGTCTATTCAAATAATTTTTTACAAAGTACATGGATTCGGAGAAAAATGAACATGAACTAGGGTACTTGGACTAATTTTTTAACTGTTTCCATAACAGTTTTTCTCTCCAACTTTACGTCAATTTTTTTCCCAATCCAGGACACCAAAAATTATTCCGCTTGAAGGGGTTCTTAGAGGGTTATGTTGTGAGCATGTATGAAGAAACGGTTCATAAAATAAAGCAAAGGAGAGGGAGATATGTTACCTCAAAGTAGGGGTGTTGGGCTACTACTGCTGCATGCGGGCGCGGGTCTGACTCGGGTCTGCGGGGCTGTTGTGGCGGTTGCCGGCGGCGGTCGATGGTTGTCGGCAGTTGTCGGCGACCGGCCACAGGAGGTCGAGCTAGGGGTAGGGAAGAAGAAAATTATGTTTATGGTTAGGTTATGAAGTATATATTGAGAGGGAGGAAGAGTCGACAGGGGGTCGGGTCCTGGAGCCACGGGTATGGGGGATTCAGATATGGGCTGGGGATTCGGGTCTGGGTAGGTATTTATGACTTGTTTTAGTTTTTCTTTTTTCTTTTCTCTTGTTACTATAAATCATATAAATGGTAAAAAAACTAAAAATAACTCAATATAAATTCTTAAAAAATAAAAATAAAATTGTAAAGCTTTAATAAAATTCTACACCCAAAATATTTTATAAAATATTTTGTAATTAATAAATATAACTAAATATTTATATATTTAATTAATAAACAAATCTTACTCATCTAATTAGCTAAGAGCTAAGTCAATAAATAAAATAAAAAATAAATAAATAAAAATATAATTATAAATTTAAATTTAGGTGGTTTTACACACACACACACGTGTGTGTGTGTGTGTGTGTGTGTGTGATACCACACTCTAGTATCATAAATCCCATACCCAATATTCTAGACATTGATATTAGGCTCACACACTCTACCCTCACTTGTATACATTCACACCCACACACACTACTCATAGTCTAACCTGCACTCAATCACACTTGATACTTGGGCACACATTAGCTCAACCTCACTCCACTACACTCCAACCTATCACACACTCCTTGCCCCAGGAGCTGTTGTAGTATGCGGCTTCCTCCCTAAAATAGCTGATATTGGCAACTCGATGCATTGCTTGTGAAACATGGCACCGCCGCTGTCCAATGCAGCTGCCTGTATTGCTCCCAATCCGAGCACCTAGCTGCACCTCAACCTAAATTCCTGCAACAATCCTTGCTATCAAGTGCAAGCCTCCAAACTACAACTTATAACCTTCTTCTCCCTGTACCTGTATTGCTTGCAGCAACTGCAGTCCTCCTATTGTTGATCCTTCACTCAAACCCCCACAACATACACATTCCTGCAGGCAACCCTTACACTGGCTTCCCAAACTGTTATAGTTGACCTTGAAACTACTGTGTGTAGTTATATACTGCTATTCCAGCAGTAAACTGCTACATAACACATATTATACTGTTGTGTGCAGCACTCAGTGTAACCCCACTTTTTCTATTTTTTGAATAAATAAAATTTTTCCAATTTATTTTCCAATAGTAAACAATACTAATTATTGTAACCTAGTTAGAGGAAATAATGAACAATTGAATTAAACCAACACAACCAAACAATTTAGTCCATCCAACATAAGGTCCAACCCATGATCAAGTTGGACCAACCGATTAACCTCAAAACCAATTAACACCCAGCCATACTGCAAGCCCAGCTCGGGTAGCACCAAATGGCCCATTGACTTATGAGCCAACCTACTTGACCCTAGAACCCAACCCATTTATCAGATCCAAAA
Organism: Iris macrosiphon; assembly: GCA_036927795.1. Taxonomy (NCBI): domain Eukaryota; kingdom Viridiplantae; phylum Streptophyta; class Magnoliopsida; order Asparagales; family Iridaceae; genus Iris; species Iris macrosiphon. The sequence continues at coordinate 101,924,863 of JAYESA010000003.1, read as the reverse complement.
ACCTGGTCCGCTAAGCCATTAAACTCTCAATGAGCCAAACCCATTTGGGACTAAATGTTATAATCAAAACACTACTTTATTGCTTCTGTTCTTCTCAAAAACCACCTAGCTCGCTCGAATTCAGATCTTACCCTTCTTCCTCTTTCTCCTAAAGCAGCCTCGACTCTGACCTTTCTTCACTCCATCGACCCACCGGACCTGATGAATCCTCGTACTTCCTTGAAGCTTCCCGAATCCTCGCACACCTTCCACCGAGTTCACCTCCACATCACCGATCAGCGATCGCGCCACCTGTAACGACCCATTCCGCTCAAGCGGAGAGCCAATTCAAACGGTGCTTATGCGATGACCCAACCCGCTTTACTCAGCAAAAAGACTTGCTTGAGGTAAAGGATATCAGACTTGGCCCATCAGGAGTTCAAACTTAGAATTTCAAAGGCGCTCGGAGTATCGCTCGGCCGAGGCGAATCATCGCTAAGGTAGGTAGCTACGATAAAATTGTCTTTGCTTAGCTTGCACACATAAAATATGGACGATACATGCTAGTCGCTAGATGAATCACCCATTGCATACTAATAAAGAATACAATGCACCTAACTAAAGGAATAATCCCATCTTGTATTGCTTGTGTTAGAACTTAGAAATAAAACTTGGCTAATAGTTGGACCCTCGCATGCTACCTTAGCTTCGTGCTAGTAGACTCCGCTAATGCTTCAAGTAGATCATTATATACTCTTCGTAGTACACTGCTTCATATGTTTGCACTGCTTGTATTATAGATTATGCAGCATGATAATGTCTTTATACGGTTTTGCTCCTCGCACTACCCCTTAGACCCGTTCTAACGTAAATGCTAATGTTCTAAAGTAGACTATACAGTATGTTTCATTATGCCTATGTTTCATACAAATGCAATGCTTTCCTGTTTACATGCTAACTTGTACTCTTTTGCCTCATTTTAGTGCTTGTCACTTAAATGCATGCCACGAATCAATGCACTTTACTACTTATGATTCACTCAGTTGAGGCAGGAAGGCTATCAAGATAGTAATTCCGAGCAAAGTATTGAAATATTAAAAGTATTCAGGACCGTTAGGTCGCCAAGGCATTTCCCAAAACGGGGGACTGCAACATGGGAAGTTAAGCAAGATAACATCATGACATCTCTGGAATTAACACTTGTTCTGTACTGAATCTGACGGATCGGTGAGTCGATAAGTTATGAACTAGATCCTGACTTGTACCTGATAAGATCCTAACTTAAACCTGTTCCTGTACCTGTACCTACGAGAATATGGAATACTTGAGGATACGCCTGGTCACGGACAACTTGGTGCAAAAGAGAGATTTTTGAATCTTATTTCGCGGACGATCGCAGGGGTACTGGGGCCGATCCGATCTAGAAGGAACCTCCTGACCGTAGTTGCCTGCTTCAGACAAAGATGGGTGTAATACCTCATATTCCTTCTTGCACCTTATCTCCGCCCCTAGACTATACCATCCTCTATGGCATCGTACTAGTGACCTGTTTATATAGATTAAGTTGGCTCGATTGCGGTAATATGCGTACGAGTTATTGCATTATGGCGAATGTTATTATGAGTATCATATTTGTATCTTAATACCCGAGACATCTAGATTAACACACATAAGCAATCTATTGCAACCCATCTGAGTATAACACATCTGAGTAATCTGTGTAACTCGTACCCCCGAATCAGGAACCCGCTCGTGACTCTTGTGTTTGCTTATGCGAGTCCTTAGATTTCATATATATATATATATATATATATATATATATATATATATATCCGTGCTTGCTTTAACTTGGTTTTATCATTGGATAGGGAAGGACGAATGGTAAGTTGGTAAGTCTCGCCGTGTTACTCTTATATTGTACGGTGCACTGCCATACGAGTTAGGCTTTTCATTATGCCATAAAAATGATCCTAAGGCAATACTAGAAAGATAACTTAATAGATAGTGCATAGAACCTATATAACGTATTTGAATTTGTCAAGCGGGCAAGTAGCCTCTCCACCAGTGTATTCATGTACTGATAACCCACCAGATTACTTGCAGGGTACGGAAGAACCTCGTTCGGTACGAAAACCCCTCGTGCGCGCTAAGACGTAAAGTTTGCTCTGGAGCCTTGAAGTGCTGCATCCGGAGCTGAAGCACATATACAAGATATAATGTTGGAACATCGCCTATGTATCATTTTATGTTATAAGACACTTGTCAAGCCTTTATTATTTCGAGAGAGAGGACTTGAGCAACCTATAATCTTGGCCTAACATCGCTTGTAATATTGATTCAATATCAATAAAGTGCTTGTTTTACTTCCATACTTGTGTTTATTTCAATGCTTTCGTTATGACGACTCTGTGAACTTATTACCAATCGCCAGTTTGTTTCTTCTCGGCTGCATTCGGACTATTTGTGTGACTCTGTGGTTTAGCTATTTTACTGCATGTTCGGATCATGACCTTGCACGGGTGCAGCTTGTGCTCGTGCGATATCATGTTTCTGTTGGGAACGATTATTTTGTGAGATTACTGGCGCAGTAATTCGTGCTTAGCGGGGACGGTCGATCCTGCAGGAGATTGGGACGTGATATATTGGTATCAGAGCACGGCTATACGTCCTTGAACTTCGTATCAATTTTTTCAATTTTTAAAGCTCGTTCCTGGGTTATGTTACGGTACGCTCTTTCTCGTTGACCAGTTGGGATGTTCCATACAATGAGTCTAAATATTTAAAAAAAATTATATGTGATTGATATGATTGCTTGTACGTGATAGTTTTGCGAAGACCCTTGTGCCAACCTGTTTCAGATTTTGTGAGAATAGACTCGTGCTAGAATTTGTAAGTTATGTGCGAACCCGAATACCTATACATGATTACCAAGATGGTTAATACGCGAGATAGAATATCGTTCGGATGGTTAGCTATGCACACAACCTTTCGGCTATATTGTGTTGAGTATCGCACGCCAAGACCCATTTGGTGCGAGCTAGTTTGCGAGCGATATTAGGATATTATTCAAAGGAGGATAAGTCAGACTTGGAATGGCAATCGATAGAAATATTATCAGTTTATCGCTAAGGAGAATATAGAGGATCGTGCTTGGATTTTGAGAAATAGCTCTGACGGTATTTTATATCAGGAAGATATAAATCGAATATGGTTTACTTGGATGACTATTAACATGGGTATATACGAGACAAATTTATCGAGGCGACGCTTAGGTATCGCTCATAAATTCTAAGGAACGACTTGGTGAATATGAGATCGAGTGATGCGAACACGATTGAGGATTTAATTGGATGACTTAATTCCTGAGTGATGTATGGATCATTTTAGAAATGTTCGAGTGAATTCGAAGATATCGTACGATAGTTGGTTTGAACGATTGAGAACGTGTTAAACAAGTGATAAGGCTTATATCAAATATGGATTCAAGATAATGAAATCAATATCTTGGTTGAGAAAACTTGGTGGATCGTGCATGCGATTTTGAATTGAATCAAAATGGATTAAACTTGAGTAGGATATCACTCGATAGAAGTTAACTTGGGAATGGATATTATGGTTTCTAATTTGGTATTGATAATTTAAAGATAGCACGGGTTGATACAAGTAAAGGAATATTATAGTTCGATGAAAGAGGTAAGCGATAACGGATTTGATCTTGAATTGGACGAACGATCTTGACTCTAGTTCGAAAGATAACCCTCGACAAACAAGCCTGAATGAGAACGATTATCCCGCGGGAGCGCTAACGTGGTAATTTCATATCCAGCGAAGATGATCGAACTCACAGGAACATATTCGATGATTATTCAGACGAACTCGATAAAATGGAATGTAACGAAGGTGGATAGACTTTGGCTTTAGGATTTGAACTTAGTTGTTTGAGGAATGCTAGAAGTAGATTACAGATTGATCGAACAATAATACTAAAGTTGGACGATTTGGCTAGACGAATTATGATTACGGTATGGATGAACATAACTTGGTAGATATATATATATATATAACTTGGATGAAATAAAAGTATAATGATAAGGTGTCTCGATCATCTTGATGATAACCATAACGTTCAACGTTCTTGTCTTGTGCAAGCGAAACTCCATGCTCGCACATACGTCATGTCCAGATTAGGACGATTATCTAGTGGGAGCGTTGGCGTGGTGATCTCACGTCCAGCGGGGATAATTGAAATTATAGAAAACCGGAGCATGAAAATTGAAGGATCATCTTGACTTATAGTTCGACATGATAAGACGAGTTTGAGAATGCAAGTGAATCAGAAGTGTTTCATGGCTGAGTTAGTCTAAAATATGGAGTAAGATACGCTTAATAGTTTTGTGAACGGATACATGAATCTTGTTGGACGACTTAGAGTTATGATTGAGATCGAAGATTTAGAATTGAATCATGCCTTGGTGGTCTAGACTTAGATCAGATATTTGGATTATATCAAACATTTTTGAGAAGATAGACTATGCGAATTGCTAGGCTTGAAGTACGACATGGATATATTATGGATTTGACTGAACGGACTCAGACCCTGTACAATGAATGTATTATTGTGTGTAGGATGATCTGTGCTCGATGTTTAGAAATATGAGTGAAATGAGCTTAGGTAGAATACCCCATGCAAAAGAATAATAGATTGACCTTAGGAATTGGGTACCTATGACCTTGTGAGCTGACATAGTAATTAGACAGACGACCCTGTGCTGGGTAAAAGAACTCGTATGACCAACTTTAGAGTATTGCTTGAGCAAGCCATAAAACTGGGGCAGAAAGACTTAGAATTAGACTTAGAAAGGTAAGTGTGTGCTATGTTTGACACAAATAGAATGGACGATAGGACATGGATGCTAGTCGGTAGATCGGATAGATCGTGCTTGACGGTAGTGCAGTGCTTGGTTTGGGTAGGATTGGACATGACTTGGATTTTGATCGACCCCGTTGGAGGTTACATTATGATTCATAAGACGAAAAACCTTGAGATTTTTGCAAGTAGCTTGTCCGACTTCACTACCGCTATATTTGGTTGAATGCATATGTTTGAGGGACGCCTTGAATGTGTGCACGATCTAAGACTCAGTGATATGTTGAACTCAAGTGTAAAGACTTTGCTATTGCTAAGTTGGTTGACTTGAATATGTTTGAAGGATGCCTTGAATATATGCATGATCCACTCGCGATATGCTGATCTCGAATGCTAGTGCAAGTGAATATGTTAGATTCGCATGGACAAGTATAACGATTTGGATAAGTTTTGCCTCAGCCTTAGATCGTCATTCAAGATAGATTATAATGTACCCTACGTTAAACAATATATTTTCTACACTAAGACACACTAGAGACCGAGTCAGAGCTTGGAATAAAAGATATAGTCATTAATGAGACAAACCCATCACACACGTGACACGAAATGAGGAACGAGTAGAAAGTTATGTTTGAATAGATCTAGTGATACAGATTGATATGCTTGAGATAGATTCGATAGTGTATGATAGAACGATCTGTACTCAGGAAGTCTTGAGGATGAGACTTGTTTTGAGTAGTGTATAATGTAATGACCCATTCCGCTCAAGCGGATAGCCGATTCAAACGGAGCTAGGGCGACGACCTGATCTGCTTTGCTTAGTGAGAAGACTTGCATGAGGCAAAAAATTTCAGACTTGGACTTTCAGGAGTTCAGACTTAGACTTTCAAAGACGCGCTCAGAGTATCACTCAGCCGAGGAAAATTATCGCTAAAGTGGGTGGCTACGATGAACTTGTCTTTGCTTAGCCTGCACACATAAAATATGGACTCTACATGCTAGTTGCTAGGTGAATCACCCATTGTATGCTAATAAAGAGTATAACACACCTAGCTAAGGGAATAATCTCATATTCTATTGCTTGTGTTAGAACTTGGAAATGAAACTTGGCTAATAGTTGGACCCTCATATGCTACCTTAGCTTCGTGCTAGTAGACTCCGCTAATGCTTCGAGTAGATCATTATATACTTTTCGTAGTACACTTCTTCACATGTTTGTACTGCTCGTCTTATAGATTATGCAGCACGATAATGTCCCTATACGGTTTTGCTCCTCATACTATCCCTTAGACCCATGCTAACGTAAAGGCTTATGTTCTAAAGTAGATTATACAATATGTTTTATTATGCCTATATTTCATACAAATGCAATGCTTGCCTATTTACATGTTAACTTGTACTTGTTTGCCTTATTTTAATGCTTGTCACTTAAATGTATGCCACGAATCAATACACTTCACTACTTATGATTCACTCAGTTGAGGCAGGAAGGCTATCAAGATAGTTATTCCGAGCCAAGTATTGAAACATTGAAAGTATTCGGGACCGTTAGGTCACCAAGGCATTTCTCGAACTAGGGGACTACAATATGGGAAGTTAAGCAAGATAACATCATGACGTCTCTAGAATCAACACTCGTTCTATACTGAATTTGATGGCTCGGGAGTCGATAAGTTATAAACTAGATCCTGACTTGTACCTGATAAGATCCTGACTTGAACCTGTTCCTATACCTGTACCTGAGAGAATTTGGAATACTTGAGGATACGCGTGGTCACAGACAACTTGGTGGAAAAGGGAGATTTTTGAATCTCATTCCGCGGACAGTTGCCGGGGCACTGGGGCCGATCCGATCTAGACGGAACCTCCTTACCGTAGTTGCCTGCTTCGGCAGAGATGGGTGCAATGCCCCCTATTCCTTCTTGTACCTTATCTCCGCCCTGAGACTATACCATCCTCTATGGCGTCGTGCCAGTAACCTGTTCATATATATTAAGTTGGCTCGATTATGGCAATTCGTGTGCGAGTTATTGCATTGTGACAACTTTTGTTATGAATATCATATCTGTATCTGAATACCTGAGACATCTAGCTTAACATACCTGTGCAATCTATTGTAACCCATCCGAGTATAACACATCTGAGTAATCCATGTAACTCGTGCCCCCAAATTAGGAACCCGCACGTGACTCTTGTGTTTGCTTATACGAGTCCTTCGATTTCATTTATATATATATATATATATATATATATATATATATATATATATATATATTCATGCTTGGTTTAACTAGGTTTTATCATTGGACATGGAAGGACAAATGGAAGTTGGTATATCTCACCGTGTTACTCGTATATCGCATGGCGCACTGCCATAACGAGTTATACTTTTTATTATGCCACGAAACTGATCCTAAGGCAAGACTAGAAAGATAACTTAATAGATGGTGCACAGAACCTATATAACGTGTTTGGATTTATCGAACGGGCGAGTAGCCTCCCCATTAGTGCATTCATGTACTGATAACACACTAGATTGCTTGCAGGGTGAATGAGAACCTCATTCGGTGCATAAATCTCTTGTACGCGCTAAGGTGTAGAGTTTGCTCTGGAGCCTTGAAGTGCTACATTCGTAGCTGAAGCACATATACAAGACATAATGTTGGAACATCGCCAATGTATTATTTTATATTGTAAGCCACTTGGAAAGCCTTTATTGTTTCGAGAGAGAGGGCTTGAGCGACTTGTAATCTCGGCCTAGCACCGCATATAATACTAATTCAATATCAATAAAGTGCTTGTTTTACTTCCATACTTGTATTTATTTTAATTCTTCCGTTATGACAACTTTGTGAAGTTATTACCAATCGCATGTTCGTTTCTTCTCCGCTGCATTCAGACTATCTCTGCGACTCTGTGGCTTAGCTATTTTACCTCATATTCGGATCATGGCCTTGCATGGGTGCATCTTATGCTTGTGCGATATTATATTCCTGATGGGAACGGTCATTCCGTGGGAGTGCTGGCACGATAATTCGTGCCTAGCGGGGACGGCCGATCCTGCGAAAGATCGGGGCATGACACCACCGAGCTACCCTACCGCTTCATCCTTGCCGTTCAAACGCTACCACCTCACTCTGGCGAATCGCAGCCATTAGATTCTAACTGTCATGCCCCAATTTTCACAAAATCGATAGTCATCCCCCGGACGTGACACCGTGCATGCCTTGGTTGTGACAATGCACAAGACTAAGGTATTTTATATAACGAGCACATATTCAGAGTACGCAGATAATTGAAACACAATGTTAAAACATAGAAAAGTTCTCTTTATTGATAATGAACATCTTTTACAAACTCTTGAACAAGTCGGATAATTACCGCACGAGCTTACAAAAGTGGACTAAAAATGAGATAGCCATCCTGTACATTACATCCTTTTACTAAAACTTCAAACGCTATAGACACCTTCTGGTGAAGCTATCGCCTTTCCACGGAGCTGCATAAGTTTGTGCATGAGCTTCTAGAAACTTCAAAATGATTCTTCGAAGGCACGATCAGGGCGTGTCAGTAGGTGAACTAGATTAGGGAGTCGCTTTAGCTTCTTGCAGGATCTCCTTGGTATGGGGAACCTGTTACAACGAGGGTCAGTACATCGAAATACACTGGTGAAGGCGAGCTAACCCAACTATACCAATCAACACGTTGTTTATATGAAGCACGCAAGTTATTTTATGGTCTTTCTATCTTGCCTTAGTTTATTTTACAAGCAAGCATTAGATATAGAAATATACTGAAATAAATATGCCACCGTTCGGTGACTTTTACCTCCCCGTCTAAAATACCTGCACAATACTTACCAAGACCTTCCCTGCCACGAAGACATAGTTAACTTGCACAGTTTAAATATACATGGGGATCACTGACAGAATGCCATAAAGAACGACTTATAGTCTTGAACGAAGATGGTATGCAACAAAAGCACGTGAGGCGCTACATACCATCCCGTCCAGTACGTGAGACTATCATAAAGTTTCGTTCGGATCGGATCGGTACCAGTACCCCAGCGACTGTCCACAGGAACCATAGACCTTGTGCACAAGTTGTCCATGATCAAACACCGTTTATACTAAGTTATCAAATGATGCACTTTAAGGCAATAGGAGCATGAGACAAGTGACATGGCATGATCTATTTTGCATAGTCTCCCTGATCAGTTTATTGTATAGCAAGGGGTGATCTATACATAGCACAAATATAGAAGAAGTATACATCCATTGCATAGCAAGACGTGTTCTATACATAGCACAATTATAGAAGAAGTATACATTCTAACTTGAATTAAAACATTATGAAAGCACATTCTAAGTAGACTAGCATTCAACAAGGTAACCGTTTCCAAGTTGGTTGACAAGCACAAATAACCAAAGTTTATTCCTTTTTATCATGACATCTTTTAGTTAGTATGGTATCGTTTGATCGAAATAATAAAGAAGGCAAGATTTTTGATGTGAAGACTTGGACTAATGGTCAACTGAATCGAATTATAGCCACTCACAAGCTGGTTAGAGAAAGAAAAAAAAAGGTGCTTTAAGACTCCGCTCGTACGACATCTACTGCACGATCACCTGCATTACCATGAACAGATGACCAATACCTCTTCTCCTCTTTCCAAGCTCAGAATAAAATGCAAATTCAACAAACGAAAGCAATAAAATTTATCAAAATCGTTCAAGAAAATACAAATCCAAAAACCAACTCAAAACTACGAAAGCAACCAGGCGGCAGTGAAAACTAAGCAAGAAAACTTACAGCGGAGAGGTCCCTCTTGACTATGTCGCTAAGTCCATCCTTGGGGCACGGTCCACTGAATATGTGAATAAATTTCGAAGAAGCAAATCCATAATGAGGATAAGATCTTGATTCAATCTATCCTGATAGAACGATACCGATTAGTATTTCTTAGTCGCGCTCCCCGAATAGGGGGAATGAGGCACCACATCCTAACCAACTAATAGAAAGTTTCATCCATGAAACTTAGGAATAAAACCTACCACTATGAAACAATGAAGAGAACCTTTCCTTTATCTCAGAATCAAGCTCCCATATTGTCACCCCCACATTTCAGATTAAGGGTATTTTTGTCTTTTCATAATTAATGTGTAAATGATTGCATGATAATTAATTATAATTAAATTGCTGTGATTTTTATTTGTTGGTTGTACTTTATCATTGCTACAATAATTAGAGCACTACACTAGCCATTGTCTTCCAACTGATTTTACACCCTTGTCCTAGACATGCCAAACTGTTACCTTAACCTTTGTATGACTCATAACCATGTCTTGTTGTGCTTCATCTTAGTCGCACAGCATTCGTCGCAACCGACTATACTTAATTCTATATAAATCAAACCTTGTATCCTTGTGTGTTCCAATCGAAATTGGAGACACAATCTTGACCCATTTTGAGTAACCCAAATTAGGATAATATTCTATTCTAAGTCTACTTCATTCATGACACTTGTGTCCCACTTAATTTCAGTCCCTTGTACTTCTAATTAATGTTAGAACACATATTGCATTTATTTTAATCAATTAAAAACCATAATCCTAACCTTATGTAATATTCCAATTGTTGGGTACTTTTGTGCAAAAATGTATTAAGGTATCCACCCCATTGGATACGACACGTAAATAAACCCTATTTCCCCTTCATGTGTATTTTTCATAATTTTTGGGAGTGTACAATGCAAGATTGACTTCCTTGAACCATGGCCCTAAAACCTTGAACCATGGCCCTAAAACCTTGAACCAATGGAATCATACCCATTAATTTTTATTTATTTGAAATCCTAGCCATTGACATACCCATGAGAAGGCCCACTCCCTAGAGGGCTTTGACCAAGCCAAATTTTAGGTCAACCCAAGTCTACAATATATATATAATACCTCTTTCCTTACTTTTCCTTTTCAACCTAAAACTAACCTAGCTACAGCCGTTCCCCACCCCTTACTATTCATCACCACCTTCATCATCTCTTCCCCCACGCTGTCGACTTTAAACCTCGCCGGGACGAACCCCTCGCCGCCGTCTTCTTCCACGCAACGCTCCACCAGTGTACTCAAGCTAACTCGTCGAACCCCGCTGCTATAAACCGCCTCTATCCCGCTCACAGAACCCGCTGTCCCTGACCCGTAGAACTTTACCCCTCCTCTCACCGACCGGAGAACTTATCGGAGACCCGCTGGACTGAAGACCCGCCCGACTTCGACGTCAACTCGCTGCACGATGCCTGAACGTCGGAGGACTCGCCAACCCGCCTGTGCTCGACCGGCCAGAACCCGCTTAACCGACCAAAATGATCGCTTGCACGACGCCAAACACGCCGAAGACGGCCAGAACCTGCTGTCAACCCCTCGACTGCCCTCAACCGAACACCCCACGACGACCTCGACGCACGACTCACCCCACGTACCCAGGTTCGAGTCCCCTCTCGCGTACATGCACACGTACACGCATACGTGTATTCCTCGTTTGTATGCACACGTATAATTTTAGCTATGTTAATATACAGGTATTGTGCTTAGTATACGCGAATATGGTATATGGATATATATTTGATGCGTAAGTATGTATGTATTAACGTTGGTATACGTATATGGTTATTATGTGTGTATTGATATATATTTACGTCCATGACGTATTTGAACCTAATTAGTATATATGTATGGCACATGTATTAGTATAGGTTAAATGTATTTTGGTATGTATATATATAGTATAACTCTCAATTAGTATATATATATATATATATATATATATATATAGATGTTTGTATATATATCTCCCTATTGTATATACAAGTATTAATTCTATTTAAAGTATACATATATATACATGTATCTATTATATTGGTAACTAATGGATATTTATGCATATGTTAGTTCATATTATGTACTATGTGTATAGGTACTAGATGACTAGAATGTAACCACGGATACCCCGTAGTTACATTGACCTGTGACCAGGTAACATATTAGCAGACTGCCATATGTACACCGACGTACTGGCAAGATAGTACCATTGACTGTCTGTTTTGCACAGCAACTACAGACGTGACCCCCTAGCATAGTCTCTGAGATCATTGTGTTTTGATTGTGTGTGTTAGTGTAATGGCTGATGCAATATTGTATTATATGATATGTCTATAGGACTGTTAGATCATTCGGACGATACTTTGGGATCAGGATATTGGTATTGCCAGCTAAGGACCACAGGCGAGTACATTCTCTGACAGTTTCCATTATGTTGATTATCTCTATAATTCTTGTTGTATAGCGTACATGACTCTGACACTGTTATTCACACGAGTTGGCATCATAGATACCTGTCACGAGGAGTCGTAATTTGGAATCCATCGTGCTAGTTGGGGGAAAATGGAAAAATATTAGTAGCTTATGTGATCATACCCAAACTTTACATGCATCATAGCTTACCCACACCTCACGTCGGTGCAGCCTGACCATTACATGTCTCATAGCCTGTTATGTGTGACTAGCCTGACTATTGCTCGCATCATAGCTATCCGGATGGTTAGCCTGACCTTACATGAATCATAGCTAGTCATACATAGCAAGCCTGATCAGTCCCAAGCCGATCACATAATAAGCTGATGTTTCACACACTTAGTTAGATGCTCTGGACGTGTATCTCTAATATATTGATATAGCATTCCTTATGTTCTAGTCATGATTCTAGCATTCACATATATACCAATTCATTGTTCTAGCGTGTACTTGTATTCTATTTTATTGCTAGATGTATATTGATGATGACATATGCTCCAGTACTCCAGTATTCCAGTTATTCCAGCATTTCTTTATTCTATTTATTCCAGTATTTCTTATTGCCAGTTTTTTATACCTGTCTTGTATTTCTCTACACTGTGTTATAGTTTTTGTCAATATATGTGGAACTGTTGTTAGTGCTTGTACTTCGTTCCAATCCTGACTGAATATTTTTCCAGAGGATCTTGAGGAGTTCTGTACCACACACTATGGACCGGGTATAGATGCAGACTATACACCAGAGATCTTAGAGGAGACTATTCTTTTAGTGGAGACACTGTCTGCAGCTATCTAGATAGTATTTATATTATGCATCTGAGACTTATTGAGGTTTATTTCAATTTATGTTTAGACTTATGTTAAGTTTAATTTGAGACTTGTGGAGACTTATGTTGGACAGCTAGACTGTGATTTATCTATATTTTGAGACATGGTGTTTGACTATGTCATTCTTCTTATCGTGCCTTTATACTCTTATAGATGTTGTGATTGAGTTTACATTATGAGGTATTGTGAGATGTATATTGTCCTCCTTATGGAGATTGATATCATTGATAGGTATTTAGTTATGTTAGTATTTATTGTGACCTAGACAGCGTTCTACCGCCGATGCTGCGGCATAGGCTGGACGTACATTCGTACTCGTGCCCCTATACCGGGTGTGGGTCGTGACACGTTTTTAGTGGTGGCCTATGCAGGTCTAGTTTCGCAAGTTATGCGATATCATGGTAGTGCGACAACTTAGTTGTACTGCTACGAGCCTGCGATAGGATATAGAAAATAGGATTTAGGATGAGAGTATGCTCAATCACACTAGGAAATTTTGATCTTCACAAAGCTATTCTAATTGATTGATTACTTTGGAATTTTACTGTCCTTTCTTGATAATACCGTATCTATCACCTTAATTGATTCCTTGATCTATATTCAGGATGTCACCGAATACTAGATCTATGAGAGTGGGAGCATCAAATTCAGAGAGGTCTGCCACCTCTCCACCTGACGGACAGACATCTTGAGTTTCTTCTACATCTCTTGTTCATGTGGGAGTATCTGCAGCTAACGGGATTCCTTCTCCACCTATTCAGAGGATTGCCCCAGCTATGACAAATAACCTTCCACCACCACCGAGACCGATTCTCGGAGGAGTGTCCAATGATGGGGCACAGATGTTCGCACTGATGCAGGGCATGCTAGAGTCCTAGAGAGTAACAACAAAACCTCAGCATGTTCAAGCTGAAGCTCAGAGAGTGCAAGCAAAGGCACACCAGGCGTAGACAGAGCTGATGAGAGAGAACATGGAGAATGCTCATCAGGTGGCTCTCCAGGCTGTGGAGAGAGTAGCACGACAACCGCAACATCATGGCCAACAACAAAAGAGGCCAGGTACCTGAGTAGACTTTAAGAGGATGATGCCTCGAGAGTTCAAGGGCACAGAAGGAATACTCTATGCTGACGATTGGTTAGAGGACATAGAGAGAAACTTGTGTTTAGCACAGATTTCAGAGATTCTTCAGATAGAGGCCGCTGGCAGTCAGATGTTTGATATCGCACTGACGTGGTATCATACAGAGCCGAGACTCACTATTGAAGGACTTACTTAGGAGGACTTCAAGGAGCTCTTCAAGAAGAAATTCTTTCCTGACGTGACTTTGGGAGCATTGGAGAGTCAGTTCCATAACTTAATCCAAGGAGGCATGTCAGTCGACGAATATGTCGCAGAGTTTTGTCGATTAAGTCGATTCGTGCCATAGATGATTCGAGACCCAGGAGACCGAGCATAAAAATTCAGAAAGGGATTGAATAGAGAGATTAAATCTCGTACTTCGGGATGATGTACCGCTACATTCGAGGGTATTCTGATGGATGCCTAGATTGCTGAAGATGACTTGGACCTCAGGCCCAAGAGAGGATGCGACACTTCTGGAGGAACAGGTGGTAACACAGGACAGACCAAGCGCCAACACTTTCAACAACAACAACAACAGAGGCTGTACCAGCAGCAACACCAGCAACAGGCACCAGTTCGAGGACATATTCAGCAGCAGCAACCACAGAGACAGAATCAGCCCGTTGCCCAGTGTGCGTATTGCAAAAAGATAGGGCATACAAGAGACATCTGCAAGAAAATATTGGGTACTTTCTTGTAATGTGGATCATCAGCACATCAGCTGAGGGACTGCCCAGCTGTTCAGACTCGCCAGAGAGGAGCAGCAACTCAAAGAGGACCAGCCAGAGCACCTATTGTATCAGGAGGCCAGTAGAGAGGAACTCCACTTCCACCACAGCAGCAGAGATTTGCTCAGCACCAGCAGCAGTAGAGAGGAGCACCACAGGGACGAGCTTACGCCATGACTACTGAGGAGGCCGAGCCAGCTGGAGACGTGATTTCAGGTTCAGTTTTACTCGATTCCATTCCAGCACTTGCATTATTTGATTCTGGTGCTTCCCATAGTTTCGTATCTGTATCTTATGCCCTTAAGCACCATTTAGAAATAGAACCATTAGATAGGACTTGCAAGATCACAACAGGAGGAGGCATTATCCTAGTCCGTAATTATTACAAGGATCGGAGAGTGTCATTGGAAGGCCGAGAGTTGAGCGTGGGTTTACTCGTCATGCCACTTCCAGGATACGATATTGTACTCAGAATAGACTGGTTGAGTAAACACCATGCTTCTATAGATTGTCACGGAGGCAGAGTAATATTTTGACCACTAGGAGAACCAGAGTTTGAGGTCGCCAAAGGAGCAGCAAAGAAGAGCAGAGGCACTTTTTGCGGAGCCATGATGGAAGAAGAGGAGTTACTACATCCACTTATAGCGGAGTTCCTGGATGTATTTTCAGAGGAGTTGCCAGGATTGCCGCTAGACAGAGATGTTAAATTCTCTATAGACTTGATACCAGGAGCAGAGCCTATTTTGCAACATATCTATAGAGTCAACAACAACGAGTTGGTAGAACTGAAGAAGCAAGTTGAGGAGCTGCAAGACAAAGGTTTCATTAGATCCAGTTCATCGCCATGGGGAGCACCGATATTATTCATACCAAAGAAGGATGGCACGGTATGCATGTGTATCAATTATAGAGCTCTGAACAGCCTCACTATCAAGAACAATATCCGCTGCCGAGGATAGATGATCTTTTCGATCAATTGAGCAGAGCAAAGGTGTTTTCAAAGATAGATTTGAGTTCAGGCTATCACCAGGTAAAGGTAAAAAGAGAGGACATACCGAAGACAGCATTTTGGACCTGATATGGCCAGTTTGAATTCACGGTAATGCCGTTTGGTTTAACCAATGCACCAGCAGTATTCATGAACTTGATGAACAAGGTATTCCACCAGTACCTTAACAAGTTCATAGTTGTGTTTATTGAGGACATTCTAATATATTCAAAGACCCCAGAAGAGAATGAAAAGCACCTGAGGATGGTCTTAGAGACTCTCAGGAGAGATAAGTTGTACGGGAAGCTTTCAAAGTATGAGTTCTTCCTTGACAAGGTTGAACTTCTTGGACATATGGTAACAGGTAACAAAATTTCAGTTAACCCAAAGAAGATCAAAGCAATGGAGTCATGGGCTACCCCTAGTTCGTTAGCTGAGATCAGGAGCTTTCTCAGACTAGCAGGATACTACAGAAGATTTGTACAAAACTTCTCCAAAATTGCAGAACCAATAACTAGGCTGACCAAGAAGGATGTAGAATTTGTTTGGACAGAAGAATGTCAAGCCGTATTTGATGAGCTGAAGAAGAGATTGACGACAACACCAGTTTTGACGTTGCCATCAGGGACAGGTGGATTCACTATCTACAGTGATGCTTCAGGAAAAGGTTTGGGATACGTTCTTCAACAATACTGGAAAGTAATTGCCTATGCTTCAAGACAGTTATGCCCTCATAAAAAGAACTACCCCACTCACAATATGGAGTTAGCAGCAGTTATCTTCGCCCTAAAGCTGTGGAAACACTATCTGTACGGAGAGCATATGGAAATCTTCACAGACCACAAGAGCATGAAGTACGTATTTACACAGAAGAAGCTGAACATGAGGCAGAGAAGGTGGCTAGAGTTGATGAAAGACTTTGATATCTCATTACAGTACCATCCAGGAAAGGCTAACGTAGTCGCCGATGCCTTGAGAAGGTATCCGATGGCTATATGTTTGACTTTAGATAGACACTTATTAGCTGATCTTGAGAGCTTGGGAATTGAAGTACTAGTTCCAGGAGTTGAGATTCAGATGTAGGGATTACAGATACAATCAGAGTTGATGGACAGAATTAAAGCTGTTCAGTATGATGATGAGACTCTCAGGAATATCAGGGCACAAGTTTGGACAGGATTGACAGACGACTTCACTATTGCAGATGATGGATCCTTACGGCATGACACGAGGATGTGTGTGCCAAGTGGAGAGCTGCGGAAGAAGTTTTGCAGGAGGCACATCGCTTTCAGAACTCGATGCATCCCGG
Source organism: Iris macrosiphon (assembly GCA_036927795.1). Taxonomy (NCBI): domain Eukaryota; kingdom Viridiplantae; phylum Streptophyta; class Magnoliopsida; order Asparagales; family Iridaceae; genus Iris; species Iris macrosiphon. Next base: position 101,907,692 of record JAYESA010000003.1, on the reverse strand, counting down.
AGCCAACAAGATGTATCGAGATCTGAGGGAACACGTATGGTAGTATGGTATGAAGCGCGAGGTAGCACGCTTTGTATCCCGATGTTTAGTGTGCCAGCAAATAAAAGCAGATCGACAGAGGCCAGGATGATTGCTTCAACATTTATCCATTCCAGAATGGAAGTGGGAGCACATGACTATAGACTTTGTTTCAGGACTTTCACGTTCTCTAGGAGGAAAGGACGCAATTTGGGTCATCGTAGATAGGTTGACCAAATCAGCCCACTTCTTACCTTTCAAAGTGGATACATTGATAGAGAAGCTAGCAGAGATGTACGTGCAATAGATTATCAGATTACATAGAGTTCCTATGAGTATTGTCTCAGATCAGGATAGTCGTTTCACTTCCTATTTCTGGAGGAGTCTGCAGGCTAGCTTGGGCACTAAGCTCAAGTTCAGTACCGTGTATCACCCCCAGACAGATGGACAGTCTGAAAGGACTACTTAGACTCTTGAAGATATGCTACGCACTTGCGTTTTAGATCTCGGAGGTTCTTGGGAGGATCATCTATACCTAGTAAAGTTTGCTTACAACAACAGCTACCAGCCAGCATTGAGATATCACCATTCGAGGCTTTATATGGACGAAGGTGTCGTACACCATTATCTTGGGATAATATTGGAGAGAGAGCTTTGTTAGGACCAGAAATGGTCATGGATGCAGCAAAAAAGGTGAAACTTATCAGAGACAGACTGCAAGTGGCGCAGGACAGACAACGGCATTGGGCCGATAGCCACCGTAGACCCCTAGAGTTTCAGGTATAGGTTTTATTTTATTTGGTTTGTGATTATTTTGTTTTCGATTGTATGTTAAGATTATTTGTTCTAGGTTGGCGATTTGGTGTTCCTACGGATTTCTCTGACACAGGACACGATACGTTTTGGCAGAGGCGGAAAGCTTAGTCCACGATACATCGGGCCCTTCAGTATTCTTGCAAGGGTCGGTGCAATGGCCTATAGACTTGATTTGCTACCTGCTCTAGAAGGATTGCATGACATGTTCCACGTGTCGCAACTGAGAAGGTATGTGGCAGATCCTAGTCACGTACTAGATCACTCGGAGATCGAGGTTGGACCGACACTCAGCTGTCCTGAACAGCCCGTTGAGATCTTGGATCGTAAAGAGAAGGTATTACGGAACCAGACTATTCCTTTGGTTTGTGTTGCATAGAGAAATCACTCTCCAGGAGAGTCAATATGGGAGAGAGAGAGGACGAAATGCACGAGCAGTATCCTTACCTCTTCAAGACTTGAGGTATAATTCATTGTTTGATTGTTTGTCCTTGTGTTAGTTTATTTTAAATTTCGAGGACAAAATTCTTTTAAGGAGGGTAAACTTGTCACCCCCGCATTTTTGATTAAGGGTATTTTCATCTTTTCATAATTAATGTGTAAATGATTGCATGATAATTAATTATAATTAAATTGCTGTAATTTTTATTTGTTGGTTGCACTTTATCATTGCTACGATAATTAGAGCACTACACTAGCCATTGTCTTCCAACTGATTTCACACCCTTGTCTTAGACATGCCAAACTGTTACCTTGACCTTTTTATGACTCAACCATGTCTTGTTGTGCTTCATCTTAGTCGCCCAGCATTCGTCGCAACCGACTACACTTAATTTTATATAAATCAAACCTTGTATCCTTGTGTGTTCCAATCGAAATTGGAGACACAATCTCGACCCATTTTGAGTAACCCAAATTAGGATAATATTCTATTCTAAGTCTACTTTATTCATGACACTTGTGTCCCACTTAATTTCAGTCCCTTGTACTTCTAATTAATGTTAGAACACATATTGCATTTATTTTAATCAATTAAAAACCATAATCCTAACCTTGTGTAATATTCCAATTGTTGGGCACTTTTGTGCAAAAATGCATTAAGGTATCCACCCCATTGGACACGACACGTAAATAAACCCTATTTCCCCTTCATGTGTATTTTTCCATAATTTTTGGGAGTGTACAATGCAACATTGACCTCCTTGAACCATGGCCCTAAAATCTTGAACCAATGGAATCATACCCATTCATTTTTTTATTTATTTGAAATCCTAGCCATTGACATACCCATGAGAAGGCCCACTCCCTAGAGGGCTTTGACCAAGCCAAATTTTAGGTCAACCTAAGTCTACAATATATATATATATATAATACCTCTTTCCTTACTTTTCCTTTTCAACCTAAAACTAACCTAGCTACAGTCGTTCCCCACCCTTACTATTCATCACCACCTTCATCATCTCTTCCCCCACGCTGTCGACTTCAAACCTCGTCGGGACGAACCCCTCGCCGCCGTCTTCTTCCATGCAACGCTCCACCAGTGTACTCGAGCTAACTCGTCGGACCCCGCTGCTATAAACTGCCTCCATCCCATTCTCAGAACCCACTTGCCCCGACCCGCAGAACTTTACCCCTCCTCTCACCGACCGGAGAACTCTTAGGAGACCCGCTGGACTGAAGACCCGCCTAAATTCGACGTCAACTCACTGTATGACGCCTGAACGCCGGAGGACTCGCCAATCCGCCTGTGCTCGACCGGCCAGAACCCGCTGAATCGAGTGGAACGATCGTCTGCACGACGCCAAACACGCCGGAGACGGCCAGAACCTGCTGTCAACCCCTCGACTTGTCACGACCCGCACCCAAAAAATCGAGCATGAGTCGTAGGAACGTCCAGCCTATGCCACAACATTGATGGTAGAATGCTGTCTAGGTCTACTATCTAGCTAACAATCTCAACGCAATCAATATATATACCTGTCAAGATCTCAACTCCAAACGGAGGAGCAGTATCATAATGATAACACAAGTACTCAATCACGAATCTAAGCATGATAAGATAATACAGAAGTCTAACAACTACAAGGTCTAAACAACTGCTACTAAAAACCACCACAATATCAACTAAAAAAACCACCACAATAAATAATAATACAACAATATCCAGAATCAAATATAATACAAGGTCTCAATCCAAAATCGGGGATAAACCCGGTGCTAAAAGCTAATCAAAATAACAACA